>JBBGZY010000558.1:1800000-2117500 GCA_037952925.1 Lithobates clamitans | reverse complement strand
TCCTGACAGGGGGGTCTGCGCTGATTGTTTATCAGCACAGCCCCCCCTCAGATCACCACACTGGACCACCAGGGATCTCCACTAGGACCACCAGGGAAGGGGCAACATGTGGATGGCGAGGTATGTACCCCATGGCCATCCACATGTGCCCAATGTGCCCAATCTGTGTCAATCAGTGCCCATTGGGCACTGATTGGCACCAACATATTTCAGGTCTGCCCAGCAATGCCACCAATCAGTTTATTCAGTGCCACCAATGAGTGTCATTAGTGCCACCTGTCAGTGCCCATCGGTGCCACCTGTCAGTGCCCACCTATCAGTGCCCATCAGTGCCACCTATCAGTGTCACCCATAAGTACCCATCAGTGCCACCCATAATTACCAATGAATGCCACCTATGAGTGCCCTTCAGTGCCGCCTATGAGTGCCCATCGGTGCCACCTATGAGTGCCCATCAGTGCCGCATACCAGTGCCACCTATCAGTGCCCATCAGTGCCACCTATCAGTGCCCATCATCAGTGCCCGTCAGTGCCACCTCATCAGTGCCACCTCATCGGTGCCCATCAGTGCCGCCGTATCAGTGCCTGTCAGTGTAGCCATATCAGTCATTGAAAAAGAAAACATACTCATTTACAAAAAATTTTAACAGAAACAAAGAAAAACTAGTTTTTTTCAAAATTTTCAGTCTTTTTTTATTTGTTGCGCAAAAAATAAAAACTGCAGAGGTGATCAAATACCACCAAAAGAAAGCTCGATTTGTGGGAACAAAATGATAAAAAATTTGTTTGGGTACAGTGTTGTATGACCACGCAATTGTCATTCAAATTGCAACAGCGCTGAAAGCTGAAAATTGGCCTGGGCAGGAAGGTGTCTAAGTGCCTGGTATTGAAGTGGTTAAGTGGATGAAAACCCTCACGTATACCCAGTGAAGTGAACAGCCTCAGACGATACACAGAGATGAAACAAATCTCCCTACATAAGTTTTACAGGTATATCTGCTGTCTTCAGCTTTATATACTGTTTAGAAAGTTCAGATCGTGTTAGGAGATCTTCCCTTCCTGTTCAGCACTACAGGAAAAGCCTGGACATACAGCCAAGACAGCTGATTGGAGGAAAGGCACACACCCAGTCTCCTCATAGGTAGAGACTTTCGGAACTGATCGTTGTATAGTTCAGGGCTCTGATAATCTATTTATAGCATCCTCCCCAACACAAAACTCAGGCTGCTTTTATCATATGTGATGGAGAACCTGTCAGGAGTTATCAGGCTGATAACAGAAGACCAGAGCAGGAGACAGCTACGGGACACAGTGCTTTGAATATAGATCACAAAACACTGCAGATATATGTGCCCAGCTTAAATTTCATGAATCAGGTTTACATCCACTTTAATTAGGATTTTGGTGTCTAAAATGTAGCTTTGTTTCTAAGACATTAGGGTGTATTCATTTTTGCAACATGGCCTTGAATTTATTTGTTGGGAAAAATCCTTTTTTGTGTGTGCAAATTAACAACTCTTGGTTGCAATCAATGGCCTGCATTTGTGGGAGTATTTTGTAGTATAGTGTCTTATAGAAAATGTTGATTCTGAAAGGAAAGTAAGGTTTTCTGACAAATCTGTTGGGGTGTACTGATTTATGCTGAGCACTGTATACATACATACATACACACAAACACACACACACATCAGAATCAACAGACCAGAGAATCCCAGCAGGCCAAAACATACTTTAATTTCTTAGAAGTTCATACATAGCTTTTGCTGGAGAGATACATTGTTGCATCAATAAAGCTATTTTATTGTGAACAGGCGACACCCATACATAAATTAGCTGAAGGGTTCTAGTCTTGTGTCAAAACCCACTTCACGCACATCTGAGAAAAAGCTGGGTAACCAGTTATTCAGTGTGACGATGTGTGTAAAATGTTTCCCATTCATGTAAAGATCTATTAATTGCTCTGAAAAACAGTTACATCAGATGAGAAGATCAATAGACTGTATAGACACATGCTAATAATGCCGCTCTCTTTCATCTTTTGTGTGGTGATTCAGGTGCCAGCTTTACTCTGGTTCCCAAGGTTCGCAATAATGGGAGACCAACAAAAGTGGCAATGAACATCACAAAATGTACGAAAGTCTAGCTGTACAGCTGCACTGCCTTGGTTGAATAACAGGATATACTAACAGCTTAACCCCCCAACAACACTTTAAGGATTTGTTATCACAACACACCAATATGGGACATTAAAAAGAACTAAAAGGACCTGATGACAAAATTATTTTCTTCCTTTAGGCATTCACTCCTGAGTGTTTTCAGCTCATAAAACGCCTGAAAAAACACCTGAAAAACGCCCAACAAGCAAAATCCCATTCTTTTTAATGGCACCTGATCACATCTGAGCGTTTTGTCACCTGAAGCAAAACGCCTGAAAAACGCCCTAAACTCAAAAAAGAACAAAAGCTTCTTTTGGGCAGATTACAGGCATTTTGCTGCCTTTTACATTGGTGACCTGAACAAAATCGTGGTAAAACCGTGCAACTTTGAAACGCTCAGGTGTGATTGCAGCCTTAATGCTGCATGCCAAATGATAAGATTGCTAGCAACAGTTTCTCAAGTGTTCATTCCTAAAAATCAAGGGCTAAGGAATAGATGCTACCCATTTTCCTTATGGCTGCTTACATTGTAATGCAGGACTTTTCTTCTAGGTGCAAAGTATAATTGCTGTTCAACTAATTTTAACAGAGCAACACTAGTAATAGAAAAGCTCAGTGACCTTGGCATTGTTGAATCTTAAGGGTCCATGCACACTGGCTTAAAAAAGGCTGCTTCTACAGGAGTTTTGTGCTTTGCCTGTAGAAGCAGCTCAATGTTATCCTACGTCTCCATGCACATTAGGACATTTAAAGGCATATTTTGAGCTCAGCATTTAGAGGCAGGAAAAAACCTTCTGGTTTGCGTTTTTGATGGGAGATTTTTGGCTGAGAAAATGCTAAACACTCCTAAACGCACCAAAACATGTGTACAAAAATGCTCAATATGAGCGTTTTTTTCTGCCAAGGGAACTGGAGTTTTTGTTAAGCCCAGTGTGCATGGAGCCTTAAACCTCAGTCTCATATGCTGAATCCTTAGGTCAATGTTTATTTTTTTCAGTAAACATACTAAATACCGGATCTCCAAAGTAAGAAAAACAACGGAAAACAGGTATTTCCTATTTCTGTTAAAGTGGACCTGAATTTGGTAATGATTTTCTATATTTAACATTTAAAAATGTCAATTGTACCCAAGCAGAACCCTGAAAAGTTTACCCTTTGTCTTGAATTCCTCCTGAAAAATAGCAGTCCAATTCCTAGTTATATGAGACTGCATAGGCACTTCTGTACCAACAGCCCTATAGCTGTATATCTGCAATATGAGACGTCAGGCACTGTTGCCACTGACTGCCAGTCTCAGGAGATTTGGAGTGAGATCTGGTGATGTCATTACCGGACTGCTCACTGTTCTCCTTGCTGCAAGTTCCTATATGAGAAAATCCTTTACCCAGATGGCTGCCTCCATACAGAGACATAGAGCAGAACAAGGCAAGGGAAGTCAGAAATTGGAAACATGCAGTTGCAGGGGAGTGAATGCCTCTGCCTTCTATGATTGGTTATTTGTAGGTAGCTTATTGGCAAGGATAGCACAGGTCAGTTCAGACCTTTTTTAAAACACAGCTGTGCTCATCCATGATCATTACTAAGATGTTAAAGTGCTACAGATTCCTGTAAGCCACTTGGTAAACCTTCATTAGCATCATAATATATATTCTCAATTGATATTTTTATTTTATAGAGTTGTGCTCATGTTTACATACCCTGTCAGAATTTATGATTTCTTGGCCATTTTTCAGAGAATATGAATATGAATGATAACACAAAAAACTTTTCTTTCACTCATGGTTAGTGTTTGGCTAAAGGTATTTATTATCAATCAATTGTGTTTCCTCTTTTTAAATCATAATCACAACAGAAACTACCCAAATAACCCCGATCAAAAGTTTACATACCCCAGTTCTTAATGCCGTGTATTGCCCCCTTTAAAATCAATAAAAGCTTGAAGTCCTTTGTGGTATTTGTGGATGAGGCTCTTTATCTTCTCAGATGTTAAAGCTGCCCATTCCTCTTGGAAAAAAGCCCCCAGTTCCTGTAAATTCTTGGGCTGTCTTGCATAAACTGCACAGAGTAGCTCAATGATATTATGGTCAGGAGACTGAGATGGCTACTCCAGAACCTTCACTTTCTTCTGCTGTAGCCAATGACAGGTCGACTTGGCCTTGTGTTTTGGATCATTGTCATGGCGCAGCTTCCTGGCTGTTGAATGCAAATGTTCCTCCAGAATTTTTTGATAACATACTGCATTCATCTTGCCATCAATTTTGACCAAATTTCCTGTGCCTTTGTAGCTCACACATCCCCAAAACATCAGCAATCCACCTCCGTGTTTCACAGTAGAAATTATGTACCTCTCATCATAGGCCTTGTTGACTCCTCTCCAAATGTAGCATTTATGGTTGTGGCCAAAAAGCTAAATTTTGGTCTCATCAGTCCAAATGACTTTGTGCCAGAAGGTTTGAGGCTTGTCTCTGTGCTGTTTGGCGTATTGTAACCGGGATACTTTGTGGCATTTGAATAGTAATGTCTTTCTTCTGGCGACTCAACCATGCAGCCCATCTTTCTTCAAGTGCCTCTTTATGTGCTTCTTGAAACAGCCACACCACATATTTTCAGAGAGTCCTGTATTTCACCTGAAGTTATTTATAGGTTTTTCTTTGCATCCCCGAACAATTTTCCTGGCAGTTTTGGCTGAAATTTTAGTTGGTCTACCTGACCGTGGTTTGGTTTCAACAGAACCCCTCATTTTCCACTTCTTGATTAGAGTTTGAACACTGCTGATGGACGTTCTCAATTCCTTGGATATCTTTTTATATCCCTTTCCTGTTTTATACAGTTCAACTACCTTTTCCTGCAGATCCTTTGACAATTCTTTTGCTTTCCCCATGACTCAGAATCCAGAAATGTCAGTGCAGAACTGGATGAAAGATGCAAGGGTCTGTCAGGAGTCCAGAAACTCATTGACCTTTTATACACACACACACACACACACACACACACTAATTACAAGAAAACAGATCACAGGTGAGGATGGTTACCTTTAATAGCCATTCAAACCCCTTTGTATCAACTTGTGTGCACGTTATCAGGCCAAAATCACCAGGGTATGTAAACTTTTGATCAGGGTCATTTGGGTAGTTTCTGTTGTGAATATGAATTAAAAAAAGTAAACACAGTTGATTGATAATAAATGGCTTCAGTATCCATGAGTGAAAGAAAAGTTTTTGTGTTGTCATTCATATTCTCTGAAAAATGGCCAAGAAATCATAAATTCTGCCAGGGTATGTAAACTTATGAGCACAACTGTACAACCCATAAACACCCACTCTTGAAGAAGCGAGCATTGCCTTGCGAAATACATTGAGTTATAGATGCTTGTACATTGTTTTATATTATTAATGTAACATATGCAAATGATTTCCACTATTGTTTTTATCATGTTGTTCTCAAGTCGGTTGGCATTTATGTTTATGTATCTAATATATGATGACGGTATACATCCACAATAAACTGTGACCTTATGTTTACTTTTTTATTACATTTGTTGGCCTCACATGCTCACCTCATATAAAGTCCCATGGGCAAAATTCTGTTTTTTATTTGAATATAAAGAAATTGATTGTGCTAGCAGTAAAAAAAACTATAACAAATACACAACTGGAATCAAGAGTTCTAGTTTAGATGTCATGTAGACTAGACTTGGCTTGTATTAACAATTTACTTACCTGTACTTGACACTTTGCATGTAAAAAGTGATTCAAATGTCTCTTTTTATTAAATCAATATTTCTACACAGGTTAACAGATTTCCTTAGATCAAATAAAATGTAGAGTACTATGCAGTTTTTATGCCATTGGATGTAACATTAGTCTAGTCCCATTGATTTTTATTTTTTTTCTGTATTTAGGGTATTATTAGCAATTCTGCAATAGACCCCTTATACATGCGTTATAACAACATTCTCTAGCAGTAAAGTCATTGCTTGCTGAGATATTATGCTATTGTTTTACCTTAGGGTAGGAATTCCAATCCAAGACAAAAATTCTCGTTAACAAACTCTACTACTGGAAATAGATGATTAAGTTAGAACCCCTTAAAATAAACCAGAGACAATGCCAAACAAAGGCTAAGCTGTAATTCACAAGCATGGTAGTTATGGTAAACCCAGAAGTGTGGAAAGTGCAGAGATTTCTAAAATGTGGGGTATGGAGCCAACAACAGCAATAAACAATGTGGTTTTAGTCTCTACTATACCACGCAGAGAAACTTTGAAAACATACCTTAATGCCAGAACTCTTTCTGGACTCACAAGGAGAAATATCTAATTGTGGAGCTTAAAGACTAACTGGACTGGAATTCTACTGCAAAAAATAAATAAAAAAATACTAATATGTTGAAACAAACAACACTACTCGGTTAGAATGTTTAAAGCCTTTAACCAACAAAAATGCTTTTTTGTTTAATTTTTACTTTTAGATAGAGTAGGGAAGAATTTAAAACCTCTATCAACTTTATATTGTTCAGTGCATTTCCGTTTCAGAAATTTTAACGTGCTTCCTATTATTAGAATACAAGATTTATATAGCACCAACAATTTGCACATTGCTTTACATTAAAAGGGAGACAGTATCATTACAGCAGAATTTAAGACGAGCTAGGAGGGTCCTGTTTGTGAGAGCTTAGAATTTATTTAATGGTTTTAGCCATAGCCTGAAAGCAAAGAAAAAAAACTTTTTTATTAAGGAAAATGTTTATTGTGCCAGCAAATATACATGTATTGCAGAAAATATGAAGATTACAGTACAAAAGAAACACTGCATAGGAGTCTGTAGGCTCAATTCAGGACAGTCAAGCAGTTTAACCTACTTACAATACCGTATCTACAGTGACCTGAGTAGATTGCCTTAAGTAAGCATGAAAAAGGGCATAATTTTTTGTTTTATTTTGTTAATAAAACAAAATACAAAAGAAAGAAAAGTAACAATGAAAAAACGACGACCAGAAGGCCGTACTTAATATACCATTTTGCTATCCAACGGGGTGAAAACACAAACAACCTCCATGTGAGAGAATAGGAAGCATTAGTCTGAGTCATCTATTCTCATATTTAGCTATTAATTTAGGAACCCCAAGTGTAATTAGTGACCGTTCATATAGAATAGGCCTAGGGTCATAGGAGCCTTCACACCTGTAGCAGCCTATGCATGACCAGTTGAGGAGGGGCAAGCCCAGGGGTGTCCAGCCATGCCTGCCAAATAGAAGAGAATTTACAGAAGGCATGTCTGTGTTAAGAAGTAAATTTTTCTCCTAAAAGAATAAAATGAATCTGCTCGATCCAGTGTTATTTGGAGCATGTGGAGACAACCAAAAGTTAGCAATTTGCTCATGGACGATATACAAAAGCCTGACTTTCCTCATCCACAGCACCCTGGCAGCAAATTTTTAATAGAGTAGGGCAGAAGTAGCCTGGTTTTCGTTCCTGGTTTTTGGACTATTTCAGTAGTGCCAAACAGAACAGGGAATGGAAATTTCCTCCAATGGGGACACAATATACTGACAGGATTAATTCTCTATAGGATTTTTACTGCTGTAATGACTACTGTCCCCATTTGGGAGATTCCAGTCTATATAATGGGTGTCAGACAGAACAGGGCCACAGACAGCAATTCAAAAAACACATCTTCCAGAGTTGATAAGATTTAATTTGGCCTTAGATGGATCGAAATTAGGCCAGTTCAGCAGGAACAAAACGCATTTCAAACATCTATGGTTGAGCTATTTATCAACTTCAGTACAACCAGCCTGTCCTTTTTTTCATACGATCCACTGCTACTGTCTATAGCCGGCATCGGTGATCATTGTAATCTGATGGTAGGAAAACCTCCCGCTGTCAGAATACAAAAGCGCAGTGGGTAGGATTCCCCCAAAACTGAATGCGTTAATGGAGGAATCAAACTATTTTCTTTCCTTTAAACTGTGGTTGAAGGAAATAAATTGCATAATGTGCAGTAATCCCAGCCTTAAGGCTGGGTTCACACTGCTGCGGTGCGGGAACGCAGCGAATTTACTGCGGGTTCCCGCATCGCACCAACTCGCACGGCAGTTCACACTGCCATATGCGAACTGCTGGGGAGTGTCATACAATGTTAATGACACCCCCAGTTCAGCCCGCATATCGCAATGCGAACTGACAATTCGGACATTTTCGGATCGCATAGGTGTGAACACCCATGCGATCCGTTTTTGGACCGAACAAAAAAAAGGGTCCTGTGCGAGTTTGGACCGAATGCGGTGCAATATCAGCCATACTATCTGTATGGCTGATATCGCACAGCACAGACATCGCATGTGATGTGAACAGCAGTGCGCTGCGAATCACATGCGATGTCTGCCACCGCAGCAGTGTGAACCCAGCCTAAAACCTCTGTCAATTTTTTTTTTTTGCTGTTTATGCCCCCATGGAGTGGATTTTCCATTATTTTGTGCCTTGTTTGACAGGTGTCAGACAGTATCAGAAGAGAGATTCTAAGCTTTCTCCACTCTGTCCAAGCTGGAGTTTGCAAAAAAAAAATAAAAATCCATCAAATTCACAGTTTCACAAATTCTAATTTTACATATGTCAGTGGCAGTCTAGAGAAAAAGGAAACTAAACACCCATGGACATGTTTTTAAAAGCAGTGAAGGATACATTCACCAAATATTTACTGCAGATTATTCACCGAACCAGGAAAATTCACATGCTGTGAATGTTTGGTGAATGTCACATTCACTGCTTTATGAATATACTCTGTGGAATGGCAGTTATATGAACTCAACACATTGATAAACTGTATACATTGAAATTATAGAAACAATTAGCTGTAAATATAGCATTTAATTCATGTTGTTATTTTTTTATTTTGCCATCACTATATCATGTAGTAAGAAATCTCAAAAATAAATCATTTGAACTATAAAGGTCTTCCTATAGTGGTCATCAAACCATGTTTTTTTTATTCATGTTTGAAAGCCCTTTGCTTACTGTAGAGAACTTACATTGACAACTGACAACAAAAATTCTTAATTCAATAATTTTATTTTTAAAAATATTTCATCTGTACATTTTTTTGTTAAAATAATTCATTTGTTAAAGTGAATGTCTGGTCTAAACCTATCTATGCTTAAAGTAACATTAAAGCTTCAGTTTTTTTTTTTTAAATAAAATAATAAACATACTATACTTACCTGCTCTGTGCAAAGGCGAGTGCTCCCATAGAAAGCAGCTTTCTATGGGGGCACTCGCACAGGCTCGCTCCCGAGCTGCCCTGTCTCGGTCTATTGACAGACCGGCCAGCTTAGCCCCGTTCCCCACTCGTTTATCACAACTATCAATCAGCCCAGTGAGAAGGGATACAGCGGTGAGAGCTGCTGCTCTCGTGCACACCGCTGGATCAGGTAAGCATAACTGATCACATGTGCAACACCATGGCAGTTGCAGATCAAACAGGTGGCAGCTTCCTTGGCTGCAAAGGATAGCAGGGTTTAGTTCTGCTTTAACTGCTGCTCAGGGCTCTGGGCTTCAACAAAATGGCAGCCTCAAGCAAGAAGAAACAGGAACAATATTGGAGGCCATTTACAGCACCCACTAATTTTGGTAGCATATTTATGAATGTGCCATGTATGTATCTTGCTAAAAAACATGACTTTTTTTCAATTGTTTTAAGTAAAGTTCTGCTTTAAGCGGAAAATAAAAACCCTTCTATCCTTTACAGCCAAGGTGATGGTTTGACAGTTTGGTTGAGAACACAAGCAAAGGTGACAGTTAGCAATCTCTGCTTTCCAGAAATGTAACAGTTTTTTTCTGCTTTACCATTTACTGCTGTTCAGGGTCTCTAGCTTCAGCAAAATGGCAGCCTCCAGCAAGAAGAAGCAGAAGCAATGCTGGAAGCAATTTACAGCACACATTAATTTTGGTATCATAATTATTAATGGGGAATGTATGTTTCTTGCTAAACATTTTTGATCATGTTGTTATAGGCAAAGTTTCACTGCTTCCTCTCCCACTCCAGTACCATTTTTGGGGGAAAGGGGAGGAAACGGGTACCTGGTTTTGACAGGTACCCATCCCCACTTCGGGGGGGAGACCTGGCAGCGGCGAGTCCCCCGGAAGTTCGCCCCCCCTCATTCCCCCCGCTGCTGGGCCATTCAGAAAGCACAGCAGGCTTCGCACATGCGCAGTAGGGAACCGGCTGTGAGGCCGCAAGGCTTCACTACCGGTATCCCTTATGGGGAAAAGGCAACGGCAGCAACCAAGAGCCTCAGCTGGAAACATCAGCTGGGGTGCCGATATCGTTGGATTCCAGGACAGGTATATGTACTAATATTAAAGTCAGCAGCTACAGTATTTGTAGCTGCTGACTTTAAATGTTTTCATGGTGTGTGTGTGGGGGGGGGGGGGGCTGGAGCTCCTCTTTAAGTTTTAGGGGGAAAGTTCCACTTTAGGTGGGGATCTTTTACATTCAACCTTGGTGGAATGTGTAAGAAAAAAAATTAGGATTTTTTTACAACTCTCACATTTGAGGTTTTGTAAAAGCCTGTACCACAATTCCAGCACTAGAAATATTATCTGTGCTCTGCAGCCATGTGATCAGATCACACACCAGTAATCTAGTTTTATCACCTGATGACAGCAGTACTTTGACAGTCCTCCCTTTAATGAGTTCCGTGTGCCTGCCGCTACTCTCACAGTAGGCCAAGAGCCAGCTGTAAGTGCTGTTAAGGTATATTTACATTATTACTCCTTTGGCCATCTTTTCAGATATTGGCAAAATAAATATTAGCGATAATAATATTTTACTAACAGCTGCTGGTGTGTATTCAACAACAATTTAATCTCCTTTTGTCCAAGTAATTATTTTGCCAAGATCAAGCTGCTAACTCTGTTTTTCGGCACTGTTTTAATGTTTTCCTCAATCCTGCCTCACAGCCCATTACCCACAGAGGACTGTAAAGCCAGAAATGGCTTGGTGTGAAGAATACAATCATCAATAGTAGGGCAGTATATAGGAACTGTCACACTTTGTCTTTCTCCTTCTTAAGTCTGAAAACGTCTAATTAGTTATCATGCCTGCACGGGCTAGGAACAATGGGGAAAAGGGAATGGGAGGTAGGAATGGGGGCTGGTAGGGTAGACTGCCAAAGCATGTTTGGCTTGGCCTCCTATCTGAACCTGGGTCAAGTCACTGATGCAGCGTGTGTAAGCATAGCACTGCGGTTTCAGTTTTTCATGGGCCAAACCGCCTCGCTGGGAAACGTATGTCCTGCTGAGAGCTTCCAATCAGCAAGCAACGTACAAGACAACGAATCAGCATCACCTGTTGATAAACAGCTTCCCTGGTTAAAGGGCAATTGTGCTAAACAGAGTGTTCACATCTGCAGTTCTGTTGTATAAAGCTTCTACTGAACAATGCCAACGGTTCAAAGCAGTTTTATTGTTTATCTCACGGCAGCTTGGTGAACACGTTGGCCTTTTTAAAGAAGGAATTTTCAGATTGTTAATGATTGTTAATGCAATTTGACCACTTATGCTTTGTGAGTGCCAACATCTCAATGCAAGGCAGGCCTGCCCACAACCCACACCTACTGCAGTTACCTTGTTTTTGTGCAATAATGAAAATTAGTGTGGGGAAAAATTAGAACTGCTATCAGGTTTTACTACTGTCCAAGGTTCACTTCCTGTCCCAGGAACAACCTTTTCACCAGTCAGGAAGTAAAGGAAACTCTCCCATAGCAACACAGACAAAAATATATATATTTTTTATTTTTTTTTAATTAAGTAGGGGGCTGCTAGAACTTCTGTCAGCTTGGTATTGTTGTCTGGTTTCCTGTTATAGATGTTCCTGCATTTCATGTCTAGTAAAGCCTTGTCCCCAAAATGGGATATGAAGGAAAAAACTCGAATAAAGCCTTGAATAAAAGTAAAACTAGACAGGGGCTCTAAGCTTTGGGAAGTATGTTGTATGGTAATGCACTTTCTCTCATTGTGTCTCTCTTATTGCATTTGGAAGTTGTTCAGAAAACTTGAAGTCCTATGTATAAACCTTCTCCAAAGAAGTATTTTTTAAAATCATGTTTGGGTATGCTGCGTGAATGTTTACACAAAACAAATATCTACAGGGGGGGTTTCTCAAATTTGACTGCAAAAATGGAAATGGCCTTTAACCACTTGCCATCCAGCGTAGATATACAGTATAAAGATACAGGACAGCAAGTGGTTATATCAGGATCGGGGCTGCAGCTATGTTGTTGATAAAAAATTTTTCTGCCAGTGTTCGGCTTTCATGTAAAAGTGAGTCTTTTATAGCATTCCATTGGGGAGCCCAGGACCACTGTAAGCAGTTGGGTTGGCTGCCCACAGAGGAGATAGGGGAACATCCATTTCCTATCTCCTCTGTGATGAATGAAGCCCGAAGCGACAAGGATTTTGTCACTTCCAGTTTCAGAGCTGTCCTTTCCTGGCCGTTTAACTGCCTTGGAGGGCAGAGCTTTCCATAACAAGTGCCCGTCACTGCCCAAAGCTATCATAAGGTATCTTCTTTAGTCTTTGTGATAGCAATAGATTTAAATGTAAAAAAAAAAAAATTAAAAAAAAAAATTCAGGTATCATAGATTGTCACCATTTCACAGGCGTGCACACTTTTAAGTCTTTCAAAGTTTGGTATCTATTTACTCAACATAATTTAATCTTTTATATCTTTTCAAAAGTTGGGTATTATATTGTGTTTGTGTGCACTAAAATTCATTTAGGTGTACCGTATATTATCCTGAAAATTTGTGCCTGATAAATAGCTGTGCAAATTTTGTGCGACATAAAAAATTGCAAGAGCCACCATTTTATTCTCCAGGCCTCTGCTTTCAGAAAATATATAATTTTTGAGGTTTATAAGTAATCTTCTAGCATTTTACCATGTAATGAAATGTCAAAATTACCCCAGACAGCAAGTGGTTAATGTGGAAATGGCCTTAAAAGTGAACATTACCTTAATAACAATGTTTCTAACAACATTGCTGATGTTCGTTTACTTAGTGTAGCCTGCAGACAAATTTGTTAGCCTTAAAATACCAGTGTCTTTGTGCCATTCCCTTGGAACCATATTCAACCTAGGCCTAGGATTTAACGAAGACTTTTCTGGTACATTTACTGGACTTCTGCCATGTCCTTGTCATTCAACTGTCATATTGCAGAACTTCAGCCTAGGATCCATGTACTGGGCCTAGAATGCCAGGGCTTGCACATGCCGTGATTTGGAGGCTTGCAGTTTTAGGCCAGTTACAATTCAGTTTAGGGCATTTAGGAGGCCTTTCCAATATTGCCCTTGTCTTCAAAAGATACCAATTTGCATGATATAGGGACCGTGAAACACAGTAGACAACATTTAAAGTGAAACAACAGTGGAGCAAAATAAAAAATTACATATATGGTGCAGTCTGTAAATGCAGTAGCATTTACACACAGCAGTCTTTGTTTTTCTGAATCCCACTCCCATAGCAACTTCCTGTCCAGCAAAAGTTGCAGCTAGAGGGTTGAGAAAAACCATTTACCATTAACAAGGGTTCTTGACAATGTTTTTTTTATTTAGTTAAAAACTGTATTCTAAAAGCAAAAAAACGGTTTCTGTAAGTGCTTAAAAAAGTGTTAGCTGGAGTTAGGCTTTTGTTAGTAACACAAAGAAACAAACAAAGGCGCCTCTAAGTGCAGAAGATTAACAATTTTAATGCCCCAAACTGGGTTAAAAACACTTACAGAATGGAAGTGGTAATCAGGCACATCGTAAGTGAAGCTGCATTGGAAGGGGTCGCGGTCAGAGGAAGCCTTCAGAGGGGATGGATGTGGTCACTGAACACAGCGGTGTGAGACACAGGGAGCCGCTGTGAAGCCGGCGTCGTCAGCTGGAAAGACGGCGAACCCAGAAGTGATGTCATCCGCTGAGCGGCTCTGTAACCAGCCTGAACCGCAAACAAACAGCCTGGGCGAGGATGTGATGTCATCAATAAGGGACGCGTTTCGGAACCATCAATCGTTCCTTTTTCAACCTATGATAACCTATGAACGATTGATGGTTGATCGTGTGTAGGCAAGTCTGTTCATTCAGAAAGTCCGTCGTAAAGTCCGTCGAAAAGTCCGCCGGGCAAAGTCTGCCGTAAAGTCCGGTCGTGTGTACGCGGCAAAAATCTACTAGCCCATCTAACACTACCCTTTCCACAGGTTGACACTGCTGTTGTCCAAAAGTTTAGATAGATAATGGATGAGTGAGCAAAGCCAGCCTAAGACAGAAAGGGTGTTACTGGTTTGATTACCAGGTAAAAATAAAGAAAAAATGGCTAAAAAAAGATACCAAACGCAGCCACTACATCATACTACATTTTTGGTTTTGGGTTTAGACATGCTTTAAGATAAAACCTCAGATAGGTTATAATTCAAATTTTGCAGACACTCTAAACAAAAGAACCCTACAGATTTTTAAGCTACTATCTATCATTTTAAGGACACGTATATTCACCATTGTATATATGTTCTGAGCTTCACACAAGTCAAAAAGTGATGTGAAGTGAACTTGTGTTCACATCCAGTCATGTAAAGAATTTCTCTCTTTCACAAATATTCCTGCACATGACTAATGTCCCATACACACGAGCGGAATTTCCATTGGAAAAATCTTGGATGGTTTTTCAGACAGAATTCCACTCAAGCTTGCCTTGCATACACACTGTCACACAAAAGTTCTCTGAACTTTCGACCATCAAGAACGCGGTGGCATACAACACTATGACAAGACAAGAAAATGAAGTTCAATGCTTCTGAGTATGCGTCGAATTGTTTCCGAGCATGCATGTTTTTTTGCGCGTCCAAATTGCATACAGACGATCCCATTTTCGGATAGAAACTTTTCTTAAACGAAAAATAGAGAACATGCTCCCAATCTTTTGCTGGCTGGAATTCTGCCAGCAAAAGTCTGATGGAGCATGCACACGGTCGCATTTTCCAACCAAAAAGCTCTCATCAGAGTTTTGCTTGCGGCATTTTCGATCGTGTGTATGCAGCATTAACCCTGGTTCACATTGATGCGATTTGCCATGCGATTTGACATGCCAAATCGCATGCCAAATCGGTGGCTATTGCAATGTCCGATATGGTGCGACGCCGCATTTGCGACACCGCACAGATTCACAAAAGTAGTTTCTGTACTACTTTTGGCGATTTTCAGGGAGCGATTTCCATTGACATCTGTGCAGAAACCCGCACAGTGGTCTCTGAAATTGTCCCCGAAGTCGTGACTGACAATTTCATTCCCGCAGTCAGTGTGAACCAGGGCTCAATGTTTTAAGTAAACATTGGTTCAAACTATCTTTTTTTTAACAGAAAAGTTGGTTCAAACTATCTTAAGCTACACTTTAGAAAATCAGACATTCATTTCTTTTTTTTTCTCCTTTTAATTCTTTTTATTTGTTTCGGAAAGAGTAGTATTACATAACAAAGCCTTTGGGCAGTCACCGGCTCAAAAAATACAAAAACATAAAACATACAATAAGGCACGCTACACCTTAACTGCTTGCCTTACTAACAAGGCAACAACAAAATAAACCCCCCGTAGCTTGCTGCTAATATGCGTCAGGATGAGTAAATTGGTTTAGCAATATCAAATAAAATTATGTGGTCCACAGCAGGTACCACCCAGGAGGATGCCTATAACAGGAGAGTAGTCACAAACACGTGGTCAGTCATATTGCCCCCAGGGAGGCAATTAGAGGAGCTCTCATTATTTAGTAAAAATCAGTCTTGTGATGCTACAGGGTTCTCATGCGCCACAGTGGTTGATTCAGACTCTAGCCATATGTTCCAGACCTTTTGAACCTTTAAGGGGCAGCCTCTACTAGAGTATGTTTTCTTATACAGGGGCACTGCAAGATTTCCATGCATTCAGGGTGAGAGCAGATGTGGGAGCTCTCCACTTGAGCATACGTTTCCTGGCATAAAAGTGAAGTAACCCTAGGAGTGTACGTACTGCCCTGGAGGGAGCCAGGGCATCTACCAGGCCCAATAGGCAAATTTCCAGCTTCTGGGGTATAGGTACTGTGGTTAATTTAGTAATGAAAGTTATAATTACTGACCAGTAATGTTGTATATTGGTCAAGACCATATCATGTGTAGGTCACCCGCAGAGTCGGCCCGACAGAGCCAAAACTGTGACGTGCAATCCGAGTATATTTTATGTAGCCTGTATGGAGTATAGTAATACTTATGTAATATTTTAAACTGAACTAACCAGTCTCTAGAAGAGACCAGATGTCCAAAGGGGGAGTCCCAAATACCCTCCCAGTCCTCCCCATCCAGCTCTGCTGGCATGACGGAGTTGCAGGGACCAGAAGAAATAAACATTGGGTAAGTCAAATCTGGCTTTAAGTTGATCAAATGTTAGTAGTGCGCCATTCTCACAAATGTGGTGTAAACATTGGATGCCCTTCGACGCCCATATGATCGGTTCTGGGATTGAATAAAATTCAGGCAAAGAAGGATTGAGCCACAGTGGAATATCTGGGGAACGCACCTGGGGGTCAATCACTCGAAGTCCGGTCGCCCCAGACCATGATCTGAGAACAGTTTTCATTGTGGTAGTGAGGGGATGAGGAGCCCTGGAACCCCTAAATAAAGTGTTTCTCAATGCCTCGAATGATCCAACCACAGCCGCCTCAAGGGCGACCGCTGCATTGGAGGCATCCGATATAAGTCAATTGTGTGCATAGGCAAGCATCGCAGCAATGAAGTAGAGAAAAAAAATCAGGGCACGCTAGGCCCCCATGGGTCCAAGGTCTTTGAAGAATGGATAATCTGATACGGGAGTGGGGGCGAGAGCCCCACAAAAAATTTGATATATGAGAATTTAGTCGCTTGAAGATTACCTTAGGTATCCATATCGGAGAATGGCGCACTACATAAATATTTGAGGGAAGTAACTTCATTTTTATCAAATTAATCCTTACAATTAATGTGAGGGGAAGGTTGGCCCATGCTTTCAGCCTACTTTGGAAAACTTGTAAAAGAGGAAGAAGGTTAAGCTTACAGAAGTCCTGGACTCTAGGGGAAATCTGAATACCCAAATATCTAACGCTCTCAGCCCATTGCAGTGGAAGTGACGGGTCCGCTGACTGTGTAGCATCCGGCTCCACCGGCAGTATCTGGGACTTGTCCCAGTTTACCTTAAGTCCTGACATGTCAGCAAAGCGCGAAAGGAGCTCTAACGCTGCCTGGAGGGAGGGTCCTGGATCCCGGAGGAAGAGAATGATGTAATCTGCATAAAGTGCTGTCTTTTCCTCCAAGGATCCCACCCGCACCCCCCTAACAGCCTTAGAGGACAGCAGTGCAACAACCAGGGGTTCAACCATCAGGGAGAAGAGCATGGGAGACAAGTGACACCCCTGTCGGGTGCCCTGCTCAACAGGGAATGGAGGGGATATCACCCCCCTAGTTTAATCTGTGCTGTCGGTTTCTGATATAGGAGCTGTATCCATTTCCTGAATATGGGGCCAAAACCATATACTTTAAGTACCTGTTCCATGTAAGGCCAGACGTCAGAGTCAAATGCCTTTTCCAAGTTCAAGGCAACCAAGACTCTGGTATTCTGTTCAGTGGGAAGAATCTGTAGGTGGGTGAACACCCTACGAATATTGACATCTGTCGACCTCCCCGACATGAAGCCGGTTTGATCCACATTTATTATGAAGGATCCCCATCAACCTGGTGGCTAGGACTTTTGTTAGTATTTTTAAATCATAATTTAATAGGGATATAGGTTGATATGCTGAGCAGTATGAGGCATCCTTCCCTGGTTTTTGGATCGGTACTATGTGGGCTTGCGACATTAAGTCAGGTAAACTTCCTACCTCTAGGCTGAAGGCATATAACTTTTGAAGGCATGGGGCTAAGTTGGCTATATACATTTTGTACCATTCTCCCGGTAGTCCATCAGGGCCTGGTGTCTTGTTAGAGGGAAGTGAGCGGATCGCCAGTTCGATCTGCTCCACCAAAACCTCTGCCTCTAACGAGGTAACATCCTCCTCTGTCAGAGTTGTCAGGGTTAGATCGTGGAGAAATGAAAAATGGTCAGGGGGTGTCTGTGAGGCAGTAGAACTGTACAGTGAGGCATAGAAGTCTTTGAATTTGCATAGAATGTCAGGTGGGTTTGAAGTGACCCCACCCCAGCAGTATGTATTGTGGGTACCACAGTTTGAAATTTGGGGTCAGCCACCAGACTGGCTAGGAGCCTCCTGTTCTTATCCCCAGATTCAAAAATTCTAGCTTTGAGCAGCCTCTCTGATAAAGCAGGTGAGCTAGAGAGGTGTAGAGAGAGTGCCCTCTGAGCCTGAGCCAGAGAGGACTATGCCCCAGGAGAAGAGTCTAATGCAAACGCCTCTTAGGCTACACTTACACGAGACTCTAGTTCTTTTGTTTCAGAGGCATAGTCCACCCTGGCAGCTTTAATTTCAGATAAGTAATCACCTCCTATGGTCGCTTTAAAGGCGTCCATGTCACCTGTGCATTGGTCACATTTTTATTGTATTAGCAGTATCGGGCAATTTTCCCCTGCATATTCTCCCCCACCCTGTCATCCTGCAACCAGCGCGTAGACAGTCGCCAGCATCCTCTGCGTTCCGCCTCCCCAAGCCGCAAAACAACCTTAAGAGGGGAATGGTCCAAAATACCTTCCGGTAAGTAAGTTGCTGAGGCTACATATGGCAAGGTGGAGGGGGAGCAGGAAGCTAGGTCTATTCTGGAACCCGAGCAGTGTACCACAGATAAATGTGAATAGCGTTGTCCCTGGGCATTCTTTGATCTCCAGACCTCCGTGAGCTGCAAGGCCGCCATTGTATCAAATCAGGGTCTGGCAGCCTAGTTGGATTTGAGGTGTCCAGACCCCCATCCAGAATGCCGTTAAAATCCCCTGCTATGATGAGTCTAGTGACCATATAAGGAGCCAGCCTGTCATATACCTAATACAGTATAGTAGTAGAGAAAGGGCACGGTGTGTATATATATATATATATATATATATATATATATATATATATATATATATATATATATATATATATAAAAAGGCAAATAATTGAGCCTCTATGGACAAAAGTAGCACTACAAACCGCCACCCCGGATCTAGGATAACATGTTCCACCTGGCAGTTCAAGGATCTGTTTAGGAGAATGGACACCCCCTAGCATAATTGGAGTATGTGGCATGGAAGGACTGTCTCACCCATCTCCTGCGGAGAACCCACTGTCTATTGCCCGTCAGGTGGGTCTCTTGAATGAAAAGGATATGTGGTTTATGCGATCATGAGAGCCCTTTTAAAGCCACTATTCAGACCATGTACATTCCACAACACTAATCTAAGCTCCATCGGGCACATAGGTGTAAAATGGGGCGACCCGCAGAAGGGGGGAAAGGGGGCCAACTGCCCCACCTCCCCGGCCAGCCACCCCATAGGAGAGTACAGGAATAAATAATTGTATGCACCTGACGTAGGAACCACACAAACATACAAGCAGTATTGATGTACAAATAAATAGCAGCAAGCAAACAAACCCTGCCAACCCATCAAAACCTTTGGGACAGGTTAACTTCATGCCTAAATTGTATAACTGTCTGTAATCCAAAAACTTATCGCTGGAGTATAGGGAACTAGTCAGTCATATTTCCTGTATACTCCTGTTCGATGTGCGATAACAGTACTTTTCAGTGGAGACAGACTCAAAAAGAAATAGTTTCCAAGGGGGCACAAATCTTCCATTCAGCATTGCTCCTATGTCTCCAGTTCAATGAAGGATGACAATAGGAGTATACAGGAAGGCACCATAAAATGCACCATGATATTCAGACTTTTTAGATCGGGATCTTGTACTAGCTAAATGTGGTATGGGGTAATCAGGCAGACAACAGCTTACCGCAGGGTGGAGAACCAAGTATCAGCCTCCTCCGGGGAAATTAAAGAATTTTCCGGTACCAGCATGGACGACTCTGAGGTGGCTCGGGTATAACATGCTGTATGGCAGGCCTTTTTCTCTGAGGCGCCTACAGATGTCCTGGAAGGTTTTCCTCTTCTTCTGGAGATCCCCTGAGAAGTCAGGATAGAGGTAGATGTCAACATTCTCATACTTGAGATTAGGGTGTTTCCTGGCCCCCCTTAGGATGCGGTCCCGGTCCCTATAGTTGAGGAACCTTACCAGAAATGGACGAGGTGGTGCCCCAGGAATGCGACAGCCTGTGGGAACGCGATGCGCTCATTCTACCACGTAAGTTGGCAGGACGGGTGCCAGCTCCAGGATGTCCTTGAAAAAGGCTTCAGCAAACTCTGCTGGCCGCTCACCCTCAGATCCCTCTGGCAGGCCGAGCACCCTCATGTTGTTCCTCCTAAGGTGATTCTCTGCATCGTCCGATTTGGCCGACAGGGTCTTCACTGTGCTTTCCGGGGCCGCAATACGGCGGTCATGACTAGTAGTCAGATCCTCTGTGGCCGATATGCGCTGTTCTGATTCCGTGAGGCGGCCTCTAATCTTGTCCAGGTCTGCCCCTATGTAATTACATTCTTCCGTGAACTTGTCAATGCGGGTCAGCAATGAGGATCTGCTATTTTCAATAGCCAGCAGGATCACTGCTGTGTCTCCTGAAGTGGAGGGCTCCAGGGCCGCCAAGGCGATCGGGCTCTCCTGGCTCGCGGCCATGTTTAGTTCAGCCATCAGTGCATGGTGCCTGTCAGCTAAGATGGCATTGGATCGCCCGGCCGGCGCTGGCGGTTGTTTTTTGCTGGAGTGCGGGGTCGTGGATTTACCTTTATCTGGGGTGAATGAAGGCGCTGCGACCGGTACGGGTAGTGCTCGTTATCAGAGTCTCACAACAGGGGTTTCCCTGGTGCTATAAAGGATAATAATCCGTTGATGGATGGCAGGAGCTCTCCTCGATGCGACGGTCCTCCGCTACATCTGGTCACGCCCCCAGACGTTCAATTCAACTGTGTTTGTCCATTTAACTTAAATTACAATTTAGTAAACAAGGTCACACTCTGCTCCCCAAATACTCCAGATTACAAAACTATACAATATGCTCTATTTTTTTAAGGTTCTATCTGGACATGGAACTCACAAACGCAGCACTAAAAAATTAATGTAATCAATTTAACAAAATGGAAAAAGTTTACATATAAACAGTAAAGACAAATAAAGAAAAATCAAAAGAAAGCTAAATCAATTCTAGGACATGATCCTGGAACTTTACACCAAGACTACGGGTTCCAATGTCTCTAGTCTTATGTCTCAAGTCCCCATATTGTTGCACTTTCTGTATTATCAGGCTCCATCAACTATACTGAAGGTGATATCCTCTGACACTTCCTTCCTGCTGCATGTACCATGATCCTATGCCACTGGTGTTCAACCCCCAACCATCCACCCTTTCTCAAGGAGTCGCGGAATTATACTATATTTCCTGCATGGAATATCGCCTAGTTCAGGACAACAAAAAACAGGACTCCAAGATCTGGGTCACCTGGACTATCTTCTGCAATTCACAGGATTTCCATGACCAATTATCATCCCATAAATCTCTGCCATGCTTAGACTGCTCTTTTAGTCTAAGCATGGCACCCCCCTCACACTTTTCTTACATCCATACACCACCCTTTTCACCCTAAACTATCTCTTCTTTTCTTTCTGTGTTTTTTATTCCCAGTATCATTGTCTTTGTCTACATGTCTTACATATAACCTATGTTCTAAAAGCTGAAATATTTTGCATTTGAAATGTGCCTTTTGTAACCACTTGCCCTTTTTCTACATTCTGTATTCTCTATTTGTTTTGAACTAATATTCAATAAACTCAGGTTGAACGAAAAAAAAAAAAGGTAAGGGGATAACAAGGAGTTAAAAGAGTTAAAACTAGTTAGATTTATTTAGGCTCTGTTGTCTTGTCATGCGGCTTTATGTGTCCACACAGCACACGCTCACAGCCTGGCTCAGGAGCGAGCCTACAGGTGCGACCTCAAAGGAAGCAGCTTTCTATGGTGGTGCACAGAGAAGCAGAGAAGAGGAAGAGCCTACAAAGGCGGTGGGGGACCCTAGGAGTTTCCAGGTCTCTCTGTGCAATACCATTGCACAGAGCAGATAAGTATAACATGTTTATTATTTTGGGAAAAAAAACACATTTTTTACAAATGCTTTAAACATTCCACTGTGTTAATGCACAGGCACTAACATGCTCTGTGGCATGTGTTAATGTGTGTTGCGATAAGACAGATAATTTGAAAAATTTATAAAAAAACCTACACGACCCCCTTTTTTTTTTCAAGTCCACAACAAGACATTGTATAGGCATTGTTATGCACTGGAGTGCATTTCACTCTACTGTACATTGCGTTGGGGTGCCATTCACAAGGAATGGCAAAGCACTGCATTGCACAGAGTGCTTTCCCTGGCATGTGCTTTGCTAACGTGCATGCATGTTAGCACATGTTGCCACAACACACAGGTGGATCCCAATTGTTCATCAGATCAACATGTTGGCTGTTGTAGTTGAGCATTTGATGAACAATTAAAGTATTCTTGGACTCACTGTGGTCTGGCACTCTTTATGCTGTCTTTTTCTTTCAGCTATCAAAGTGACACAGTCCAGCCCTGCAGATTACATTTAGGGTTCATACACATTGGACGCTCTCTAGAAGCTTTTCTCTTGGCAGCAGAAAAATGCTGGATGCTGGTAAATGCGTGTACTGCTTCTGTACTGTTTCTTTTTTTAACAAACTGTGAATAGCTGGTTGTTAAGGAAGCCACCACATCCTTAACAAGTGATGAGTTATCAGGTGTCAATGGGTTACCCGCTGACAGGTGAATGTAAATATTGCCAGCAATATAAAAAATAAAAATCGGGGAAGGGGGCGAAAGGCCTGATATGTATTCTGAGGGTAACCCCACGGCAAAAAAAAAATTTACTAAAGGCAAAATAGGCTGTTGCCCATTGCAAGTGCAGTTGCTCCAGAGCTTAGTAAATGAGGTAAAGCTTCACTTTGCAATCACCCAATCACGTGCAAGGAAAATAAAAAAAACAGCATTTTTGCTTGCACATGATTGGATGATGAAGTCAGCAGAGCTTCTGCTCATTTACTAAGCTTTGAAGCAACTGCACAGTCTTTTTGCCTTTAGTAAATTAACCCCTTAGACTCTTGTAGCAATTAACAGTCAATACTTTGACCCTTGTGGTAATAAACATTACTCCAAATATACAGTATCTCACAAAAGTGAGTACACCCCTCACATTTTTGTAAATATTTTATTATATCTTTTCATGTGACAACACTGAAAAAAAGACACTTTGCTACAATGTAAAGTAGTGAGTGTAGAGCTTGTATAACAGTGTAAATTTGCTGTCCCCTCAAAATAACTCAACACACAGCCATTAACCACTTGCCGACTGCCTAACGCCTATATATGTGAACAAAATGGTACGGGCAGGCAAAATCACGTAACTGGTACGTGATTGCCTTCCCGCGGGCGGGGGGTCCGATTGGACCCCCCCCCGGTGCCAGCGGCGGTCGGCATTTGTCTGGGAGCGTTGAGAGGCGAGGGGGAGGCCATCTGATCGTGGCCCCCCTCGCAATCGCTCCCAGCCAGTGAGAAACATCCCCTGCCTCTGTATAGTACACAGAGGCAGAGGATGTGATGTCATCTCTCCTCAGCTTGGCAGTTTCCGTTCCGGCGCCGAGGAGAGAAGACATCTGAGTAAGTGTAAAACACAACACAGTAGAACATGCCAGGCATACATTACACCCTGATCCCCCCCCGATCGCACCCCAATCACCCCTCCCCCCCCTGTCACACTGACAACAAGCAGGTTTTTTTTTTTTTCCTGATTACTGCATGGTGTCAGTTTGTGACAGTTAGAAGTGGTAGGGCAGTTAGTATTAGCCCCCTGTAGGTCAAGGGTACCCCCCTAACCCCCCCTAATAAAGTTTTAACCCCTTGATCACCCCCCGTCACCAGTGTCACTAAGCGATCATTTTTCTGATCGCTGTATTAGTGTCGCTGGTGACGCTAGTTAGGGAGGTAAATATTTAGGTTCACCGTCAGCGTTTTATAGCGACAGGGACACCCATATACTAACTAATAAATGCACCTGCGTTTTGCCCCTCCGCCCGGCCCAGCCCAGCCCACCCAAGTGCAGTATCGATCGATCACTGTCACTTACAAAACACTAAACGCATAACTGCAGCGTTCGCAGAGTCAGGCCTGATCCCTGCGATCGCTAACAGTTTTTTTGGTAGCGTTTTGGTGAACTGGCAAGCATCAGCGGCCTAGTACACCCCGGTCGTAGTCAAACCAGCACTGCAGTAACACTTGGTGACGTGGCGAGTCCCATAAGTGCAGTTCAAGCTGGTGAGGTGGCAAGCACAAGTAGTGTCCCGCTGCCACCAAGAAGAAGACAAACAGGCCCGTCGTGCCCATAGTGCCCTTCCTGCTGCATTCGCCAATCCTAATTGGGAACCCACCACTTCTGCAGCGCCCGTAATTCCCCCATTCACATCCCCAACCAAATGCAGTCGGCTGCATGAGAGGCATTTTCTTTATGTCCTCCCAAATACCCCTACCCAACGAACCCCCCCAAAAAAGATGTTGTGTCTGCAGCAAGCACGGATATAGGCGTGACACCTGCTATTATTGTCCCTCCTGTCCTGACAATCCTGGTCTTTGCATTGGTGAATGTTTTGAACGCTACCATTCACTAGTTGAGTATTAGCGTAGGGTACAGCATTGCACAGACTAGGCACACTTTCACAGGGTCTCCCAAGATGCCATCGCATTTTGAGAGACCCGAACCTGGAACCGGTTACCGTTATAAAAGTTAGTTACAAAAAAAAGTGTAAAAAAAAAACAAAAAACACAAACAAAAATATAAAAAAAAAAAAAAAATAGTTGTCGTTTTATTGTTCTCTCTCTCTCTATTCTCTCTCTATTGTTCTGCTCTTTTTTACTGTATTCTATTCTGCAATGTTTTATTGTTATTATGTTTTATCATGTTTGCTTTTCAGGTATGCAATTTTTTATACTTTACCGTTTATTGTGCTTTATTGTTAACCATTTTTTTGTCTTCAGGTACGCCATTCACGACTTTGAGTGGTTATACCAGAATGATGCCTGCAGGTTTAGGTATCATCTTGGTATCATTCTTTTCAGCCAGCGGTCGGCTTTCATGTAAAAGCAATCCTAGCAGCCAATTAGCCTCTAGACTGCTTTTACAAGCAGTGGGAGGGAATGCCCCCCCCACCGTCTTCCGTGTTTTTCTCTGGCTCTCCTGTCTCAACAGGGAACCTGAGAATACAGCCGGTGATTTAGCCAGCTGACCATAGAGCTGATCAGAGACCAGAGTGGCTCCAAACATCTCTATGGCCTAAGAAACCGGAAGCTACGAGCATTTAGACTTAGATTTCGCCGGATGTAAACAGCGCCATTGGGAAATTGGGGAAGCATTTTATCACACCGATCTTGGTGTGGTCAGATGCTTTGAGGGCAGAGGAGAAATCTAGGGTCTAATAGACCCCAATTTTTTCAAAAAAGAGTACCTGTCACTACCTATTGCTATCATAGGGGATATTTACATTCCCTGAGATAACAATAAAAATGATTTAAAAAAAAAAATTAAAGGAACAGTTTAAAAATAAGATAAAAAAGCAAAAAAATAATAAAGAAAAAAAAAAAAAAAAGCACCCCTGTCCCCCCTGTTCTTGCGCTAAGGCGAACGCAAGCGTCAGTCTGGCGTCAAATGTAAACAGCAATTGCACCATGCATGTGAGGTATCACGCGAAGGTCAGATCGAGGGCAGTAATTTTAGCAGTAGACCTCCTCTGTTAATCTAAAGTGGTAACCTATAAAGGCTTTTAAAAATGTATTAATTTTGTTGCCACTGCACGTTTGTGTGCAATTTTAAAGCATGTCATGTTTGGTATCCATGTACTCGGCCTAAGATCATCTTTTTTATTTCATCAAACATTTGGGCAATATAGTGTGTTTTAGTGCATTAAAATTTAAAAAAGTGTGTTTTTTCCACAAAAAATGCGTTTGAAAAATCGCTGCGCAAATACTGTGTGAAAAAAAATGAAACACCCATCATTTTAATCTGTAGGGCATTTGCTTTAAAAAAATATATAATGTTTGGGGATTCAAAGTAATTTTCTTGCAAAAAAAAATAATTTTTTCATGTAATCAAAAAGTGTCAGAAAGGGCTTTGTCTTCAAGTGGTTAGAAGAGTGGGTGATGTGTGACATAAGCTTCTAAATGTTGTGCATAAAATGCCAAAGCAGTTCAAACCCCCCCCAAATGACCCCATTTTGGAAAGTAGACACCCCAAGCTATTTGCTGAGAGGCATATCGAGTCCATGGAATATTTTATATTGTGACACAAGTTGCGGGAAAGAGACAATTTTTTTTTTTTTTGCACAAAGTTGTCACTAAATGATATATTGCTCAAACATGCCATGGGAATATGTGAAATTACACCCCAAAATACATTCTGTTGCTTCTCCTGAGTATGGGGATACCACATGTGTGGGACTTTTTGGGAGCCTAGCCGCGCACGGGACCCCGAAAACCAAGCACCGCCTTCAGGCTTTCTAAGGGCGTAAATTTTTGATTTCACTATGCACTGCCTATCACAGTTTCGGAGGCCATGGAATGCCCAGGTGGCACAAAACCCCCCCAAATGACCCCATTTTGGAAAGTAGACACCCCAAGCTATTTGCTGAGAGGTATAGTGAGTATTTTGCAGACCTCACTTTTTGTCAAAGTTTTGAAAATTAAAAAAAGAAGAAAATTTTTTTTTCTGGTCTTTCTTCATTTTCAAAAACAAATTAGAGCTGCAAAATACTCACCATGCCTCTCAGCAAATAGCTTGGGGTGTCTGCTTTCCAAAATGGGGTCATTTGGGGGGGTTTGTGCCACCTGGGCATTCCATGGCCTCCGAAACTGTGATAGGCAGTGAAGAGTGAAATCAAAAATTTACACCCTTAGAAATCCTGAAGGCTCCTAAAAAGTCCCACACATGTGGTATCCCCATACTCAGGAGAAGCAGCTAAATGTATTTTGGGGTGCAATTCCACATATGCCCATGGCCTGTGTGAGCAATATATCATTTAGTGACAACTTTGTGCAAAAAAAAAAAAATTTGTCACATTCCTGCAACTTGTGTCAAAAAATAAAATATTCCATGGACTCAACATGCCTCTCAGCAAATAGCTTGGGGTGTCTACTTTCCAAAATGGGGTCATTTGGGGGGGTTTTGTGCCATCTTGGCATTTTATGGCCTTCAAAACTGTCATAGGTAGTGAGGAGTGAAATCAAAAATTTATGCCCTTAGAAATCCTGAAGGCGGTGCTTGGTTTTCGGGGCCCCGTACGCGGCTAGGCTCCCAAAAAGTCCCACACATGTGGTATCCCCGTACTCAGGAGAAGCAGCTGAATGTATTTTGGGGTGCAATTCCACATATGCCCATGGCCTGTGTGAGCAATATATCATTTAGTGACAACTTTTTGTAAATTTTTTTTTTTTTGTTGTCATTATTCAATCACTTGGGACAAAAAAAATAAATATTCAATGGGCTCAACATGCCTCTCAGCAATTTCCTTGGGGTGTGTACTTTCCAAAATAGGGTCATTTGGGGGGGGGGGGGGGTTTGTACTGCCCTGCCATTTTAGCACCTCAAGAAATGACATAGGTAGTCATAAACTAAAAGCAGTGTAAATTCCAGAAAACGTACCCTAGCTTGTAGACGCTATAACTTTTGCGCAAACCAATAAATATACGCTTATTTACATTTTTTTTACCAAAGACATGTGGCCGAATACATTTTGGCCTAAATGTATGACTAAAATTGAGTTTATTGGATTTTTTTTATAACAAAAAGTAGAAAATATAATTTTTTTTCAAAATTTTCAGTCTTTTTCCGTTTATAGCGCAAAAAATAAAAACGGCAGAGGTGATTAAATACCATCAAAAGAAAGCTCTATTTGTGGGAAGAAAAGGACGCAAATTTCGTTTGGGTACAGCATTGCATGACCGCGCAATTAGCAGTTAAAGCGACGCAGTGCCGAATTGTAAAAAGTGCTCTGGTCAGGAAGGGGGTAAATCCTTCCGGGGCTGAAGTGGTTAATGTCTAAAATGCTGGCAACAAAAGTGAGTACACCCCTAAGTGAAAATATCCAAATTGGGCTCAATTAGCCATTTTCCCTCCCCGGTGTCATGTGACTCATTAGTGTTACAAGTCTCAGGTGTGAATGGGGAGCGTGTGTTAAATTTGGTGTTATCACGCTCACTCTCTCATTCTGGTCACTGGAAGTTCAACATGGCACCTCATGGCAAAGAACTCTCTGAGGATCTGAAAAAAATAATTGTTGCTCTACATAAAGATGGCCTAGGCTATAAGAAGATTGCCAAGACCCTGAAACTGTGCAGCATGGTGGCCAAGACCATACAGTGGTTTAACAGGATTCACTCAAAAATCAACCAAAGAAGTTGAGTGTACGTGCTCCGCGTCATATACAGAGGTGGTCTTTGGGAAATAGACATATGAGTGCTGCCAGCATTGCTACAGAGGTTGAAGGGATGGGGGATCAGCCTGTCAGTGCTCAGACTATACGCTGCACACTGCATCAAATTGGTATGCATGGCTGTTGTAGCAGAAGGAAGCCTCTTCTAAAGATGATGCACAACAAAGCCCGCAAACAGTTTGCTGAAGAAAGGCAGACTAAGGACATGGATTATTGGAACCATGTCTGATGAGACCAAGTTAAACTTCTTTGGTTCAGATGGTGTCAAATGTGTGTCGCGGCAACCAGGCGAGGAGTACAAAGATAAGTGTGTCTTGCCTACAGTCAAGTATGGTGGTGGGAGTGTCATGGTCTGGGGCTACATGAGTGCTGCTGGCACTGGGGAGCTACAGTTCATTGAGGGAACCATTAATGCCAACATGTACTGTGACATACTGAAGCCGAGCATGATCCCCTCCCTTTGGAGACTGGCCTAACACACCTCCAAGATGACCACTGCCTTGCTAAAGAAGCTGAGGGTAAAGGTGATGGACTGGCCAAGCATGTCTCCAGATCTAAACCCTATTGAGCATCTGTGGGGCATCCTCAAACGGAAGGTGGAGGAACGCAAGGTCTCTAACATCCACCAGCTCCATGATGTTGTAATGGAGGAGTGGAAGAGGACTCCAGTGGCAACCTGTGAAGCTCTGGTGAACTCCATGCCCAAGTGAGTTAAGGCAGTGCTGGGAAATAATGGCGGCCACATAAAATATTGTCACTTTGGGCCCAATTTGGACATTTTCACTTAGGGGTGTACTCACTTTTGTTGCCAGCAGTTTAGACATTAATGGCTGTGTGTTGAGTTATTTTGAGGGGACAGCAAATTTATACAAGCTGTACACTCACTACTTTACATTGTACCAAAGTGTAATTTCTTCAGTGTTGTCACATGAAAATATATAATAAAATATTTACAAAAATGTGAGGGGTGTACTCACTTTTGTGAGATACTATACATAGCATCCTGCAGTGAAGATATAACAAAATAAATAATATTGTTTAGCTTGATGCAATAGGTATTTCAAGTAGAAAAAACATCTATAACCAAACACCATCCATCCAGTGGCTTCTATTTATTTGACTTGGCAAGGGCATAAAAACCTCATGCCACGCACACAGGTGGATAGGAACAATAATGTGGAGGCTGCCGCTCCTTGAAGCTAAATCCAATTTAAACCATTCACTGGAGCAGATTGAGTAATTAATTTTAATTTCCACCACGGACTGATAGTGAATTCAGAACAAAGAAAGGAAAAAAAATAGAGTTTCATTCACTTTTCTAATATATTATATACAAAATAACAAAGTTCTGATCAGCATGTATCTCAAACAATTGTGTTAATTTTGTGCAAAGCAGTTATAAGATTACTTGTGGCATGTAGGCACATAACTTTTGGGGCTCAAAACAACACCTCTCTGTTGAGATCACTTTTTTTGTTTTACATAGAACAGTTTCATGTTTATAGCAATTATGCATCTTTATTGATGCTGGAAATTGCAGCGTCTACTGCTGGTACTTTCCAACCTTTGTAAATTTTTCCTCCATGATAGGGAACTGAGAAAAAGTGGAATGAACCATCTCTGTAAGAGTTTGTACCATCAATCTGTCAGATTGTGAGGTTGCATAAGGTTCATTAACTGTTGTTTCCTCTGCAGAGGAAAATTTGGCTTGTTTTTCCCCGTGATCACCTGAAGATAACACCTCACCCTTTGCCCACTGTTCCCTTGGAAAAAGGGGTTTGAGGTGGGGAAGGGGGATCTAGCATGCTTCCTATCCTCTTGGATGGAGAATGCGATTAAAGCCGCTAATCTTCCTTCTAAGCCCAACAGGGCAGAGGAGAATGCATCTTCAGTCACATACACAGGGGCTGAAGTGTGAGAAGCAGTTGCACCACCAATTGCTTCCAATGACTCACCCTGGCTTGCCATGTCAGGTATCTCCGTAGAGGATGACAGTGTGTAGGCATGACTGGAGTTCCGAGTGCCTGGGGGTGGAATCCTTGGTACCTTTGTGGTACACTGGAAATCAAATGTGCTAAGCACAACAGCAGAGGCACTTTAACAAATTATGGTATTTGCTGAACAATAGTTTTAGCAAAAGAAAACAATGTCACCATAAGGATCAGCCTTTGATGCTAAGTACCATAATATTTCCTGTGCTGGAAATGCCTGTTTACACACCTTTACATGCCCAGCGCTCCTGTGTCTCTTAGTGTGACAGACTTCTGTCTTCAGCATATGAACTGAGAGCGTCTGTGTTAAGCCTCAGGTGAGAACCTGATTACACATAAGTGTCAGCTGTTACCGCACCTCTCCAGAAGGAGAGGGGAGGGGGAGGGGAATTTTTATCAGCAGTGTTGGTTAAGCTCCTAGTTTTAAAGGAAGACTTCACTTTATACAAAAAAATGCAAATGGCTGTTTTTGTATGTTCATAAACTACTGCCGTAACCCCTTTAGATCCCTCAGAAGAGGAACATCTGTTCAATTAAGAACTCCCCTCTGACTGCAGGGACCACACCCGCTGCTATAGCCAGACACAGAGCTGCTGAAAAAGCATTGTACTAGGTAAGTGTAATATACTCCCTCTAGAGGAGACATTTTAAGGCATTCAGTTATACATTTTATATATATATATATTTTTTTTTTTTTGGAGAAAAAGGCATAGGTGGACTTTTTACAGTTCCTAGGCTTCTCCCCTTACCTTAACCTCGCTGCAGGATACTGCTGATTTAACAGACCGATCCAACTTTCACCCATCACGGCGGGCAGCGTAGTTAAACCTTCAAATACTGGGGCCCTTTTTAATAGGGGTTCCGCTCCTTTGGACCTGTATAGCACCCCTCAGGAACAACTTTAGGTAATATGAAAAACCAAAAAGAGTCCTGGTTCCTAGGGTCCAGCTCTCGAAGAGAAGCTTACAGGCAAAACCTTGTTCTTCAATGCGAGGCCCAGGTACCATCCTATGGCCTCAGTGGCGAGGATGGATCCGGTTGTGGAGGTTTTTTAAATCTAGCATGGATTACTCCCTGGAGCTCCTCAGAGCACATCTTCACTCGTGACCAACACCTTAGACACTGGCGAAAAATCTGAGGACTCCTGGAAGGAGGAGGGGTTATATAGGGGAGTCAACTTCCTGTATTGGTTATACCAGTGTCAACACCGGAAGGTAGGCCCATAACCCACCAAGTAGTTACTTGAGGCTCTGTGTCCTATGATGTACGATAAAGAAATAAAAATGCCATAAAAATATCCCATAGTCTGTAGGCACGATAACTTTTGTGCAAACCAATCAATATATGCTTATTGTGATTTTTTTTACAAAAATATGTAGCAGAATAGATATTGGCCCAAATCGATGAAGAAATTAGATTTTTTTCATTTCTTTTTTATTGGATATGTTTTATAACAGAAAGTAAAAAATATTGGGGTTTTTCAAAATTGTCAATCCTTTTTTGTTTATAGCGCAAAAAATAAAAACCGCAGAGGTGATCAAATACCATCAAAAGAAAGCTCTATTTGTGGGAAAAAAGGTACATACTTTTTGGGGCACAACATCGCACAACCACACAATTGTCAGTTAAAGTAGCGCAGTGCTAAATTACAAAAAATGCTCTGATCAGGAAGTGGGTGAAACCTTCTGGGGCTGAAGTGGTTAAGCTAGAACCACAGTATAACCACCTCCATTACAGATCAAATAAAGTATGAAGTTTATTCCTTGTTGTAGTGGGCGGAGCCATGCAAATCATTTCTTTATGCCAATATGGCCAACTGCAAATAGCTGATTCAAAGTACAAATGCAGCCTATTATTATTATAGAGCCATTTATACAAATACTGCAAATTATCAGAATAAATAGATAATGGAACTTCTGCGCTACTAAGTTTAGTTTTATAAGTGTGTAGGTGATTTTTTGTACAGACTTACTTGAGGTTGTTGCCTACTACCAACTGTGTTCCCACATGTATTGATTAGAAATAATAAAACAAGAGTGAGGCGCTACCTCTCCAAATAAGCCTCACAATTCAAATATAGCCCAAAATATAAAACAATCAAATTACAGTGTTAACAAGTGGTACTGATACCTGTAATATCTAGGTTTCAGCACAAAAAATAAGTGGCAATAATGGTGGTGACACCTACAGAGTCAGAAAGTGCAGATACACATATAACTAAATAGATCCTTTTATAATGACGATCAAATTAGTGAAGCATAAGCATATGCTTAAAACCAACATTCCGTAAAAACAACCATAGCAACGATCCTTCATGTATAATATCAATAATCTTTGTGACGTGATAATCATAACATCCAGTCCATTTAATGAATGCACATGTCCATACACTCTGTGGGGGTAATCATAGATCCAATAACAAACTTAAGTGAAGACCGTGTGCTTCTCTCATAAAAACAAAAAACAAAAGTGCCCTCCACCAGTCAAACTTTGCGCTCACCTCACGGGGAGACCCTGTCAGGGGTCAGAACTCCCCTTACGGGTATAAATCCAGTGGTCCGCAACTTCCCTGGTGGTTCTTGGACTCTTGTTCCCCTAGGTAGTATACCTCATACACTTGTATCATGTAAGCAGGACAGAACTGATATAGTGTTTTACTGTATAAAAAAAGTGATCTTTATTAAATATAAAATAATCACACTCACATTTGTAGGTGCACACAGTATCAGGGCTGGGCTCTCAGCCCTCCCTTCTCAGTGCTCAGCTGTCGGTTAACTGCCAGCACTCATTGTTCCACAATGGCTGACCTGGTGATCGTTTCCTGCTCGTCAGTCCTGCCTACAACCAGCCGCTTCTGGCTATTTAAACTGCCTGGTTCATTCCTTCCATGCCTTCGCCTTGGTCAAACATATCTCGAGACTCTCTGCTGTGTTCCAGTTGAAGACTTGCCTGGCTGATGTCCCTTCTGGTTCCTGATCCTGTCTGCTGCCTCTGACTATGCTGATCTCTGGCTTCCTGGTTTACGGGCTTGTTCTGACTATCCGTTTTGGCTATCGCACCCTGGCTATGTTTTACTATATTTACTTTCTGTACCGTTTTTACCATTATAATAAAAAAGTGTAATTTTTACAGCATTTTCCGTCTCCGTCTGATTCATGGTTCCTGAAACACAGGTGGTTCGCTTAGTACAATTGGGATGGTCAGTCCCCCTCAGGTCACTTAGACATCCACAGATCCTCGGCTCTGTAATCCCCAGTGGCTGGCAATCTGCTTCTATTTTCAAGAGTCAGCCCTTGATTTATTAGGTATATTGTACTACTTTAGGCTGAAATATTTTATTTCATACAGTATCATTAAAAATGGTGTAAAGTTGTATGTAAAGTATATTTTGCCCGGAAATATCTGGTACCAAATATGATTTACTGAACAACATCAAAGCTAGACTATGGAGCTAAGCCATGCCAACCTTCAAGAAAAATGTTCCCTGCCAGATCTAAAACCCAAGAATAATACACTGAATCATATCTGAAATCCGCTATAAAAAATAAAAAAATTATATCTATTGCGCTCCATAAAAAACATTTAGTATCATGTTTTTCGTTTTGTAGAATAATACGCACCTTTGACAACATCTATAAAGACTGAGCTAGAAATGAAAAGGATTCCCTTGGACATATCTATTAACTGCAATAACTCAGACCTACATGAAGACAATCAGGGCCAAATAAAAAATAAAATTAAATATATAGATGATTTTGTGGTTTCAATATGTTTTGAATCAATGGAGCATTATGCACTACTTATTCTTGGTGTCAATTTGGCATTCCTCTCATTTTTGTAATATAAACTTAGCATTGCTCATAAATCTCTCACATTTCCTAAACTACTAGAAATCAAATTTTTCTAAATTTAAATATGAAAAGCAATACAGTGGATTGATAAGATTCTCTGAAATGTGGGCCCAACACTGCAGAGCTGGAAATGGTTTTGTCTGATTGAAGAAGCAAATTAAAGTTGTCCTAATCCTAGATTTAAACTACAAACAAAGAAAATATTCTTCAACAGTAAGATGATTTACTGGCAGATTTACTTTTTTTTTTTTTGGACCTCTTGCACACGGAAGTAAAAAATTGCATTTTTTCTTTGCTGATTTGAAAATGGAACAATGCACACAGCTGCATAAAGATTAGTAATACAGTGATGAGTCCAGAGAAATAAAATTAAAATAGAACATGTTACGTTTGAGTGCAGTAAATTACGCACCTATGTGTGTAAGACTAAATTTCCTGCATACATGTTTACGCTCCTTTACGGAACATTTAAACATTAAACTGGTTAAGACATCTAACCAATGCAAAAATACACCTAAGGCCTCTTGCACATGGATGTAATAATTCTCTGAGATTTATATTCAGGATCTTTTTGACAGAAAGTTTCTGAGCATAAACCTCAGAGAATTATTACACCCATGTGCAAGAGGCCTTATGTGTATTTTTGCATGGGTTAGATGTCTTAACCATTTAACGACTGCCCTATAGCAGTTTTACTGCTACAGAGCAGCCCTTCTGTGCAGAATCATGCATATATACACAATTCTGTACTTCCGTCTAGGGGGCGTGGGCCACTTCTGCTGTGATTAGTCACAGCAAAAGCCGATCAGTGGGTGCCAGCCAATGGATGCCGGCCAGTACTGCCTATCATCGGGAAGAGAGGCTGAACGGAGTAAACAAGGCAGAGCTCCATCTGACAGCGGGCATGTGATGGATTATTTTCCCTGTAAAGGGAAAGAAAATCCATCACATGCCTTAGAAAAAAACACCTCCCAAAGTACACAAAAACACTGGCTAGGCACACATTTAACCCTTTGATCACTCTATATGTTTAATCCCTTCCCAGCCAGTGTAATTAGTACATTGAGTGCGCATATTTTTAGCACTGATCACTGTATTTATGTCACTGGTTCCCATAAAGTGTCAGTGTCTGATTGTCCACCGCAATATCGAGGTCCCACTATAGGTCGCTGATCACCACCATTACTAGTATAAGTACAAATATGTAGCAGAACACATATTGGCCTAAATTTATGAAGAGAAGGAAATTAGATTTTTTTTTAAATTGTTTATTGGATATGTTTTGAAGCAAAAAGTAAAAAAAAAAAAATATATATATATATATATATTCAAAATTGAAATTTTTTTTTTTAGCACAAATAAGAAAAAACTCAGTGGTGAACAAATACCCCCAACGGCACCTCCAAGTGCCATATCGCAAAAAATGGCCTGGTCATAAAGGGGGTAAATCTTCCAGAGGTCAAGTGGGTAATCTGCTTCATAATATTCTGCTTTGACCTCACTTCTAGCGGTCTAATTCAATGCTATATAAAATGTTCTTTGTTATAAAAATTCCATAAGGAGTTTTTTCCCTTTTTGTTCCAGTAGTACAAAATGGCACCAGTAACTAAGTAATGTGCAATCTTTATTTAGGTACAGGTTATATCAAGTAACACTTTGCATTTCAAATAAAATAATACCTGTTGTAGGTCTGCTAGAGAATATAGGTGAATCTGTTGAAAAAGATATTCCCGTGGAAAAATTCTGAAATGACAAAAGTATTAAAAAAAGTTTAATACACAAAAGTGGTGGAAAAAAATCAAGTTAGGTGCTCACCAATTCAGTGCACTAAGTAGAGATCACAAAATCTTTGAAAATCCACCCTTCTACAGTTTGCCTAAACCTTACCTGTAAACTGCTTTACCAGGTTAGGATATTCATTAGTTTGCTCAATTTATACATTTTTTTTATTGCGTGATCCACTGAAATATACCTGATGTTCTGCTGAATCTTTATTTACCTTTTATGCAGAAGAGAGTCCTTCCACTCTTTATTTATACTGTATTTTTACATTATAAAGCAGGTTAATTTGTTAACTGTAAAAAAAAAAAAATACTTAATATTTTACAAAAAATAAATAAAATAAACTCTATATGATTGGTTGCAATCAATCCTTAACTGAATCCCCAAATTTACTATTTTGCCCTAAGATGGGCTTTAAAACAACAGGGCTTCTGGTAGTCAATATCAATTAGTTTTAATATGTTTCAAATAGGGAAAATTGGTGATAGGGTCTTTTGAGTTGGGAGTAAAATAACACTAGTGAAAAGTTATCATGAGATTCAGTATGGAGCGGAGATAAAAATTGATTTAAGAAGATAATTGACTATGTCTGTTATGTTACCTTTATTATGCTTTATAAAGCACAGACAACAGAATCAAAAGATACAGTGCAAAGGACAAATGAGGATATACAGGCAGTCCCTGGGTTACGAACACCCGAGTTAGGAACGACTGCACAACACTACAATTGCAGATACATTTAGGAGATACACTGGAGCAGTTTCAAGAATAGATTAAAAATGCACTTAAAAGCTAACAAATGAATTACAAATTACTTCAGAAGACATCGAAGGCAGTAAAAGACAAACTGAAGTTTGTTCCCGAAATACAAATGTGGATGCCTAAATTTCTACTAGCTCTTAGAAGACTAATAATAGTGTGATACAACATGATAAACAAAAGCAATATCACAGATGCAGGATGGCTGAGCCTTGTCATGATAGCTACAGATTGTTGTTGTACTTAGAGGTTCACTAAGATACCGTTTTGCAAAGCCAGCATTGGGTCTTTTCACTAGGAAGTTTGGATGGTTTACAGTATATAATCTGCAAATGTGCATGCTTATTATACCTTCAATCTAATTCAGTAAAAACTTCCCATGTTTAAATGTTAATTCTTAAGTACAGTGCCCTGGTATAACCAATCACTTCTGATTTCATTTGAAATATTCTGATTGATTGATATAGGCTATGCTTAACATTTAGCACTTAAGAATAACAACTGTTGATGAAATAAAATTACATATTATTACAGAATTCCTAATAAACATTAAACATTAATACAAAATAAGATTTAGGTGTAGAAGTCTATGTTGGCTTTCTAAACTGAATGTTTCACCCAAGAGAGACAACTTCTATGTCTCCATACACCGTGGGCAAATCCCATTAAATATGTAGAGTTGCTAAACATTATTTTCCTTATGCTACGCCGACAATATAGTCCCTCCTTCCTTTCACCTTAACAAATTCTTGCATGTTCTCGTTCGAAGGTTTTTATTGAAAGATCAACATATGGTAACAAGTATAATGTATCCATTAAAGGTATTTTAGTAGTTACATGTAAAATCAAGCAGGTTATGGCATTGTATTAATTAATATAACACACAGATGGTTAAAATAATGTTAGATAAGTTCCCTATTTATCAAAATGATACAGAGTTTTCAGACTGTTTCAATATTAGCTTACATTAATAGAGGTTTAATTTAATTAGAGGATCATTATCAGGTAATGAAAGGAAATTAGGTCTATTTGTGTCTGAGTTCTTATGTGTGTTAAACATCTGAATAAAGTATAAGTATCAAACTACTGAGTGTGATATTTTAAATATATTCCATATCACCTGTTGCTGTTAGGTACCTTATGAAATGATAATAAGAGAGAAATAAGGAAGAGAAGTAAAAAGAAAGTAAGAAAATAAGGGTAAGGAAAAGTGGTGGTGGTGGTGGTGGGGGGGGCAGAGGGCTTTGGGTGTTCCGGAGGCATAATCTATTCTTATGCCTCGTACACACGATCGGACATTGATCGGACATTCCGACAACAAAATCCATGGATTTTTTCAGACGGATGTTGGCTCGGAATTTTTGATCGCTAAGAATGTGGTGACGTACACCACATACGACGAGACTAGAAAAGGCCAGTTCAGAACCAAGCGCAGCACCCTTTGGGCTCCTTTTGCTAATCTCATGTTAGTAAAAGTTTGGTGAGAGACAATTCGCGCTTTTTCAGACTCGTGGTTTTCAGATCGTTTTCTGCTGTTCAGTTTGTGCTTGTGGGTTTGTATCTGCTCTTCAGTGCGTGCAGCAAGTGATGCGTGACTCTTGTCATTGTGTTCTTGTTCGTTCGTTACTGTTTTTCAGGTCGCTCTTCACAGGCCTTGCTGTTCTTCAATACGTTTTGTTACTCCGTTCTGAGCAGCCGACCGTTTTCTAGCCATGTTGCGTATACGTACTCCTCGTAGAGTTTGTGCTGTGCGGGGGCTTGGTGTTGGGGTCTTGACCTTGACACAAGTCCAGTCCATGAACAGGGTGGGGAGGAGTTCATGGACCAAGAATTGGTTGCTTCAGCGTGACCAGTTCTGTCATATGCCTTTGCTCCGTGAGATCTGTGAGAATAATCCTGATGATCTCAGGAACTTTCTCCGGATGACGGACCCCGTATTTCACCGTTTGTTGGCTTTGCTGACCCCTTATATTAGCAGGCAGGATACCTGCATGAGGCAAGCCAACACTCCGGAGCAAAAGTTAGTCGCCAGCCTGCGGTACTTGGCGACGGGGAGAAGTCTGCAGGACTTGAAGTTCTCGACAGGCATCTCCCCCCAGGCTCTGGGGATCATTATCCCAGAGACCTGTTCTGCCATCATTCAGGTCCTGCAGAAGGAGTATATTAAGGTAAGATTTTAATCTTTTAATATCACATTTTATTGTATTTAATGTTTGATAATATATTGTATTTCTTTCCTCATTCCCTAATTACCATGATTGGAATATGCTGTGAATGTCCCCTTTGTTCTCATGCATGCTGGATTTTTCTTTATTTTTTATTTTGTCCTTCATACATATTTGCCTTTACTTACCTCCCCAGCATGGTCTCCAGGCCCTATATTCACCTCATGTAGTCACTTAACAATGTATTTTATCAGCTCCATAGTAGTGCTTTACCCCAAAAACCCCCTAAAATGTTTTGAAATGTGATTTGTGCTTTAAATTCAGGCAGAGTGCCAGAGGCTTTTTTAGGGGGGTCCCCAAATCATTTGGAACCCTCCCTCCCCCCAACTGCTAAGTCAGCTGATACCAATTCTCTATCTATCCTCAATCATCTATCTGCTGACTTTGCCAAACCCATACACACTATACCCATCTCTTTTGTGGTCAGATTTATGGATGAATTCCCCAAAGCATGTAGTGCAAGGGTCTGCCTGTATACTTTCAAATGGTACTGTTTAAAGTTTTTGTATATATACTATATCTGGGGATGATGACTGTTTAGTTGAAACATGTCGGGTGGACCTCTCATGACTACCGCTACACGATCTACATGCTGTTTTTATCTTCTAAAAATGTGAGTCTGTTTTTATTCGCTATTTTAATAAATCCAAGTTAAAACGTTATCACGCTATGTGAGTGTTTTTATCCCTCACATGCCACACAAATTATTCGCTTGGCTTATGGAGTATCCATTGAAGAGGAAGCCGTGCTGATTCCTTCCCCCCTTTTCTGTGTGATGACATCTGACCAGATATAATACTCAGACCTGTCGGTCATCAAGCCTTTTTGACCTGTTTTGGCATATGCTATTTCAGGCCACTATCTCTGGTAAGCCTCTATGATTCCTGGTGATGGTCCTGGCACTGATTTCAATCTTCTGTGCACTTCTGGTCTCCCTGCGGTCCATTCACCTACCAGGTTGCTGGGTCTAAACAACCCCTCTGCATGCTCAGGAGACACCTGTTCATCATCGTTTATGCACCATTATCACAGATTTTTTGCTTATATATTTTTTTCTCACTCATTATGATATGGACTTTATATTTAATACCATTTTGTGATGTTTTTTCACATATCATTGGATTTAGTGAATGTATTTAAGTGCTATTATTTTGTCCACTAGTCACATTAATTCACGTAAGCACTTTTTGGTTCACACTGAAATGTTTGCTTTGTAATCACTTAATATTTAAGAGTGTTTTATTATTTAGATTCATTTCATTTATTTCTTACTTACGGAGTTTATAGTGCCACACTTTTTGAATTTCTACTGTTAGAATTCAAAATGAACCAACCCTGACGGCGCTTGAAAATGGCCGTCCTGGCTTGCCCCCCCTGAGACCCCGTGATATCCGTCTAAGATACCTTGAATACTTTGTGGGTAGGGGGGCTATCAATATGCCAGACAATGTCTGAAACCTTTTTCAAATAAAAAAAATTTAACTACTAAAATCTTTGGTGACATTTACTGCTTGTGTTTCTTTTAGCTGACCCTGACAAAAATGTGGTGAGTCCTGAAAATGGCGTAATTGTGCAACATTACAAAGCATTGTTGGGTGTTATTTACTAAAGGCAAAGACACTTTGCACTACAAGTGCACTTGTAGTGCAAAGTGGATTTGCCCTTAGGAAATAACCCCCATTGTCACTGAAAACACCAATTAGAGCACCACAAAAGTGTTGGAGCGTTGAGACAACAATCCACACATTCTTGATTGTCAATCTTTTTAATACCAGCACAATCACATGTGCATTTAGAAAAGGTTTTTTAAAACAAACCAACATGTTTGTTGTATAACAATTTTTGGGGTCATATTAGAAAAAGTAGAAATGTCCATTTAGGATAAAACAGTCATGTTTAAAACCAACAAGAAAGACACAAATCTTGAACTTACAAAGTTCAAATTTGGTAGAACTTGAAGGCAATATCAGACATGAGTATTTACAAACGCTGTTTGATATTTCGTTCAGATGGGGGTGAAGTCACCCCTAGAAAAGCCAAATTTTGAAGATGCACATCAATTGCCGAATGTCAACATGTGCTAGCTGCCAACATGGGGGATCAAGGGACGTGTTTTGGGGGTGCAACCCCTTCCTCACAGCTACTTTATTATTGAGGAAGCGGTTGCACTCCCAAAACGCGTCCATTGATCTCCTGTGATGGCAGATAGCACATGTTGACATTTGGCTTTTCACAAATATGTCAAAAGATGCTAAAAAGTTTTAGCTCACAAAAAGTGCAAAAAAAAAAAATGGGATTTTGAGGGGTTTTAAACTCTCCCTAAAACATCAATGATGTTCTTCATTTTTTGTTGAACATCATTGATGTTTTTAAGGATGTTTTCCAAGTCCCTATTACACCCCATGATCTCCCCGATCAGGATCTGTGCACTTTCCGAGGTGAAATGCCCTGGATCCACAACATCATGATCACCTAAAAAGATAGAAACAAAAACACACCATGTATTATAAATATGCCGGCATCCATCTCTTACCTGAGCCTGTGGTCGCAGACACTCACCTGTTGTGGTGCCAATTTCCACCACGTCTTCCTCCTCCTGCTCTGCTTGGCTTGGGTGGATTTCCCCCCACCTCTGGAAGAAGGGGTCTGTGGTTTCCTCGGATGAGGGGTGTCCTCTGAGTCTTTTATCCCCTATGTAAAAAAAAAATAAGTATACTTAGCACACAGATATTTGACGGCAGAAATAGGAATATGAAACATTGCTTGGAAGTGGGGTACAATTGTCTATTTTGGCAGAGTTCCAAGATGTAGAATTTTTGGTGTCCTTTGTCAAGCTTCAATACTTTACCTGTTTTGTACAAGCTTCACAGATGGAGACACCCCTATAGTATACACTGGAGCACCTGTGTGGGCCCCCTAATAAAAAGGGTGTTCATGTGTCCCACACTAGTGCTCCAGCGTCCAAATGTGAAAACTGCTGCTGAGTGTCCTCTCCTTACACAGAATCTAGTTTGCATTTCATTCTAGTTACAAACCCATCTACCCAACCAAATTATTTGCAGACAAGTAGGCCATAAAAAATGTGGGCAAATGCATATGGCCAAAACAATGGTGTTTTCTAGGCCGAACAAACAATGTTTTATACGAACGAATAATGTGCCCATGAACATGAAAGTTGCCATTTTAAACTGGATAACAGTTAAGAAAAGCACATGGAGCAGCACAAATGTAATAAATATAATGAATAGGAACACAGCACAACTACTTACTTTTTTGCAGCACTCTCCGGATCTTTCTGTACTGCTCGTGCTCTCTTAATTTGAGGTCCGACCACCGCTTCCTGAGCTGATCTTTCGATCGTCGTACCCCGAAATTCCGGTGCAGACTCTTGACCACTTTGGCCATGATCTTGGCCTTTCTGACATTGGGGTTGGGGTAAGGTCCATACTTCCCGTCATAGTCGGCCTTCTTCAGGATGTCCACCATCTCCAACATCTCCCCAAAGGACATATTTGATGCCCTAAATCGTCTCCTTCTGGCTCCGGGCTTTCCTCCCCCTCCTCCTCGTTGCTGTAATTAGCAAGCATCTGCTGTGTCTCCGCCATGTGCTCTTCCCCCACTGCCCCGAACGAGAAGGGGCGGGGAATAGAATAGAAAGAACGTCAGTGGTGGGTGGAGTTTCATGCATGCGCAGTGGGTATAAAGCGTAACACGCGTGCGTAGTACGTACGATCTGTGAGCGGAGGAAGGAGTATCGGAGGCGCCGATCGTGATAACGAAGGTAAGATCTAAACTTGGGCCTATACTGCTTCTACATTGAGGCCTATATTGTAACAAGATTAGGAGAGTTTTGCCCGACATTAGGGTTTGTCTTGTGTTGTGTCTTGCAGAGAAAATGGATGGCTTCAATGACCACAACTTCCTCCCCCTGTTCATAGACAAGTACAGGAAGCTGCCCTGTCTGTGGCAGGTGAAACATCCTCATTATAATCATAAACAAAAGAGGCAGACAGCGCTGGAGAAACTGCTGGAGTTGGTGAAGGCGGTGGTGCCCACGGCAACCATCCCTTATTTAAAAGCCAAAATTGGTGGCCTGAGGAGCACTTATCTTAGGGAGCGCAAGAAGGTCACGGATTCCCAGAGATCCGGAGCTGGAGCAGATGACGTTTATGTCCCCAGGCTGTGGTACTATGAGAGACTGCAATTTCTGTCAGACCAGACTGGAGTCAGGAAATCCCTCTCTACTCTTCCTTCCATTCTTCCTTCCACCCTATCTTCCACCCCAGCTGAGGCTTCCGATGTCCAACCTGGGACTTCCAGCCAGGAAGAAGTGGAGGAGCCCAGCTTGAGCCAGGTATACCATTGTTCTACAGATTTCTGGTCAATAAAGAAATGATCTTTACTAGATGTTATTATTGATCACTAATTGCTGATTTAATAAAGTGTTTTACATATCAATAGACAGTAGTGGGCAAAAATAATTGGGACAAGAATGAAAAATGCTGGACTCAGAATGATAGTCTGTTATATTTGTTAACATTCAATTTGCAACAGTCATGAGATGTAAATTGTGTGTGATTGATAAAGTAAAAACTAAAACAATGTCCCTTTTTCATACACAGGAAGACCTCAGCCAGGACAAGGCTCTGGAATGTGGCATCCAGGAGGAGGCTGTGGAATGTGGCAGCAAGGAGGAGGCGGGGGTAAGTGGCAGCCAGGAGGAGGCGGGCTAAGTGGCAGCCAGGAGAAGCCTGGGACCAGTAAGGAGCCTGACAGAATCGCAGGTTCCACCCCTCCGCCTTCCAAACAAAAAAGACCCAGGAAGGGGAGTCACGTGCAGGATTCAGCTCTCAGGCTCATTCAGGAGGCTTCTGTGTCCCTCAGAGCCACCCCCACTCCTGAAGAGGCCTTTGCCTGCATGGCTACCACCAAACTGCAGGGCATGCAGGAGGGCCAACGCCAGCTGTGTGAGGACCTTCTTTATAAAGTCTTAACTAAGGGGGTGAGGGGCGAAATCACACCCAATACCCACGTGATTGAGTTGGAACATCCTCCTCCTCCTCCTGCCACAACTCCACCACCACAGCCACAGCGTGGAAGGAAGCGTGGAAGGAAGACCAGAGAGTCATGACCCTGGGTTCAGTCTGGTCTGGCAAAAGATGCAGTCTCTTGTATGACCACAGCCTGGGGACATACATGTCATCTGCTGCTTTCATGATCTCTGGGACTTCTGGACCAGACTGCACTCCCTTAGATATGTACTCCTCAGGCCACCAATTTTGCAGTAAAATAATTGATGTCTGCCCTGGGGGCCAAAGGCTTCACCAATTTCTGCTGTTTCTCCAGCGTTGCCTCCCTCTTTGTTTGGTTGTGAGCCCTTAATAAAGGTTTTTTGGTTTCAATTAGACTTGCCTATGTGTGTTTTCCTTCAAAAAGGACAGTTTGTTTGTGAGGATTCAGGTACATTTCAAAAATACAATGTGAAATTAACAAGAGACACCAAACACCAAGCAACCTCCTTGAGATTAAATAATACAAGATAATAATGGAGTTGTGGTAACTTGACACACACGAACCTGACGAGTTTACTAAAGTCACAAAAATTCTCGGACGATAGAATAAAAATTTGGAAGTGATGTCATGTGTTGTAGTGTATTTGTATTGCATTTTCGAAAGACAACTATACTGATTAAACAAAAATCGTACAATCTGGTATCATACGAAAAAAAAATTTCGTACATGTCCGATCAAATAATATTAGATGAACTGACCTGATCGGCTCTCGAAAGCTCTGTACTAACGACCGCTCCAAAATCTGTATTTTTTGTACAATTTTCTGAACGTGTCTACGGGGCTTAACGGGGCTACGTTATCCACCTGCTGCTAATTCAATTAGCTATATACCCAGCCCTAATAGGCCATCTCCCTTTCTTTTTAAGAGAAGTATGTTTTTTTTTTTTTTTATTCATACCTAAGGGCTTTCACACGGACGATCCGTATGTCTGTTTTTCATCCTTCCGGTTTCGGATGAAAAACGGACATACATGTATCCCTATGGAATAGCGGATGTCAGCGGATGAACGTCCGCTGACATCCGACCCGCTCCGATCCGAAAAAGTGTACCGGAGGAAAAATCTACTTTTCCATCTGTTTTCGGATAGGATCAGGTGACGACGGACTCTACGGTCCGTCATCACCCGATCCCCCATAGGGGAGAGCGGCGCTCTGACAGGTCCGTCGCTGCACAGTGTGCAGCGAGGGACCTGTCATCTTCCTGCTCAGCGGGTGTTCACGGGGTGGATCATCACTGATCCGCCCCGTGTGAAAGAGCCCTAAGTTGTGCTCATAAGATTACATCCTGTAAGCTTAGCATCTCGCTGCTTTAGTTACTTTTGTACTCTTGTTCCCCTGTTAGTACTGGACCCCAGTGCTGTAAGTGTTTCTTACTAGCATTCTGTGCCCTGCTTGCCTGTAAGATCAGCACCCCAGTGGTGAACTATAATTCTGCTATTCCTGTATTCTGTGCTTTCCAAGATCCCCATCTCTGTGCTCCCCTGTACCAGGTCAGCTGTAGACTACACTCTTGAAGCACACTGCCATCCAGCACGTAGGCTGCATGGAAGGTCTAAAAACCCAACCATACGTGACATCCTCTAATTCATGACACCACAAACACTCTCTGCAGGTCAACATTGACTGATTCACCATTAGTGAATATTTGGTGAAAACCATATCCACTGCTCTATAAATATACACCATAATATCTATTTGATGAAGCACCGCAAACCTGTTCATATCCTAAAATAAAAGGCAGGGTTGGATGTCCACATTTTACAGAGAAATAATTAATGTCCTAAAGTTCAGTTACAGTTCCATTATTTCCATATGGCTCTTTAGCTTTATTACATTTTGGCTAAGTGGTTAAGCAGAACGTGTAAAAAGCATTACTCGTTGGTCTTGCAAGCTGCTAGATCAATATCTCATCATTACTGAAAATATATCATTAGTCCAAGCCCAGAAGATTCATTTAGAGGAGGCAGTGTTTGAAAACAGCGCAATTTAAACCAGACCATGCTACATCTGGTTATAAGTGACTTGATTTAACCATACTTTTGCTAAGTATGATCTGATTTTGTGCACCAGCTATTTTCTATGAGCTTCTCAAATTTTTGACAGCAACTTTTTTAAGTTCAAATTTTTGTCAGTAAATTTGGAATATTATTATTATTATTATTCAAAACTAAAAAGTTAAGATAGACATAAATAAGCATGGAGCACCAGTAAATAATTAGAATTGGGACTGATTGACTAGCAGTGTTCTGCTCCTTCAGGGCTCATTCACCGCAGTGTGGTAATGCATGCTACCATACTATGTTAATGTGCTTTGATGGTTTATGGACTTTTCTATCTGTGTCTAAGGATACCGAATTTAGTTTGGTATGACATATTAAAAAAATTAGCATGAGAGAAAAGGATTTAGGCTGGGTTCTCACTTAAAACTGATGCGGCTGACAGCAGGGATCCGGTGCGTCCCTGTTCTCCGTTTCAGGGACGAATCAAAGGACCGCTGTGCCATTCGCTCTGCAGCTACCCCAGAAATGTGTGAACCAGCTCCATTGAGAGCCAGTCACAATCGCCTGTCATGCAAATTGGATGTGGGAAAAGCCGCATCCAATTTGCACAAGTGTGAACCCAGCCTTACAATGAGAACAGATAGTTAGTTCAAATCCATTGTGGTGGTGTATAGAGCCAAAAAGATTTGAATTGTGACAATGTCCCAATATTTATGGACCTGACTGTAGCTCAGTCATGGGATATCTCTCAAGTCAGATCTGAAGGAGGATATATGTGATGTTTCTGGTCACAGGATTATCCCTTAGAAAACGTAAAGACTTTTCCACTGCCAGTGCCTATTGTTGATGTTGCACTCATGTATTAAAAAAATTATGTGATAAAAGACTGGCAGCGAGGCTCTTTGAAGGAGCTGCTGCACAATATATAAACCCAAGCCCAAGCTTGTTTAATGTATCTCAGGTAGGGCAATTAGCAGGGAGAAGAGGAATCTATCAAATATCTCTGCTAGATTTGCCACGCTTGATGACATGGTTGGACCAGTGTATCTGCTTGCTCAAGATGCCCCTAAGTCTGATGCAGATGGTCACATGGAGAGGTGTTTAGAGGAATACGGAAGTGAATGAAATCCACTGGTGGACCATGCACAATGGAAGTGGCAACGGTACAGACAAAGAATTAGCTACTATCTTGTTGACACTAAGGATAGGGAACTGAGGAGAAATGGCAGGATCAACCAGGTATTTTAACATTTAGAGGGCATGCATCATTCTAAACTTCCCTAAAAGGTACAGTACCTATTTTTAAAAATAATTACACTTAAAATTTTTGACTTAATGCCACTTTACTATACAGATGGGGAGAACCTATAAGTGATTTTTCGGAACCTGACTAGATTTCAGTTTAAATACTTATAAGTATACATAAATGCAACGCTCTAAATAATTAAATAATCTCATATATCTCAAATAAGCGTTGAATTAAAGTGAATATAGACAATCAATATTATAGACAAAACTGAAGTGATGTGTTTTTACACTGCATACATGGTGCCAAAAAATAGTCCTTTAAAGCATGAACAAATAGTAAAATTCATATGAAAACAAAGATAATCGACTGTGTGGGAACTTCCACCTTGGTGTTCTTGCCTCCACCAAACATACAGAGTGCAAACTCACCAGAACCAATTGCTGTCTAACATATAGAGCAGCAAAACTCAATCATTACTCTTTGATCCTTCTTCACAGGGGGTGCATACAGCATTCACTAAATATAAATATTCCTCCAATATTTTACATGGACATCAATGAGAAAACACACTCGCATCCATCCGAACAGTGAATCACCAATGCCAGAGAGGAAAAGGCTTATAATGTAGTATTTATTTTTAACAAAAGTTTAAAAGTATACAAAAAACACACATAGTAGTCCACAAGTTGTGTCACACATATTGCACGCTGCCACAGATTGACCAACCTTGTGCTGACACACTCTCACTCTCTTCTCAGTTTAAATACTGTTTACCTTTCCTATGGCATTTAAGTGACTTCAAGTGAAAAGAAGCAGAATTAAGCTGACCATAGATTAATTGAAATTCAGATGGTTCAGCAGGCCAAATTTCAATCCATGTGTGACCGTGCCAGTTTGACTGTAGTTGACCGTTCGATTAACTTTTGTTGATAGAGCTTATTGGGAAATTTTTATTGACCAGCCAGCTGCAACCGGAGTTAGAGAGTCCCACTGTCTGAATACAATGTGCCAGCGGAGGGGATTCCCCTACCCACCTCACTCGTGGATGGAGGAATCTGTTTGTTCTCTTTCATTAAGCCTGCTGTCTGAACAAAAAAATCAAATGAACCATCTACGGCCAGCTTTAGTGACCATTTTAAAAGAAAGCCTAGAAACAAAGGGAGGTAAACACATTGCTTAACAAACCTATATCCACAACACATGATTGGAGGTACAGTATTCTGTTTAAAAAAATAAAACATAAATTTGGGGTTATTTACTAATACGGTGTAAACAATAATCATTGCACTGCATCCTGTCAGTATGCTTGCCATTCATTATTGAGGAAACTGCGTCAAATAATATACAGATCTAATGTCCGAAGTTACACAAGAACCCTAAAAAATGTGAACACGATTATAAACAAAAAGACCATTATAAAAACATTATAAACACTGACAAATATCCATCCTGTTGATTAAAACATAGTGGTAAATATTTGATAACCTTTAGGGAACACATATCAGTCAACCACGTTAAGCTGTCATAGATTACATTTCGTTTTCTTCAGGGACAACACCTTTTAAGCAATAACCTTAACACATTATCCCAAGAGGAGCCAGTGCTTTGGGAACTAGTCTGCCCTGCCTAATAAACTGTAGTGCCCAGAGTTTACTTGTTGAAATACCAGTGATTAAAACCGTTTACAGCACATTTCCCCAATATACCTATCTAAGAAGATATTGTAAATACGTGTTCCATTATATAGATTCCTGGGTTTTTAACTAAGAGATCCTAGGCCATCTGGAATGTTTCAGAGTGAGAACTACTGAAGACAGTAAAGCTTTTAGACTTTTGAGAATTCACTAAGTCCCAGTTGAATAACATGCCTAAAATAGTTGTTGCCAAGTTTACTTCAATGTGCCTTAAGTGGAATGGTTAATAGCACCATTCTGTGGCGGAGGTATCACCTTTGCCAGCATAGTCAGAGCTATATATAAGCAGTGGCGCTGCCATCAAAAAGATGCAGAGGAACAAATGTATTAAGTCCCATCAATTTGCCAGATATCAACAGTATTTGTCTGGAGTCTTATGTGTCTGAAACTGTTAAATATTCTTACGATTTATGTATAATAGGGCAATGCTTATTTTTTCAGTCTGTATTTGGGATATAAAGTTCATTTGTGGTATTTTTCAAAGTATTTGGGGTTAAGATTCAGTTTAAAAGAAATTTTTAATATAGTAGTAATATGGTAGATAAGAAAAAGTTGAGGTTCCCCTCGTTGCAAGTTTGCAACAATCGGTTATTAATTTTCTAACCTTCCCTAGACCAATGACAGCAGGGCCCTGCCATTACTGTGGGTGCAATTTTATGTGAGCTACAGGGCCACTGTTAGAAATCCCCGTACAGCCTACCTGATGGGGCCCCCTTCAATCACGCCCTTGACCCCACCCCGGGCCCTGTCCTTGACCCCGGCTTGAAACTAAATGCAGGTTTGGTGCCGTTTAGATTTGCGTGCGGAGCCAATGCATGCGTTTGCAATTAATAAGCACGAAGGAGTGAGGGCAGTTTAAATTTCTTTTAAATTGTATTTTATTACAAATAAATTACATTACATGACCCCATATCTGTCCTCGGGCCTCCAAAGCACCTGATCAAACCAAGATCAGTTTGATCAGATGCTTGTTCAATCTGGTAATGGCTTCTGTACATGAGACCGAAAACAGAAGTGATACAATTCTCGTCACTTCCGGTTTCTGATGTCACACAGTGGGAAAAACAATAGCCATCCCTCTCACTGTGTCCCAGTAACCGGATGCCACTGGTCACATCTTAAAAGCAGTAAAAGGTGGTGGTGAGATCCCCTTCCACTGCCTGTAAAAGTAATCCAGTGGCTTTCTTAGCCTCTAGGATTAATTTATATTTGTGCAGAATTGCTGAGGCTAAAATAATGATATCTTGATCATTGCTGTAGTGATGACCAGGATATCACCCTTCCAATCCAAAGACGTACTGGTACATCACTGGACAGGAAGCAGTTAAAGGGGATTGGTTTGGGGGGCAGTAAAAATGCAGCGCCGCTGCACGTGTACTGCTCCCCCACATGAAGTGTAAAGTAGCATCTCATCGTTTCTTATGAGCATCAGCATTATGATAATCACACAGGCAGCACAGTAAGCAGGTGCTATATCATGGCTCTGTGTCACATTGCTTTTGGGAGCTGACTTTATTAACCTATGGCTGTATGTAACAGACAGCCATAACAAAGTCAGCACCCAAAAGCAATGTAAACTAGAGCCATGACAGAGCCATGACAGAGCCATGATAGAGCCATGATAGAACACCTGCTTATTATGCTGCCTGTGTGATAATTGTAATGTTGATAACCTGCTGTGCTGTGAGATACATAATAGGACACAGTGAGTATTCTATGCTTTATTCCCCACTCAATGTGTCCAGTGCAGCCATGCTCTCCTCCTGCTTTTCCCTGACAGCCGTTCAACTTCTTCACATCTCGTTAGGACTGCAGCCGGGAGCCGAACGGAGAATTACAGTATCACTCTGCCAGCCGGGTCTAACAGAATAGTAGGGCAGCATGATGTAAATGCACCTTAAAAATAAAGAAATAGCCCCTCCGCTGCACTCCCCTCTATCAGGTCAACACAGGGGCCCAGGAAAATTATATACCCCCCATCCATAAGCAAGTAGGAGCAGGGGAGGAGTTTAGAAAACGATTTTTTTTTAAATGCAGTAACGAACTGTAAAGATGTCCGGGCCCCGCTGTGTAGCTGATGGGGGCAGGAGGAGGTGAGGACATGAATGTGAAGGGGGGTGAGGACAGGAACGTAAAGGGGGGTGAGGACAGGAATGGAGACCGATATAAAGGGGGGCAGGGGACAGGAATCTGAAGGAGGAGGGGGTGATACAAAGGGGGGGGTGGCAACAGGGATGTGAAAGTGGTGATTTGAAGGGGGGCTGAGGACATTAATGTAAAGGATTAGGAGGCTTATATAAAGGGGGCAGAAAACAGGAATGTGAAGGGGAACTGATATTGTTGGGGAGGGGGTAATGTGAAGGGGGTTGAAGACACTGCTGTGAAAGGGGGGGGGGGGGCTGTAATGTATAGGGATGATCTTGATGTGACTGGACCTCTGTGAATTTTAATTCAATACCTCTGGTCTAAATGGTGTAGTATATCTTATAAAACATAAAGCCACTACAGAGATCAGTCAAATTGAGTTCACTGCATGGTAATACATAGGCAAACAGAGTTACAAGGTAACTGCAGCTGGATGTGCATTTTAATCACCATGATTGTGATCATCCAGTTTTGTTGAGGACAAAATCTCCTCCAGATCACTTTTTACAAGTTTTTTTTATTTTTATTTTACTTGCTTCCATTAGGTAGATATTATTATTATTATACAGGATTTATATAGCGCCAACAGTTTGCGCAGCGCTTTACAACATGAGGGCAGACACTTACAATACAAATCAATACAGCAGGGATCAGAGGGCCCTGCTCGTTAGAACTTACAATCTAGAAGGGAGGGTTAAGTGGAACAAAAGGTAATAACTGTGGGGGATGAGCTGATGGAGAAAATGAAAGTTGTTAGGTGCGGGTAGGATAGGCTTCTCTGAAGAGAAGGGTTTTCAGGGATTGTCTAAAAGCTAATAGAATAGGAGATGATCAAACAGATTGGGGTAGGGAGTTCCATAGGATTGGCGAGGCTCTGGAAAAGTCCTGGAGGTGAGCATGGGAGGAGGTGACAAGGGAGCTAGAGAGCAGGAGGTCTTGAGAGTAACGAAGAGAATGAGTAGGTTGGTATTTAGAGACTAGGCTAGTGATGTAGCTGGGGGCTAAATTGTGGATAGCTTTGTAAGTAGTTGTTAGTATTTTGAATTGAATTCGTTGGATGAGCGGAAGCCAGTGGATGGATTGACAGAGAGGGGTAGCAGACACAGAGCAATTGGTAAGGTGGATGAGTCTGGCAGCAACATTCATAATGGATTGAAGAGGTGATAGACTATGTAGAGGTAAGCCAATGAGAAGGGAGTTGCAGTAGTCGAGGCGAGAGATGACCAGCGGGTGAATTAAGAGCTTTGTTGTGTCATTGGTTAGAAAGGGGCATATTTTGGAGATGTTGAGGAGGTTGAGATAAAGTAAATAATTCTGGTGCACTAGCTGATACCTTTCAAGTGCCAAGTAAATGCAACAAAATAAGTCTCTCACCAGTCCTGAAACTCCAAGTGCAATAAACCTAACAATAAAATGCCATATTTAAATGCAGCTATCAATCTATATGTCGTTAAGCTCTGTGCAGACATCTAGGGGAGGTAATGAAACATTTACAGGAAGATTCTGTTATAACGGACAAGGAATTTAATTTTTGTGGACATTAACAGAAAACCATGGCAGGTTGCAGGCCAAACAAAAACATGATTCTAACGTACAAAATGGCTTGTATAGCCCTTATTGTAACATTTGTGTAATTATTTTTAAGATACCGTGGTCTCTCTTTGAGCAATACAAAAAAAATCTTATTGAATGAGGGACAGCCTAGAACTCTATATGAGGCTATGAAATGACTATGCAGTCCTCTCTAGGCTTTGAATGCTGCTTTTGAGTCACAAAGTGTTGTGTTGGGCATGCTAAGCAAAAACATGAGTGACTTTTGCAATTAATAAAGCGCAAAGATCAACATTAAAAAAAAAAAAATCAAAGTACTAAAAAACTTCTTCTCAATCATGTTAGTTCCCAAACTCCATGTGAATGTTAGAATAGATGCTTGAGCTAAATGTAGCCGTATTAGTGGACTTGCGACAGAAACAATTGAGTACTGTCCATGATACTTTTTTTTATTTTCACTGACATACAATTTTCCAGGACAAGCTCTCGAGGTGTACCCCCTTTTTCAAGGTCCAAGCAGTACTCACAATAGAAAAGAATAGACGCTCAAATCTGCCTAGAATAGTGTATACCACGCTGAACAGTAGCTAGCAATATTTATTGCAGAGGCAGGAAATCCTGTAAGGAGGTCCAGAATATAATGATATCAAAATCCTATATACAGTAGCAACTATATTACTTTAAGCATTTTTTTAATTATCAAATGAAATTTATATGCAAAGTATATATACAATTCTGCAGTATCCCCCATGAATCCTTTACCCCAAACAAATTTAAATGAAGGTAGGGAAAATGTTAATAGTGTCTTTTACAAATATAGGAGCCTTCGCTGCATAGAATTTTCCTAATAAGGATGAGAGCAGAAAAATAACAATAGTAAATGCAGGAGTGTCCCAATATCATTAATCAAGTTGCCTTTTAGCTCCATGACAGCAGTATTAACAGAAGGTTTTTCTTTGTTTATACGATTGTCAGAGGACTTCCATTGGTCATGCTGGCTGGCTCTTTATTAAATGTCATTCAGACACACAGAAGTGTGGACTGCAGATTTGGTTAGCTTTATTTTTTCCCCTCTACTGAAGGATAGTAAAAACTAAATTTAGTTTCACCTTAAGATTCAGATTTGAGGCTGGCATCACATCACATGGGAAAATAAATCTTAGCTTAGTCATAAGTAATACAAAATTAAACAAGTATTGTAGAGTAAGATGTCGTTTTGTTTGTTGCTGCATTTGTAAGCTTAAATGTAAGTGTAGGCAAATATAAAAGTTTTTCATTTTTTGGTGGAAATTAGTTTACGATGATTCACACTCGCAATCCGCTCTCTTTGTAAAGAATTTATGCCTCTTTATGAATGTGTTAGTTTATTATGCACTTAAGGTAATGTTACAATGAAATAAAGCTATGCGGGATTTGTTTTGTTTTTTATATATAGAGATGTGGTTCCTGTTTCACTGCGTTTTTTTTGTTCTAGCCTTGTCTATTGGGAATGCAATAGGATCCAAACCAAGGCTTGGCTTCCCTGCTTCCTATATCTGAGTGATGGTCCAGCATGATCTCCGTGCCCCAGATGACGTTAGGTATGATGAAACATGTAGGGAGGAGCCAACTGTGACATCACCACATTGATATCTGAAGCATTCAGAAAGTGATCTTTTATGTATCTGCAAAATTTTACTTGTGACTAGTTCTTAAAATCTGGAGATCATATGAGTGTAAAAAAGTGAGTTACACAGAGATACCCTATGAGGGGTCTCTCTTTTTATCTCTAACATACTGTTTGCGGAGGAACGGTTACCAGGGTATACTGTGTTATTACCTAGGATGATATACTACCATTGAGAATCAGAGGATGTTGTTATCTTACATACTTAAATTGACCTATCTGTAGTGGATGGTCAATTTTGTCTGGTAAGCCCAGATGATGACTTCTAAGTCGAAATGCGTCGGAAGGATATGCTGAGACCACTGTCTTTTATACAAGCGCTCGATTTTACTGCTAAACACGTGAGTGTATTTCCTTTGCTTTTTATGTATTAAAATTTCAATACGGAGTTACACTATATGCCTTCCTCTTTCTTTTAATGATGGGGCTGATTGCCTATATCTACTGAGTCCATCCATACCTTACACCTGTTCGGAGGTCCATCTGGAGGTCATAGCTAGATAGAGCATCTGATCCCCTTGGTATATTATACCACAAAGCTTGATTGACTCACTAGGTGTACACCTATTTGAGTTCAATCCCTCTGGTAAGCAGCTTCTGGTGTCTTTGGTGGTGGACCTACTATTAACTGTTATTACATCATACGTATTTGAAGTTAAAGACTGTCACTATATTATATCCACATGTGGTTGAGGATTATCTTCACACATGATTGAAGCTTGTCACTGACTTTTTTCTTTTTTGGACATCACACGTCCAAGTTCCTCTGTTTATAGACATCACATGTCATAATAGAGGACTGCTTGGAGTATTTTTGAGCACATAATTTATTATTCACGTTTTTTGTACTCATATTATTTGTTATGGTTTATATGATCACATAAGCGCTGCACAATTCACCCAATAAGCCTTGTATTTGATCACTGGGTGGAGGTCTGGACACAGCACAGCTTGCTTGTGATCTTTTGCTGCACACACGTCTTGATTGGATCACTTAGATCAATGTGGGCTTCTTTTCTTCTTTTTTCTTTATTTCTTTATGTGATCATGTGTTAGGTGGTCATTCTTTTTAAATGATAGAGCTTTATTAGTGCAACATTTTTATTTTATTTATGTTCTTATATCACATGGTGTGTTGCAGCTATTTTGATTTTGTTCTAACTTAGCTCAGCACTCATTCTCACTATACACATTTTTTAAAAAATATAAAAGATCTGTATTTATTGTCATTGCCTGTCATTTATTCATTAAAGACACTTTAAATTAAAGTAGTGCAGCAACCTGTCTTCGTACTAGCCTCCTGTAATCTCCTTTGCATTAGCATTCAGACTGGGAGAGGTAAGGGTAGCACTGTAAGCAAACAAGGGTTTACTGCATTGCACAGTGTTGCAATTCAATGAAGCTAGCTGAATGGAGGAGAAAGCATTGAGATGGCTTGATCATTAAGTCACTGTTGTTTAACTACCCAGTCATATTACCGATTAAACTGTATCACTTTTGTTGCAGTGCAGAAAAGTAAATGGTCAGGACAAGACTTTTCAAATGTGCTAGGAAGGGTAGCTCCACACTGACAGCACTCAGTAACGTCACACATACCAGTGTGACAGGAAGGGCCTTTTTCAATGCAAATGGGGGTCACTAATACAGAAAGGATCCTTTCACAAGGGCGGTCTGATCAGGTCCGCCTTTCAGCTTTTTGGGCGGTTCTGATCGGATGCTCCATTCACCCCTATGGAGCAGCGTATGTCAGCGGTGACATGTCCGCCGAAACCCGCTGCTATCCGATCCTGTCCGCCAAGTCCAGACGGATGGTGACCCTATTTTCCAACCGTCTGGTGGTTTGGATAGGATTGGATGAAAACAGACAGGCGGTTCGTTTTCATCCGATCTCCCCATAGAGGAGAGCGGGACTCTGCAAGGTCCATCTCTGCACAGTGAGCGAAGAAGGACCCATCATCCGCCGGCTCAGCAGGGATCAGCGGAGCGATCCCATGCCGAGCAAAGCAGAGTCCGCTGAGCGGACCGCCCATGTAAAAGGACCCTTACAGAGTCCGTATTTGTAATATTTTGGTTTAAACTTGTGCTGTGATTTAACAACTCCTGATTGTTAAAGTCAAGCTGCAGTTAAAACTATCATTCTGGATAGAAAGGGAAATGGCTGGAATCTCTGTCAACTTTTTATTCTAGATTGTGCCCTACTTATACAACAAGAAATAAGGAAATATGATAAATTAAGTGGACACTAAATGGGAATGTGGGCTTTAATGATATATTAAATATTTTATTTTTGACAGTGGTATTTTCAAAGAGAGACACAATAGTTAAGTATAGTTATAGTTCTTCCAGAGTATGGGAGAGCATGTGTGTGGAAATTAGAAAAACATACAAGAAAATTGGTAAAATAAAGATAAACAATAATAATCTAAAATATATGTTCACTAAAAATACGAGGTGCATTCAAGTCAAATGGGGACTTTTAATTTTACAGGTATAAAAAAGGATGCTAGTGTTGTGGTAGTACATGCAGTAGTAAGTGGCAAGTGTGTACTTTTACTGATAGACGACGCACATGTCACAGGCCAACACAGAGACTGTTAATCGAGATGGCAGACATCAGCGTTAGTGTGTGCATGGATCAGCGTGAGATGATCACGTTTTTTGTAAACGAAGGTGTAAAACACGCGGATATCTACAGAAGACTTCAAGCACAGTACGGTGATGAGACGCCCAGTGACAGTAAGACATTTGAATGGTGCAAACATTTCAAAGATGGCAGTATGTCCATCAGTGATGATCCAGGCCGTGGTGGTTCCCATCCCACAACAGACGCCTGATCCTGGATAATCGACCCATAGCCTGTCGTGAAATTGCACAAGAGACAAATATTTCTGTGGGAACGGTGAACACAATGATTCAAGAACATTTGCATTTTCGAAACGTTAGCACACGCTGGGTTACCCTAAAGGAGTTCCTTGGAGGTCAGCATTTCAGCACCAATGATCAAGTGAAGCAGGCTGTTCTAGGATGGTTCATTCTATGCCGAAGCTTTCCAGGCAAACACTGGAATAAGTGTATACATGTAAATATAGCAGGGGAGTATGATGAAAAACAAATGCAGTTTCCACTCCTTGAAATGTGTTCCTTTATTATATAAACTCAAAAGTCCTGGTTTGACTTGAACGCCCCTTCGAATATTATACTTTTCCTCTAATGCTTCCTATGCTTTCTGATTTAGAAGCACTCAACAAGGCTGTCTAGGTGAAACACATCTTTTGGCATTCTTTCCTAAAAACTGCGAACATAATTCAGCTGGCATTTATTATAAGGGTGTTAAAGTGGTTGTAAAGGCTAAGGAAGAAAAAAAAACCTTTCATGTTCAGTCCCCCCCCCAAATACTTACCTGAGCTTAATCTCGATCCAGCACTGTGCCTGCGCTGCACTGCTCTCTCTCCTCGCAGGACAGAGGCAGCAGCAAAAGCCATTGGCACCTGCTGGTGTCAATCACATCCTGTGAGAATGGAGCAGGGGTGGGGTGGAGCAGCTTGCTATGGGGGCACTTGGGAGGGAGGAACCGAGAGCGTCAGCGGGAGACCCCAAAATAGGGAGTTTGGGACTGCTCTGTGAAAAACCACTGCACAGAGCAGGTAAGTATAACAAGTTTATTCCTAAAAAAGAAACAACCTTTACAATCACTTTATATATTATTTAAAAAGAATTTGTGTTTTTTTTCATGCATAGCAAAACAACAGATGCAAATACTCTCTCGCTATTCTGTTCAGCCACTGGCAACGAAAGATGAGTCCTCTCTACTATGAGTTTCAGCTCATACAAAGCTATGGACTCTCCATAGGACACTATGCCAGTGGGTCCATTGCTCTCACATGGATGACGCATATGCTTCTCCACACTCATATGTAATGAGTACTTACTTCAACTCTCAATGCTCAAAAGAGCAGTAGAACAAAGGAAGGACGAGTCCTGTCTATGCTGCTCTGGATCAGAGAAGAATAAAGAAAACCAGTTGCTTTGCCAATAATAGACAGACAAACAACATGTTTGTTTTAACCCTTATAATGCATTGGGCCTGCTGCTTGTTAAAATTTGTCCTTTATGGTAAAAAAAAAGTCAGCATTTTGTTTATTCCTTGCATGCAGACTGTTACAGCAATTTACTCCTCTTATTTTAAATTAAGTGGTAATAATAACTTTTAGCAATTATAATGTGCTCCAGTTTTGGTGACAGGTCATTGTTGAAACCCACCTTCTACGTAGGTCTTCGGCCACCACTGCTCGGCAACTAAAAAGATAAGCCCGGAGTGACTTCAACTGCTGTCTCAAACGCACAACTTGAGCCAATGCATCAACATGCCTGTAGAGTAGTGGGTTCTCCTGCTGCACATCAATCAATGGCTCTTCATAGACATATTCCAAGAACTCTTTTGCTTGCTTGGATACCTGGAAAAAGATGTAAGAGGAGAATTTTTTGAGTCACTCAACAAGCTTTAGAAGTTCCGACTTTACTTGCTGCACGCATTTTCCTAGTTATTGACTTAGAAAATGTTGAAGCTACACAAAGCCATATAACAAGCATTTTCAAAAAGTGGTCAGCATTGGTAGCCTGCATAATTCTCTCAGTTCCCGCCGTTTAAGCTGGCCAAACATGGAGGGAATCTGTTAGCACTCTCCTGCCTGAGATCTTTGATCTGAAAATTTAAGGAGCCAGGTGAAAAACTGTTGGCTGAACAGCTGGTGCATCCAATATTGTGCATGTTGTGGGTACCAGCTGTCAGAATAAAACAGCCACCATTGAAGATTCCTCCAGCTGTTTAGCGTGGATTGGGGAATCAGTAAATTTCTCCAAGACAAATCTTATAGCGTATGGCCAACTTTATTTTAAGTTCTCTGTAACCCCCTGCAGACAGACCCTAGGCAGAATGATAAGGTCATTGGGAATGCATTTGCTAAAATATGTGCTGTGTAAGTTTCTCTGTCACTGCAATCACTAGTCATGTTCACAATTCAGGGTTGAATCTAATTGGTGAGACCAGCCATATTTTTATATAAAGTTTTTTGGATGTTATAGACAGCAAGAAGCCTGTACAGAGTATGCATTACAAACAGGGTTCTCCACATCAGTGCATTACTTCTAAAATAGAGTGGGGGTGGTACACTAAAGCGGTACCTGGATGAAAGACTGGAGTATAGAGCAGATGCTGTTCTAATTAAAGCACATGTGTCAAACACAAAGCCCATGGGCTGAATTCAGCCCACCATGCCATTTCATGTGGCCCTCGCACCTCTCCTGTAGCACCCCTCTCATGTCTGCCCCCACTTTTGTCTTAGCAGTCGGAGGACAGAACTCTTCCGCTAGATCCCGCACTTCTCCATGCAACTGCAGAGAGGCTCATCTCTGCCACCCTGTCTTGGTAGTTGACAGCAAAGAGGAGGATAGAAGTCCTCCTACAGATCCCGTGCAGTCGCAGCACCCCCCCCGGTCTCCGCCTACCCCGGTCTCAGAATTCAGCAGACTCCAGCAGCTGACTCCAGCCCTTCTATGTTCTCCTCCAGACCCTGCATTTTCTACTTCCCAACTCTGCCCCCAGCTACTTCCCAGCAGCAGCACAAGGTAAGGAGTGTGCACTAGGATTTAAGGGAAAATGGGGGACTCTTGACATTTGATGTAAGGGGGGGTGAGGTGCTCTGGACATCTAGTCTTACAGATACAACTGGCCCTTTGAGGGCAGCCATAATGTTAATGAAGCCCACGATAAAAATGAGTTTGACACCCCTGCCCTAAAGCATCTCAAGGTTTCATTTTTATTTTTGTCTTAAACAGTAATTAAATTTTACTATAAACATAAATTAAAAGACAACTGTGAACAATATTATTCATATTAATTATACTTCCATAAAATGCATTCACCACACTAATGCTGGTCAGTGTTTAGTTTTCACAGTTGTTTGAGGATGGGAACAACAACAAAGAATACCTTCTTTGTGCTTTCAAAACCAGTACTTTAAATCTGCCCCAATCACTAAGCTGCATTCGTAAAGATGGGCTTTACCTTTCAGGGAAAGTAGCTAAAACTGCCATTGCAGACTTAATAAAGTCTGATAAAAGGTTTGATGATGCAGATCCTAATTTCATGCAGTGTTACCAGCATCCTCAGGATCAGGAGCATAGTGAACTAGAAGATGAGTTAGAAATCTGTAGCTGTTCATCGAAGATACTACAGAGCGTTAAAATTAGCGATAAAAGTAGAAAAGGACCTGAAGAAGTCAGTCCACGTGTGGGCTCAGAGTAGACTCCTCTTCAATCTTGTCAAAAAGGATCGGTAGCCACCACTGAGGACTTCCACATCACACACCACATCAGCCTTGCTGCTCACTTCGATTCAGGGAAAACTAGTACTGAAAAACAAGCATAAGGCAGCGGCTGACTGGCCTTGTGCATTACCATAGCACTTTTTATTCGCTAAAAACAATGCCAATATGAGGAAGAGGGCTTTGCCCTTGAAACGCGTAAGTTGCACCCTTGAAGATGGACAAGTTTCCCGTGGCTTGGGAATTGATACATGCACTTTATTGTGTATTTTTTTGAGGATAATGGCATTGTTTTTATCTAATAAAAAGCCCTATGGTAATGCACGAGGCTGGTGCACCTTCTTCCTATGCTTGTTTTTCACTACAGAGAGAACACTCACACTTTTAATAAGGGAATTAAAAGAAAGCATGAAGGGACGCTGGAATAAGTCCTCAATAATTTCAAATATGATACAGGGTAATTCAAATGAACTGATCAGTTTAAATAGGAATCTTTCATCCTATAACATAACATCAAATTTTTGCCAGATTTTCCATAATGTTTAAAATCTGTATAGCATATTTATGCATGAGCATTAGCAAACCTTCTTCACATTGAAAGCTACAAGTTTGGAAAATACATGAATGCAACCATCAATGCAGTATAAACTAAAGCTGTATAAACTATTTATTCTATTTAAAGGTAACTTGGCCTGGTTAACTCAAGTCTTTAGTTTTCAGACTGATCACTGTATTCCTGTAGAAACCCTGCGATCCTGGGCTCAACCTATACACATTAAGCCTGTTATAAAGAAGTCAAAGGCCAGTGTACAATCCAGATCAAGGTTCCAAAGGGCTACAGGTACCTAGCTGAAGGCAAACAAAAGGTACTTGTGAGCAACGCAATTGGGTTAATTTACTAAAGGCAAATAGCCTGTGTACCCGCAAGTGCAGTTTCTCTAGATCTGAGGGGAACATGCAAGGAAAATAAAAAAACTGCATTTTTGCTTGCACATGATGGGATGATACAACCCCTGGCAGTCACTGAGGATGTTCCTTCAGTTGTTTATTGTTGTAGAAAAAAGCAGATCACAGACATGGCCAAAAACTAAAGGCATTTCAAATGGCAACTTTCTTGCTTTAAGAAACACTAAAAGAAATCAAGAAAAATAATTGTGGTGGCCAGTAACAGTTAGATTTATAGAACAAGCACAGGGAATAAATTATGGAATCACTCAACTCTGAGGAAAAAATTATGGAATCATGAAAAACAAACAAAATAACACTCCAACACATCACTAGTACTTTGTTGCACCACCTCTGGCTTTTATAACTGCTTGCAGTCTCTGAGGCATCGACTTAATGAGTGATAAATAGTATTCTTCATCAATCTGGCTCCAGCCTTCTCTGATTGCTGTTGCCAAATCATCTTTGCAGGTTGGAGCCTTGTCATGGACCATTTTCTTTAACTTCCACCACAGATTTTCAATTGGATTGAGATCCGGACTGTTTGCAGGCCATGACATTGACCTTATGTGTCTTTCTTAAAGGAATTTTTTCACAGTTTTTGCTCTATGGCAAGATGCATTATCATCTTGATAAATGATTTTATCATCCCCAAACATCCTTTCAATAGATGGGATAAGAAAAGTGTCCAAAATTTCAATGTAAACCTGTGCATTTATTGAAGATTTAATGACAGCCATCTCCCCAGTGCCTTTACCTGACATGCAGCCCCATATCATAATTGACTGTGGAAATTTGCATGTTTTCTTCAGACAGTCGTCTGCATAAATCTCATTGGAACGGCACCAAACAAAAGTTCCAGCATCATCACCTTGCCCGAAGCAGATTTGAGATTCATCACTGAATATGACATTCATCCAATCATCCACAGTCCACAATTGCCTTTCCTTAGCCCATTGTAACCTTGTTTTTTTGTGTTTAGGTGTTAGAGATGGCTTTCTTTTAGCTTTTCTGTAGGTAAATCCCATTTCCTTTAGGCGGTTTCTTACAGTTCGGTCACAGATGTTGACTCCAGTTTCCTCCCATTTGTTCCCCATTTGTTTTGTTGTACATTTTCTGTTTTCAAGGCATATTGCTTTAAGTTTTCTGTCTTGACGCTTTGATGTCTTCCTTGGTCTACCAGTATGCTTGCCTTTAACCACCTTCCCATGTTGTTTGTATTTGGTCCATGTTTTAGACACAGCCGACTGTAAACAACCAACATCTTGTGCAACACTGCGTGATGATTTACCCTCTTTACCTACATACTAACAAGCAGATTTAATCTGATGCAGGTGTTAGTGTTTGTAATGAAAATTTACAGGGTGATTCCAAAATTTTTTCCTCAGAATTGAGTGATTCCATAATTTATTCCCTGTGCTTGTTCTATAAATCTAACTGTTACTGGCCACCACAATTATTTTTCTTGATTTCTTTTAGTGTTTCTTAAAGTTAGAAAGTTGCCATTTGAAATGCCTTTAGTTTTTGACCATGTCTGTGATCTGCTTTTTTTCTACAACAATAAACAACTGAAGGAACATCCTCAGGGACTGGTGATTCCATAATTTTTGCCAGGGGTTGTAGAAATCAGCAGAGCTTCCCCTCATTTCAGAGCTTCCTCCCAGATTTGGCGCAACTGCACTTGCAGTGCACAGTATATTTGGTAAAAAAAGCAGGAGTAGTATGGCGCTGCCCTTATGGAGACAAATATTTTTTTACTTCTTTGTAGTGAATGTATTACCTAGTGTCCTTATAGAATTGCCTTTATATATAAAATATTTGCCTTTAGTAAATCAACCATTTTATTTGCCACTGGATTTTTTTTATTGTTTACTATAGAAAAAAAAGAAAGACTGATGCCCCGTACACACGGTCGGACTTTGTTCGAACATTCCGACAACAAAATCCTAGGATTTTTTCCGATGGATGTTGGCTCAAACTTGTCTTGCATACACATGGTCACACAAAGTTGTCGGAAAATCCGATCATTCTAAACGCGGTGATGTAAAACACGTACGTCGGGACTATAAACGGGGCATTGGCCAATAGCTTTCATCTCTTTATTTATTCTGAGCATGCGTGGCACTTTATCCGTCGGATTTGTGTACACATGATCGGAATTTCTGACAACGATTTTGTTGTCGGAAAATTTTATATCCTGCTCTCAAACTTTGTGTTTCGGAAAATATGATGGAAAATGTCCGATGGAGCCCATACACGGTCGGAATTTCCGACAACATACTCCGATCGGACATTTTCCATCGGAAAATCCGACCGTGTGTACGGGGCATTAGAGTTCTGAAAAAAATCTGTTTCCCTTACTATCTGTTATAGAACATTGGAATTAATCTTTCCTCATAAATTTAGGACAAAATGTATTCAGCAACATTTCTTTGGTTAAAAAAAAACCCAAGTAAGTATTCATTATTTAGACCGTATGAAAGTTATAGAGTCTACACACTACAGCATTAGTTTGAAAAATGTATGAACCCTGATGTTCTAACACCCCCAAAATGGGTCATTTTTGGAAAGTAGACACTCCAAAAAATTTAGTAAGAGGCAAGATATTTTGTTCTTGGTTTTGCAACTTTTTTTGGAAAATGAAAAGAGAAAAGAAAATGTAATTTTTTTTATAAAGTTATTTTAACAAGTTATTTCTCACACACTGCAATGGGCATATTTACAATTGCAACCCAAAACACATTTTTCTACTCATGTGAGAATTTTTCACAGCCTTGCTGCATAGAGGGGACAAAATCCAGAGAGCACCTTCAGGCTTTTAAGGGACATAAAATAGTCATCTGATTTCCTGGGCAATGGTACTGGCTGTACAGGCACTGGTACTAGACGGCACAGGTACTGGCTATACAGGCACTGGTTTTGGCTGGCACTAATACTGGCTGTACGGGCAATGGCACTAAATTTACAGGTGCTGGTACTAGGCATTGGTACTGGATGTACAGTCACTGGTTTTGGCTGGCACTAGTACTGTCACTGGCACTGGCTGTGCAGGAAACAAAAAACATCTTATGCACCGCACATCACTGCAAGACCCTGTGGATTTGTGAAATACAGCCTCAGCCCGGGCTCCAGCCAAGCCATGCCCCCAACACATTTCACTCTGTCCCAGGAGCTTGGTCATGGTCCCCATGATTAGGTGGAGTGAAATGTGTTGTGTGGCTTGGCTGGAGCCCAGACTGAGGCTGTCATTTCACACATCCACAGGGTCTTGCAGTGATTTGCGCCGCATAGGACCTTTTTTGTCTCTTGTATCATTGAAGATCGGATGAGCTCTGTCCTTGCCAGCACTCCCAGCGGTGTACTACAGGAGAGGACCTGGCTGGAACCGTGAGCGGCACTCCCTATTTGTTGTCTGGTCACTGGCTGTACAGGCACTGGTTCTGGATGGTACTGGATGTCACTGGTTCTGGGTGGGACAGGTACTGGCTGTATAGGCACTGGATGCCATTGATATTGGTACAGGCAGTGGTTCTGGTTGGCAGCGGATGACACTGATATTGGATGGCTATAGTTCTGGTACTGGTTCTGGCTGCAATCATGAGTGAATCTGTATCTTTCCTCTCACAACCAATCACTGTGTGAAAGGAAAGAGAGAGGATCTTTTTTGTGTGATCTGCACTGTCCAATGGACAATGTGATTACAATATAATGCTTAGGGGTGTGCAATAGCTAAAGAAAAATTACATTTTAACCTAGCACACCTCCATGTATTGGACAGAGCGTGGTTAAGGTAAACGTTTTCTTTGCCCTTGATTCGATCCCTCTAGTTTTCCCCCCTCCCTAGCAACACGTTCTCACTCTTTCCTCTCTCTCCCACTGCCCTGTTTAAACCAGTGGGAGCAAATACCCAGTATTGTCTGGATATGTGGGGGAACATGTATCTAAGCTAGCACTCTCACATGGGAGCTGCCCTTGACACAGCTGAATAAGTAGTTAATGTAGCTTTCACAGTCCCTACCTTTTGTTTCACCAGCCCCTCCCACTTAGACTGTAAGCTCGCAAGAGCAGAGCTTCTCTAACCCTCTTGTTTTGAATTGTACTGTTGGTGTAGTGTCTCCCTACATTGTAAAGCGATGCGAAAACTGTTGGCGCTATATAAATCCTGTATAATAATAATAATGTAGCTATATTTTAAACACAGCATACAGCTTTGATAACTTAAAGTGGTTGTAAAGGCCACAGGTTTTACAGAGTGCATGAAGGTAAAAAAACTGTGTGCAGCTGCCGCCCCCCCTAAAACTTACCCAAGCCTCATCTCAATCCAGCGATATGCACGAAAGCCTCGGTTCTCCGGGGACTTTCTCTCGTTATTGTCTGAGACAGCAGCGGGAGCTGTCAATCACAGCCACCAAGCCAATAAGGAGAGAGAGGAGGTGGGGCCGAGCCACAGCTCTATTTGAATGGACATGCAGAGCAGCAGCTCAGGAGTGAGCCTGCACGGGTGCTCCCATAGCAGGCTGCTTGCTCTGGGGGCACACGGCAGGAGGGAGGGGCTAGAAGCGCTAGCGAGGGACCCGTGAAGAGTAGGATCGGGGCTGCTCTTTACAAAACCACTCACTGCACAGAGCAGGTAAGTATAGAATGTTTGTTATTTTTAAAACATAAAATCCTAGATTTTAATATCACTTTAAAGTGGATGTAAACCTGATTCATGAAATTTGAGCTGGGCACATATATCTTACCGCTCTTCAAAGCACTAGGTCCTGTTTGTTTTCTCCAGTTCCATTCTGCGATCAGCCTGATAACTTCTAACAAGTTCTCCGTCACAAGAGATAAAAGCAGCCTGAAATTTGTGTTGGGGAGGGAGCTATAAATAGATTAGCACAGAGCTGAACCATTCAACTAACAGCTCTGAAAGTCTCTACCTATGTGGAGTGGGGGGGGGGGGTGCCTTTCCTCCAATCAGCTGTCTTGGTTGTATGCCCAGGCTTCACTGCAGTAGTGACCAGGAAGAGAAAATCTCCTAACACGATGTGCACTTTCTAACGAATATATAAAGCTGAAGACAGCCAGTAAAATGTATGTAGGGAGATTTGTTTCATCCCTGTATATCATCTGAGGCTGTTCACTTCACTGGGTATATGTGAGGGTTTACATCCACTTTGAGCAGTATTAAACACACAAACAAGAATGTAATATCTTGCAGCTTACCAATTAAATGTCATGGCTGCATTAGTTTTCTATTTTTCTCTACTACATTTTTTTGGTTTGCGTTTAAAAACTGTTTTATATACTTTGTGTAAATGCTTTGCAGCATGCATGCATTTACTAAACTGTCATAAAAATGTAAAGACTCTTCTGAGCAGGGCCCTCTTAATCCTCTTTAATTTTATCTGTATTGTCTCCCTTTTATATTGTAAACCGCTGCGTAAACTGTTGGCGCTATATAAAGAAGAAGAAGAAGAAGAAGAAGAAGAAGAAGAAGAATGGGATATCTGACAAAGAACAGACTGTATGTTATACGGTAGGATGATAACTTCCCATTCATACTGATCAGATTATTTGCAGATGTATACACTACTGGTTGCAATGACTGTCACCTATACATTCATTTATCTTTAAAACAGTAGAAAAAGTAAAATGAACGGCTGACCACCTGGCTCTATAAAGTCTCTGACCCCTACGAATAAATGAAATAAAGTTATGCTTCCTTCTCTCATGAAGCAGACCCCTTATGACATAAAGTAACACAAGCTTTTATGAAATACAATTGTATTCATCAAATCCAAAATGTATTATATATTAAAGGAAGATATACAATATACACCAGACAGGCCAACTATGTTAAATTAATTACCAGAATTCACTGAACCTTTTTTTCTTTGCCATTATGTATTCACTCAAATGGAGTAGGAAAAAAAGATGAAATAGCTCCTGCTAATGTATTCCATTCTTAAGCAGGAGGAAATTTTGTTCATGACACTTGAGACTAGATTGATGGAAAATGATATATTGAGCAATGCCATTAGGCTTCCAGGCCCTTAAGTCCATGTTTACACTGAGACAGAGCTAAATTGTGCCATTTCAGGAAGGCAAATTGTGGCAGAAAGGATTTTTTTTTCAGATTTTAAATGTCATCTTCTGCAGACATATTGTACCAATGTAAGCTCAGCTTAATCAGAAATAACCCTTAACCAAGACTGCAAAGTGTATTGCAGAAAAAAATAAGGCTTGGAACAGAAAACAAATATACATTTTTTTCTGAAATTAAATATGAAAGGTATTTGTACTGACTTTTTTTTCTTAAGACTGCATTATAGAGAGGAAAGAGTTAATACCGCACTTAGCCTAAAAAAAAAAACCATAGCAGCAACTAATATGTGGAATACATACACCTATAGAAAATGAAAAGAAAAATGGCTGCGCTGAGGATTATACAGGTAATAGTGATAAACCAATGTGAAACAAATAAGTGAAATTAAAAAATTGAAATAATAATGCTATGATAACCCCCAAAAAATAGGGGAATATTATAAATAACAATAAAAATAATGAAAATATAATTGCAAAACACAATGTTGTAAATGTTGTGAAAATACAATATAATCTTCCACCACCATCGAGTGCTGATCACCATAAGGAATATGCGAAGGCAAGCAAAATAGCAGCTTGCGGCTATAACACAGCCAAGGCCTTTAATGTGGGGATCATGGATGGATCACTCAAAACATCAACCGGGACTCCGTGTAGCCGACACCTGCGATTGTGGCCACTTGCTTCCATAAAACTGAACTCTGACTGGATCTGTAACTGTTCAGGCTCCACTCTCTCTGGTGTAATTAGATCTAGCATTGCTAGATATTCCTCATGGTGATCAGCACTCAATGGTGGTGGAAGATTATATTGTATTGTCACAACATTTACAACATTGTGTTTTGCAATTATATTTTCATTATTTTTATTGTTATTTATAATATTCACCTATTTTTTTGGGTTATCATACCATTATTATTTCAATTTTTGAATTTCACTTGTTTCTTTCACATTGGTTTATCACTATTACCTGTATAATGCTAAGCACAGCTATTTTTATTTTCTTTGCATTATATTAAATAAAATTACAAAATTGTGCAGCATATTGATGAAAACCGTATTCGATGCGAGGAAATAATCTGTGTATTCTATATATAGTACTATATATATATATATATAGTACTATATAGTATGGCACACTTCTCCTTTCTCTTCACTGTGCTGTAGATTCTACACTACACTAATCTGTATACGTTGTACTATATATTGTATCCACTCTGTACACTGTGTTGTACAATATAATATATAGCCCACAACACTTCATTCTGTACATTATAGTGTACACTGCACACAGAATGTTTTATACTGCACAACACTCTACTATATGTATATATATATATATATATATATATATATATATATATATAAATATATATATATATATATATATATATATTTCATGCTGTACATTATATAGTCCATGCTGCTCCACTCTCCTTATTGTGCTGTCCATTATACCAAACAACACTCTGCTCTATGCATTGTATCAAAAACTGTATGCATGCTGTACATTGTATAGTCCACTCCACTCCTGATACTTTGCTGTACATTATACTGTTCACCACTCTACTCTATGCATTGTACTATATACAGTGACTTGAAAAAGTATTCATACCCTTTGACATTTTCCACATTTTGTCATGTTACAACCAAAAACATAAATGTATTTTCTTTGGATTTTATGTGATAGACCAACACAAAGTGGCACATCATTGTGAAGTGGAAGGAAAATGATAAATGGTTTTCAAATGTGTACAAATAAATATCTGAAAAGTGTGGCGTGTATTTGTATTCAGCCCCTTTACTCTGATATCCCTAAATAAAATCTAGTGGAACCAATTGCTTTCAGAAGTCACCTAATTAGTAAATAGAGTCCACCTGTGTGTAATTTAATCTCAGTATAAATACAGCTGTCCTGTGAAGCCCTCATAGGTTTGTTAGAGAATTGTAGTGAACAAACAGCATCATGAAGGCAAAGGAACACACCAGACAGGTCAGGGATAAAGTTGTGGAGAAGTCTAAAGCAGGGTTAGTTTATAAAAACATATCTCAAGCTTTGAACATCTCACGGAGCACTGTTCAATCCATCATCTGAAAATGGAAAGAGTATGGCACAACTGAAAATCTACCAAGACATGGCCGTCCACCTAAACTGACAGGCCGGGCAAGGACAGCATTAATCAGAGAAGCAGCCAAGAGGCCCATGGTAACTCTGGAGGAGCTGCAGCCACAGCTCAGGTGGGAGAATCTGTCCACAGGACAACTATTAGTCGTGCACTCTACAAATTTGGCCTTTATGGAAGCACCAGTGGCAAGAAGAAAGTAATTGTTGAAAGAAAGCCATAAGAAGTCCCGTTTGCAGTTTGTGAGAAACAATGTGGGGGACACAGCAAATATGTGGAAGAAGGTGCTCTGGTCAGATGAGAACAAAATTTACCTTTTTGGCCTAAAAGTAAAACGTTATGTGTGGCAGAAAAACAACACTGCACATCAACCTCATCACACCATCCCCACCGTTCAACATGGTGGTAGCAGCATCATGTTGTGAGGTTGCTTTTCTTCAGCAGGGACAGGGAAGCTGGTCAGAGTTGATGGGAAGATGGATGGAGTCAAGTACAGGGAAATCTTAGACGAAAACCTGTTATAGGGCGTACACGCGGTCGGACTTTTCGGCTACAAAAGTCCGACAGCCCGTCCGACAAACTTTTGACGGACTTTTGGCGGACTTGCGGCGGACTTTCTAATGAACGGACTTGCCTACATACGATCACACAAAAAAATCCGACGGATTCGTACGTGATTACGTACAGAGGACTAAAATAAGGAAGTTGATAGCCAGTAGCCAATAGCTGCCCTAGCGTGGGTTTTTGTCCGTCGGACTAGCATACAGACGAGCGGATCTCTGGGTCCGACGGTGTTACGACGTAAAGATTTGAAGCAAGTTCACAATCTATAGTCCGTCAGATTTGCCACTGGAAAAGTCTGCTGAAAGTCCGGGGAAGCCTACACACGATCGGATTGTCCGCCGGATTTGATCCGTCGACGTCCGTCGGACTTTTGTAGCCGAAAAGTCCCACTATGTGTACGCCCCATTAGAGTCTGCAAAAGACCTGTGACTGGGGCGGAGGTTCACCTTCCAGCAGGACAATGACCCCTAATACAGCCAGAGCTACAATGGAATGTTTTAGATCAAGGCATATTCTTGTGTTAGAATGGCCCAAAGTCCAGACCTAAATCCAATTGAGAATCTGTGGCAAGACTTTAAAATTGCTGTTCACAGACGCTCTCCATCCAATCTGAAAGAGCTTGAGCTATTTTGCAAAGAAGATTGGGAAAAAAGTTCACTCTCTAGATGTGAAAAGCTGGTAGAGACATACCCAAAAACACTTGCAGCTGTAATTGCAGCAAAATGTGGTTCTACAAAGTATTGACTGACAGGGCTGAATCCAAATACACGCCACACTTTTCACATATTTATATGTAAAAAATTTTGAAAACCATTTATCATTTTCCTTCCACTTCACAATTATGTGTCACTTTGTGTTGGTCTATCACAGGGATCTTCAAACTACAGCCCTCCAGCTGTTGTGGAACTACATGTCCCATGAGGCATTGGAAAACTCTGAAATTCACAGACATGACTAGGTATGATGGGAATTGTAGTTACTGAACAACTGGAGGGCCATAGTTCAGAGATCCCTGGTCTATCACATAAAAATCACAATAAAATACATTTACATTTCAAGGCACTGTATTGCATCCAAGATTTACATTATATAGTCCACATCTCTCCACTCTGAACAATGTACTATACGCTGCTCCACTCTACACATTCCTTGTATTATATATTGTATCCATGCTTTACATTTTACAGTTCACATTTCTCTACACTGTGTTGTACATTATACTGTGCATGGCTCTGCTCCATACATTGTACTATATTTTGTCTGCACTGTTTAACTCTATACACTGTGCTGTATATTATAATGTACATTGCTCCACTCTGTGCACTATGCTGTACACTATAGTCTATACTTAACAGCTCTCTACTATCTACACTATAATGTCATTTAAATGCTCCACGCTGCTTTACTCTGTATGCAATTGTTGCAGTACACTGATTCACTGTGTACTGTACATTCTATACTCCACAGTACACACTCTGCTGTGTGATATACAGTATATTCCATATATTTTCTACTGTATAGTATATACTCTTTCACTGTCCCATCTTTGGTCCCACCAGACAGTGGATTACATCAATGGTAATGGACAATCTCTTTTTACTTTTGCTAAATTCTCACACAGAAGGTTTAGTTTTAATTACAAGAGCATCTATTTAAAAATCATTGTCATACATGCTTCCTATACAGCAGTGTAGATATATCACATTGTGGTTGCTCGTTCCACATATATTAGAGAAGAGTAATTATCTGTGAGATTTTCTACCCTAATGCCCTGTACACACGGTCGGACTTTCCGGTGTAAAATGTGCGATCGGAGCTTGTTGTCGGAAATTCCGACTATGTGTAGGCTCCATCGGACAGTTTTCATCGGAATTTCCGTCGCACAAAATTTGAGATCTGGTTCTCAAATTTCCCGATAACAAAATCGGTTTGCGGAAATTCCGATTGTGTGTACACAATTCCGATGCACAAAGTGCCACGCATGCTCAGAATCAAGCAGAAGAGCCGCACTGGCTATTGAACTTCATTTTTCACGGCTCGTCGTAAGTGTTGTACGTCACCGTGTTCTTGACGTTCGGAATTTCTGACAAGATTTGTGTGACCGTGTGTATGCAAGACAAATTTGAGCCAACATCCGTCGGAAAAAATCCATGGATTTTGTTGTCGGAATGTCCGATCGTGTGTACGGGGCATAAGACTTCATTTACCAGCCTACATTTACTGTGGCCGCGGGAAAACGCAAAACACGGCAAAATTGCAAAACGTTTCTATCCTGGATGCGATTCTTCCACGTTCAGGAGAGGGAGGTTGAAGCTCATCTAACTGTGGTAGTATGTGTACACTGACACATAGGATTTTATGGAGTCGAGTTTAGGATCTTTGGCAAAAAAATGCCCAAATCTCCTAAACTCGAGTTTAGGAGCAGTCAGTGTAGGCTAATGAAGCCTAATAAATGTTGTGACAGCACTCATCTATTCTACTGTTTTCTGTCAATACATAGCTATACTTTTTTCCAAATTCACTGCTATCACACTTATAGGGTGACCACGTGTCCTGGATTGTCCGGGACAGTCCCGCATTTTGCAGGTCTGTCCCGGGTACCCGGGCACCTTCATTCTGGAACAATACAGTGTCCCGCAGTGGAACTATTATTTCCCTTTACAATACATGGAACTAACACCTCACCACCACACAGCCCCACTTAAGACATGCCCTCAGCCCACCCCCCCTCCGGCCGAAGCAGAGCCGCGGTCCCGCTGTATGACACCTCACAGCCCGCCGCTCTCACACTTGGTTTCGGTGCCGTGCAGTGTATGTCGGTGCAGCACAGCCGAGCCCCGTTTCCACAGAGCTACTTGAAACGGACAGAGACTACTGGGGAGCGGCCCCCCAATTTGCTACTGGAAATAGAAAGGTGTGGCTAGACGTCACTCCAGATGGCAACAGAATTTAGGCGGGAATAGAGAATTCTTACAAATTTCAAAACCTCAATTTCAGGGAGAATAGTGACACTGGGACTTGTACTCCTTCACTTTTGGGAGATGTGACCCCCCCCCCAACCCCTACAGGTCCCAGCATGACCGCGTTAAATCTATGGGGCCACACGCTTAGACCTCAGGGGTTCATGCTGGGACTTGTAATCTTTCGATTTTAGGGTGGAGTCACATCCTTAGAACTCAGGGGTTCATGCTGGGACTTGTAGTCCATCACTTTTTTGGAGGGGGGGAGTCACATCCTTAGATATCAGGGGTTCATGCTAGGACTTGTAGTCCTTCAATTTTGTGGGAGAGTAACATCCTTAGATATGAGGGGATCATGCTGGGACTTGTAGTCCTTCACTTTTGGCAATGTGATTCCCCCCAAAAGTGAAAGACTACAGGTCCCAGCATGAACCCCTCAGAGCTAAAGATGTGACACCCACCCCCTGCCCCAAAAATTGGCAAAAAAAAGTATCAAATGGCAGTTTGGAAATGTGGTCACCCTAACACTGTATAGCCAGGTCTCTGCAGGCTATTCTACAGTAAAGCAACACAGTATGCTCTGAAACTTACCCCACTCTGATTAGACAGTGAAAGGGAAGCAGTACAAACAAGATTGTCCTGGTGCCTTTCCCTTCTGTGAGAGTTCACATGGACACTGTGCAAAGCAAAAGCACCCTACCTGGATACCCATTCCACTAAAGGCCTGAGTACTGTTGTGCAGAGGATTACAGTATCCAGATACTAAGAAAGATTCTAGTACTTATGCTATTTCAATGTAGAAATGAATTTTATTTAATGCATAACTGGACCAAGCTTTTGCTAAAGTTCAGCTATCATAATAAGAATTAGTATATAAGGTCAATTTATACAGTCAGGTCCATAAATTTTGGGACATCGACACAATTCTAATCTTTTTGGCTCTACACATCACCAAAATTGATTTGAAATGAAACGATCAAGATGTGCTTTAACTGCAGACTTTCAGCTTTAATTTGAGGGTATTTACATCCAAATCAGATGAACGGTGTAGGAATTACAACATGTATATGTGCTTCTCACTTTTTAAGGCACCAAAAGTAATGGGACAGATTAACAATCATCCATCAAACTTTCACTTTTTAATACTTGGTTGCAAATTCTTTGCAGTCAATTAAAGCCTGAAGTCTGGAACGCATAGACATCAGCAGACGCTGGGTTTCATCCCTGGTGATGCTCTGCCAGGCCTCTACTGCAACTGTCTTCAGTTCCTGCTTGTTCTTGGGGCATTTTCCCTTCAGTTTTGTCTTCAGCAAGTGAAATGCATGCTCAATCGGATTCAGGTCAAGTGATTGACTTGGCCATTGTATAACAATCCACTTCTTTCTCTTAAAAAACTCTTTGGTTGCTTTCGCAGTATGCTTCGGGTCATTGTCCATCTGCACTGTGAAGAGCCGTCCAATGAGTTTTGAAGCATTTTGCTGAATATGAGCAAATAATATTGCCTGAAACACGTCAGAATTCATCCTGCTGCTATTGTCAGCAGTCACATCATCAATAAATACAAGAGATCCAGTTACATTGGCAGCCATACATGCCCACGCCATGACACTACCACCACCATGCTTCACTGATGAGGTGGTATGCTTTGGATCATGAGCAGTTCCTTTCCTTCTCCATACTCTTCTCTTCCCATCACTCTGGTACAAGTTGATCTGGGTCTCATCTGTCCATAGGATGTTGTTCCAGAACTGTGAAGGCTTTTTTAGATGTTTTTTGGCAAACTCTGATCTGGCCTTCCTGTTTTTGAGGTTCACCAATGGTTTACATCTGGTGAAGTCTTCTCTTGATTGTTGACTTTGACACACATACACCTACCTCCAGGAGTGTTCTTGATCTGGCCAACTGGGAAAGAAATCTTTGGTCATGCACCACAGTTGTTTTCCGTGGTCTTCTGGGTCTTTTGATGTTGCTGAGCTCACCGGTGCATTCTTTCTTTTTAAGGATGTACCAAACAGTTGATTTGGCCACACCTAATGTTTTTGCTATCTCTCTGATGGGTTTGTTTTGTTTTTTTCAGCCTAATGATGACTTGCTTCACTGATAGTGACAGCTCTTTGGATCTCATATTGAGAGTTGACAGCAACAGATTCCAAATGCAAATAGCACACTTGAAATGAACTCTGGACCATTTATCTGCTCCTTGTAAATGGGATAATGAGGGAATAACACACACCTGGCCATGAAACACCCGAGCAGCTAATTGTCCCATTACTTTTGGTCCCTTAAAAAGTCGGAGGCAAATATACAAACTGTTGTAATTCCTACACCGTTCACCTGATTTGGATGTAAATACCCTCAAATTAGAGCTGAAAGTCTGCAGCTAAAGCACATCTTGTTTCATTTCAAATCCATTGTGGTTGTAAATAGAGCCAAAAAGATTAAAATTGTGTCGATGTACCAATATTTATGGACCTGAATGTATATGAGGTTTAGGCAAGTTTGAATGTGCACTGCTCTGTAAAATCCAGTTTCGAGATTTGAATGCTGTATTACAGATTTGTCAAAGGCGTCACAAACTAATCTAAGCAAAACACAAATCTCAGTGTATGCCAGCCCTAACAATAAAAGTTCTGAAGACTTAACCATTATTAAAAACGCACCATATGTAAAAATTTTCACTTATGATATTAAATAATTGCAATAATAATTCAAATTTCTTTAAAATTTCTGGACCAGGTAAGTCAGTGAAGAGGTTATACAGTTCTCTTCTATATTATGAAAAAAGTGCAATTTTTATTAGTAAAATACAACCTTCTTGGATGTGTGAGGTGTAAATTCAAAGGCTGCAGGAGGTCTAATGATAGGAAACAAGGTATCTAAAGTGGTTTTAACTGCTTCCAGACCAGCCAGCGCATATATACTGCAGCAGGGTGGCCAGGGTGCGCAAAATCACGTACCTGTACTTGATTTTGTGCAGGCGGTGTAGGGGGTGTGCGCATGCTGCTGGAGCGCCGCTCCCGCAGTGATTGGACACAGTGGGAGCCAATCAGCAGGTTCGACGGCCGCAAAAGCCATCGCGGCAGGCCAATCGTTCTGTGGAGAAACACAGATCTCTCTTTTCGTCCCGTGTATCCATCCCCCACACAGTAAGACCCCTTTCACACTGAGGTGCGTTGCAGGCGCTATAGCGTTAAAAATAGTGCCTGCAAAGTGCCCTGAAACAGCGGCTTCGTTCACACTGGTGCGCTGGCAGGGTGTCAGAAAAAGTGCCCATCAGTGCTGTATATCAGTGCCGCCTATTGGTGCCCATCAGTGCTGCATATCAGTGCCGCCTATCAGTGCCCATCAATTCTACATATCAGTGCCTCCTCATCAGTGCCCATCAGTGCAGCCTCATCAGTGCCCGTCAGTGAAGGAGAAAACAAAATTTTATAACCGAAATAAACAAAAACTTTATCACTTTATCACTGAGACTCGGCTGATCACCGATCCGGGTAAGGGGCCGGTCCCGGCCCCTTACCATGTGATCAGCTGTCAGCCAATGACAGCTGATCACATGATGTAAACGAAAGATCGGTAATCGTTTTTTTTTTTACTCACGCTGACAGCGTGAGTAGAAAAAAAAGCCGATCACCGGCTAGGATGTGAGGGACATCGGTCCCCAAGTGGAAGAAGCACATCTGCCTCATCAGTGCCACCTAAAAGTGCCACCTAACACTGCCCACAGTGCCACCTAATAGTGCCCACAGTGCCACCTAACAGTGCCCACAGTGCCACCTAACAGTGCCAACAAGTGGCACCCATCAATGCCCACCTGTAGTGCCAATCAGTGCCACCTGGCAGTTCTGCCCATCACTGCCACCCATCAATGCCCATCACTGCCCCCCGTCAGTGCCCATCACTGCCGCCTATCAGTGCCCATCACTGCCGCCTCATCAGCGTACATCAATAAAGGAGAAAAATTACCCGTTTTAAATTTTTTATAACAAAATATAAAAAAATAACAATTTAAAAAAAAAAAATTGTTTTTTACATTTTTTTAACAAAAAGTAAAAACTGCAGATGTGATCAAATACCACCAAAAGAAAGCTCTATTTGTGGTGAAAAAATTGTAAAAATTTCATTTGGGTACAGTGTGGTACGACCGTGCAATTGTCATTCAAAGTGCGTCAGCGCTGAAAGCTGGTCTGGATAGGAGGGGGGTTTAAGTGCCCGGTAAGAAAGTGATTAAAGCAGAACTCCGAGATTTTCAAAAATCATTAGTAACCCCCCCCACACACACACACAAAACACTAAACAAACAGTTACTACATCTGTGAAATTTCTTACCGTTTAAGAGATATGACTGATTGAATTTTCAGGAAGTCCGTTTTCTGATTTAAAGAATGCATCATCTTTTCTGGCAGGTAGGAGGTGTTAGAACAGTGACTGCATCATATCCTCTTCTCTCTCTCTAACTGTAATCAGACTACATTTCCCATGAATCCTTGGGATGGGAGTGAATGTGGGAGGTGGTGGCGGGGGGGGGGGATAGAGTGGAGGGGGACGGAGTGGAGGTGGAGTTGGGGCAGTAACTGGCAGGAGCAGAGGAGGAGGAGGGAAAGGAGAAGGACACCTCCTCCATTGGCGGCACAGAGCAGGGGCTGTAAGACCCCTTCTGCCCACAACATGTCTGCTTCCTCCTGCTCGGCTTTCAGAGGACTACAAGGGGGCATGCCAGACCACTGGCTGAGCTTAGGAGAGGGATAGCAGCCAGCGGTCTTACAAAACAGGAAATCCCCAGGCAATAACTGTTTTTCAGCAAGTTCAGCAGCAAATTACAGAGGAACTACATAGCTCAGAAGAACATGGATGGCAAAGTGGGTGAAGGTAGGAGATCAGCAACAAGATCATGGAAACATTTTTTGGCCGCAATTCTGCTTTAATAGCAAAACACTTTTTACCAAATTCCATTCAGGTTACTGTCATCAGCAGAACTCTTCATAAGGGTGTTGTTTGTTTACATTGCTTAGTTCAACCTATCATAATGTAATCATTTCTACATGGTAGAAGAGGCTACTTCATGTGCTAAAAAGTAAACAGGTGATAGCAGAAAGGAATCCTTCAACATCTCAGTTTTACTGAGGCAATAAGAGAAAAATGTATAATTTTTTGCAGTTTAGTAAGTAAAATCAATATTCAAGGCTGGTTTAGCAAAACTACAGGGCAGAAAATGGCAAAGTTGCCTACGAAAATTAATCAGATTTCTTTTTCCCCATGTCATTTAGAGACTGAAAGCGGAACCTGTTAGGTTGGTTAGAGTAATTCCATGGTTCTTCTATTACTCCAGTTTTCACAAATCAGCATCTTTACTTTTGGGTTGGTAACATCCACACTGTGTTAAGTTTCAGCCTAGGTTCACATTGGTATGATTTGGCATGTGATTTGACATATCAAAACACATGCCAAATCGGCAGCTATTGCCGGCAATAACACCGTCAGAATTGGTGCGGTGCCGGTTCCGAAAAGGAGTTCCTGTACCACTTTTGGTGACTTCAGGAAGCGATTTGCATAGACATTTGTGCAAGAACCCGCACAGATGTCTGTCAAATCCCCCCCCCCCAAAGTCGGACTGCATTGCCGGGTTGAATTTGTTTCTAACCCACAGCAATATAAACCTAGGCTAAAGCAGTAGTGAAGCTTTTTTTTTTTCTTTACAGTATTCAGTTCCCGATGGGACAAAGTACATGAAGTAACTGTCCTGTAAAGACAAAGAAAAAAGACCAAGTAGTCTATCTATTCCCCTTTCATTCTATTTTTTTTTTAACCTTTTCATCTGGGTATAAATCTACGTTTGTCCCAGCAAGTTAAAATTTACTTACTTCACTACCTCTGCTGGAAGTCTGTTCTTTCTGTTCAACATTTTGAGGTCATGCCCCCACGTTCTTGATCTTAGGAAAAGGTTAAAAGGAAATTATAATAGTTGGGCCAGTGTTATTTTAAAGGAGAATTATGGCCAAAGCTTTTTTGTCTATACTTCTCCTGGACTGGTAGCTGGCTCAGCCTCTCAGCGAGAAGCTAAGAGTCGGAGCCAGCGGCTCCCGCCCCCTCCACAGCCTAGCACTCCATTAAGTGTTAGAGGGGCAGAGCAGAGAGAGTGCTGCATACCACTCTTTCACAAAAAAAACAAAACCTTAATTTATACATAAAATGACACCTGAAAATCAGGAGAACATTGATCAAGCTCTTATATATGCTTCTGGATCAGCACTGTCAATAAATGAAAAAGCATACAGCATTGGCAGGAAGCTTTTAAATTATGACGGAAAGGGGAGTGGTTACCTGTTCTCATGTATATGAAAGCGGGGAAAGAACACTTGGCACTTTAAATGAGGCGGTGACCTGGTAAGGTCGATTGCCTCCATCCCCAACTATATGAAAGGGGGGGGGTGGCAAAAGATTGGGACTTTGAATGAAGCTCATAGGTACATAGTAGGTGAGGTTAAAAAAAGAAACAAGTCCATCAAGTCCAACCTATGTGTGTGATTATATGTCAGTATTACATTGAATATCCCTGTATGTTGCGGTCGTTCAGGTGCTTATCTAATCGTTTTTTGAAACTATCGATGCCCCCCGCTGAGACCACCGCCTGTGGAAGGGAATTCCACATCCTTGCCGCTCTTACAGTAAAGAACCCTCAATGTAGTTTAAGGTTAAACCTCTTTTCTTATAATTTTAATGATTGGCCACGTGTCTTGTTAAACTCCCTTCCGCAAAAAAGTTTTATCCCTATTGTGGGGTCACCAGTATGGTATTTGTAAATTTAAATCATATCCCCTCTCAAGCGTCTCTTCTCCAGAGAGAATAAGTTCAGTGCTCGCAACTTATGTCCTCCAGACCCTTTATTAGCTTTGTTGCCCTTCTTTGTACTCGCTCCATTTCCAGTACATCCTTCCTGAGGACTAGTGCCCATAACTGGACAGCATACTCCAGGTGCCCCCGGACAAGAGTCTTGTAGAGTATCCAGATTACATTTTTATTGGAAATCCATATACCGTATTATATATAAAATGATAGTCATAAATAAACATATAATATCCAATTCAATTCATATACATCAATATACATACAATGAGGACATTAGCCCACATGATTGCAAATGATTGATATCAATAATACATATACGAAAAAATATCAGGTAGAATATATAATACACAAAAACACTGCATATAATAGCTCTATGCATTTCGTGGATTTATCCACTCTTCAGGAGCATGCGCGTGAAAATGATGGGAATATATTCTATAAAGGTCTGATCCTGCCATGGAGAAGAGGGTATGAGATAAATAAATACAATTTAAATAAACTATATAGACTTCACTCTAAAATGTTTACAAAATATACCTTCATGGTATATAGCACTAAGAACTAACCAGAGCATCTCATGTATAGTTGAAATGTTCCTAACATATACAGCCCTTGGTATTTCATTTGTAATAAAAAAATACAATTTTAAAAAGCAAGTTTAGTTTTTTTTCTGAGTAAGCTGTACTTTTATTTCAAGCATAGTACTTTTATATACACTGCTTTTCACATGCCCATTGTAACAAAATGACTTTCAATTTGTAAAACTATTTGACTTTTTTGTGGAAAAAAAACAGGAATTTTTTTTTTCCCCATGGCTTCAAAATTTCCAGAAATTTTACATCTCTAGACACAAACAAAACATCTGATTAACGATTCAATGCTGTGGCTGCAAGCTACACTAGCACAATCCTAATTGCAACCAGGCAGTGGAGAGCAATCTCCTTGGGATGCTTAGGAGACAGACAAAAGAAAGGTAAGACTATGTCCTGATTTTAATGAAATGCCAAAACCACCTAAGGAAGAAAGGAGTTCCGAAGCCTCAAAAAAAAAAAAAAACTTGTCCTTGTGGAGAACAAAATAGTTGCTACAGGATAAAGCAGCAAGTTCAGATACCCTCCTGGTCAAAGTGATATCCGCAAGAAAGGCAGCCTTACATGAAAAAAGCAGGAAGAGAAACGTCCCAAATAGTTTCAAATTGTGGTCTGTGAAGGACCGACAACACCAGGTAATGGTCTCACAGAGTCCATGGAGAGCATACTGGTGGTGCAATGTGAGCCACCCTTTGTACAAAGGCTCTGTCCAAGTAAAAGATAGGTAGTGGCCTTTGAAAAAGTACACACCTGATCCTTAATAGTTCTTAGGGCCAAGGACTTGTCTCATCCCAGAACAGAACAAACCTGTAACACAGAGTATTTCCTAGGACAAAGCTTCCCCTTTTCAAGCCAAACACAGTATTCTTTCCACATGTGGTGGTAAACCCTATGAGATGAGGACTTTGAAGTTTGGAGTTTGAAAGATCCCTGTCAAGCAGGATTAGGGTTCAACAGTCAAAACCAGAGCCTGCATAGCAAGATAGAACACAGTACCTTCAGACAGAACAGAGAACAATACAGTAGGTCACACAGAGAGAGTCTGCAAGGATTCTGACTACCACAGTAATTTCTTGCAACCAGAATTACTGATATGTCTTTCTTCTCTAGCCTCTCAAGAAGACACAACAGGGGGGGGTGTGGTCTGCCAGCGTCAGGAATGGATGCTTAGACACTGAGTTAGTCAGCCAAAGGAGAGCACCGGAGCGACAAGGGCCCAATCCACGGCACAATCCATGGCCATCCTACCTCTACATAACCCACACATCATCCCCAACCATGTCAAGGAAACAGATGACCGAGCACTACCTGCAGAAGCTGACGGCCTTCTTCAAACCACCAGACAAGGTCAGTCAGAGCCAAAATGGCGCCGGCGCGGCCGCGACTTCAGCGGCCTACACTGACCTCCCAGACGATCTCCCAGAGAATCCGACCCTCACAGGCACACCAGACCCCTTCATCCACAAAACAGGGGAAAACCCCATTACTGGAAGCCCAGCGAAAGCCCGCATGCGGATGGAGCCAAGGCCGCCGCCGACCCCAGCACAAATTGAGGCCCAGGCTTTCAGCCACTTCCAGGCGAACCAGGCCCTACAATCCTCCATGGCCTCTTTCCCCACCGCAGGGAAACCAGTGCTAGACACTACATTAAAGGAGATGCTCCTATAACTCCAATCCTCCTTAATGACAGACCTCTCATCCCTCTTTACCAGAATAGACACAGACCTACATAATATGGATGGAAGAGTAGCACACTTAGAAAACAGCATGGAAGAATGCACCAATACTGTAAATGATCTCATTGACACTTATGCTGAAGTGAAAGATGAACAAACCTGGGTCTGGACCAAGCTGGCCGATTTGGACGTTCGTTCCAGGAGGAACAATATCAAAATTAGAGGAGTTCCTGAGTCCATCTTACCGATAGATCTTCCTAAATATGCCAAGGAACTTATGCATTTGATCCTCTCAGGCACATCACCCAGGGATCTACTTGTGGATCGAATCCACAAAATAGCAAAACCCTCACATCTCGCAGGCTCAGTCCCTAGAGATGTCCTAATGAGGGTCCACTTCTTCCATATAAAAGAAAAGCTCCTCACCACAGCCAAAAACAACCCTGCGTTCCCTGCTCCATATGAAGGAATTCTACTGTTCCCTGACCTCTCCAAATATACATTGCAAATAAGGAGGCAGCTCAACCCGATCACTAAAGGTCTATCCAACCACAAAATCCTCTATAAATGGCGCTACCCAGCAACTCTGCTGGTAACTAGAAACGGAGCTTCCCACGTCATTCAATCTCAACACAAGGGCATGCAACTGCTCCACACCTGGGGAATCATTCTGGACCCACCGCAAGACACCAACCCGCCATTGGAACAAAGACAGCCACATCTTTCCTGTCACACCCATGGTCACCATGATACCTGAAAAGAACATCTAAGGCTGGTCATACACCTATAGATTATCTGCAGATTTTCTATGGTTAGATGGAAAAAGTGGGAGATTCCTCCATCCACACAGTTTAGCGAACATGGAGAGATCTGTTGCACATTTTCTATCTAACCATAGAAAATCTGCAGATAATCTATAGGTGTATGGCCAGCTTAAGCCTCACCAGATGGGCCATACGATCTACGTATTATTGACTCTCCCTGGCTGACAGCCTCTTGAATTATTACCTTAGTAGAGTTTGACTTTATTACCCTCATAGTGGATCAGTCGAAATATATTTTCACTATACCACATACCGTTCTTAGTGGTGGTATATTCACCCTGTTATGGTTATATACCAGTTCCAATTTTTCTTTTTCAGCTACCGATTACTTGTCTAGAGTGAACTTTGCCCTTACTGATTCGTCAGAATATACACAGACCTCTGAATCCAGAGAATTCACCAGACTACTCCTAACCGTAAGTGTATCTACTCCTACAACTACTTACATAACAAGGACAATGCCATTTACAGTGCTGTCCCTCAATGCGAACGGACTCAACCACCCAGCTAAGAGACATTCCCTATGGAAAACAGCTGTGGATTTAAAATGCGATATACTATGTGTACAAGAGACACATTTTAAATCAACAGCACCACCCAGATGTACAAACAAGCATTTTCCTCATGTTTTCTCGGCTCCCTTCACCTCCAAGAACAGAGGGGTGCTGATAGCAGTCAGAAATTCTGTATTATTCCAGCTAAAACAGTGTGTTAATGACCCCGAAGGGCGATATATTATTCTTGTATGCACTATTAATAATATTGAATATACGTTGATAAATCTCTATGCCCCAAATATTAAACAAGTCTACTTTCTTCGTGACCTGATGAACGTCCTACAGCCACTAAAACAGGGTCACGAACTCATATGTGGGGATTATAATCTAGTCCCGGAGATACAACTAGACACCACCTCAGCAAAGAAACATAGGGAGTCCCTCTAAAAAATTTCATAAGAAAACATGACTTGTTTGATGTCTGGCGGTGTTTCCATGGAGAGGAGAGGGATTACACGTACTTCTCTCCCCTTCACAGGACATATTCCCGCATAGACCTGTTCCTTACAGATAAATGGTTGCTCCAAAAAATCAGCGCAGCTGTCATCCACACCACGACTTGGGGTCGACTTCACTCCTCCTCATAGGTGGCCAATGGGATCACTTCTCCTTTCGGCCATTTGGTTGATGGGTCCCAGGACCCGCTTTCTGATTGGCCGGGAGGAGAATCAGGAACACAACAGCGAATATTCATTTTGTCACACAAATGAGTGGGCTCGGGCGCAGTGCTCTCTAATCACGCGCTTCAAAAAAAAAAACATTGGAATACATGTGTCCAGCCTGCATTATGGATCGTTGCTGATTTTGAGGGTATTTGTACTGTCCTGGCATTTTAGGGCTTCAAGAAATGAGGCAGACAGTACATCAGGCTTGATCAATTTTCAAATATATATACTGTACCATAGTTTGTAGATAACTTAACACTTCGGTAAACCGTTGTCGATCTCTGTGTAAGAAATTCAACAGAGCTCTGAGTAGCCCCTTCCCATGGAAGTATATGATTCAGTATATCCTCCAGGAATAAACATTGTGTCCCATATCTTTTTATAAATCAATGTGTTGTGTATGTATGAATTTTATGTGAATTATTAAAATGTTTTATTATTTTTATACCTGCCTACAAAGTCTATTTGCAATTTCAGCATTTACAGATTATGTAGGATTTATACCAAAGGTATTTGATTGCCACCTTAGGGCATTGCAATCAATTGAATTTTCGCAGCTTAAAACTCAGGCATAAAATACAAAAAAAATGGGGTGGTGCATGAAAAAGTCTCTCCAAATTTATTGAGAAACTTGCCATTCTAAAATCCAGTCTTAATCAAATAAGATTAAATTAAGAGTAGTATAGCAACAGCATATTCCTGTCACTGTTGTAAAACAAAAGCTCCCTATAGATTCTCCACCATGTCTCATCACTAGTTTCCCTGATAGTAGCAAGTAGCGATAAGAGAAATTGAGAGTTTTTATTTCCTTGAAAATTTGTTGAAAATCAGGATATTTTAGCAATATACATTGGTGTGAATGGGAAAGGTCAAATTAAGGCGGTTCTTACGGTGCAACAGGTTTTAAATGGCTCCTTATGATTATGATAGCTTTTGGCTATCATGGACTTGTTCTTGTGTTTCAAGGCTAAGATCACCTTTCACAAAAGAAAAAAATGCACATATTTTTGCAAGTTAGAAAATGTGAATGTATTATGATTTTCAAACAGGAGCCTGCAAAGTATTGCACCCGCAATCAGCAGGGTGCAATTTACCTTTTGTATCACTTGACCCTCCATTCTAGATTGTAAGCTCTAATGAGCAGGGCCCTCTGAGGTCTTCTGTATTGAATTGTATTGTAACTGTACTGTTTGCCCTAACGTTGTAAAGCGCTGCGCAAACTGTTGGCGCTATATATAAATCCTGTATAATAATATAATCATTTCAAGCGCCTGCACGCTTTCTCTCAAGCCTTTAGCCCATACCTCTGTACGGGTTGTCAGTTTTTAGGTTTGAGGGAGTGTGAATGGACTAGGAGCATGCTGATCTGCACACTCACAGCCCATATAAATTACAAGTCCATCTGCTGCAGTGGCAGATGGAACTTGTAGTTTTCTCATTCAGGCTACTTTCACATTGAGGCGTTTTAAAGGCGCTTTCACACGAAAGATAACGCCTGAAAAGCGCCTGTAAACTTTCTCTTCTGCAGCCCCAGTGTGAAAGCCCGAGTGCTTTTACACTGGGGCGGTGCACTTGCAGGACAGGAAAAAAGTCCTGAAAGAAGCATCTTACGGGCAGTGCGGGAGCGCTGTATTTAGCACTCCTAAACAGCCCCTGCCATTGAAATCAATGGCCAGGTTTGCCGAAGTGCCTGCAAAGCGTTTCGTCAGCGGTGCTTTTAACGCCGAAAAGCGCAGCTAAAACCACTAAAGCCACTAATGCAGCCAGCGCCTCAGTGTGAAAGTGCCCTCACAGATTCCTGTAAAAGAATGACAGGGCTGTATGGGCAGAGCCCCACCTGCTGTCAAGGGGAAGGGGGTGATCAGGGGTGCAGGCGGCAGGTTACTGAACATGTTACACCCTAGATACAGGGGTGACGTGTAACATGTTCGGAAAGGTGAAGTTATTCTTTAAGGGTTTCAGTTTCTAAAAAATTTCACCAAAATCACTTACAGTTCATCCCTACTAACCAGCTAGCAGAAACAGATAAATACATGACATATTGACAACAGCTATATTTTGGTATTAATCCCACACCAAGAAGGCTGAGTAGTGAGACATTAGCCTATGCTCAAACAACTCCTACAATGGTACCTGCTTTTATTAATTTTCCTACTTTGTAGGTGGATGGATGGATACATGAATGGTTGGATGCCAAAGGTCACAGAGATTTTCCGATCCTTTAAAGAAAGTCTTTGAGATAACAACTGTTTCTCACAACTGGAAATGCTAGTTACTGCAACTCTAAAACAACCTGATTGTTCCAATCAATGCAAGCAGGTATTCAAAGTTTATCTTTCAACCTTTTTCCCTCCCATAAAGCAAGCCATGTGGCGCCTGACAAAGGCATTCAAAACATAAATATATACATGCAATGAATGAGTATGAGCTGTGGTACCCATTTTTTTAAGTACAGAAACATCTGAGTTTGTAGGTGTGTAAGAATTTTTTTTTCTGTTAACTGAGGTTACCTTTTGCATCTGATTTTCAGGACCCAGTTTTTATACAGTAACAGAGCCCCATAAAACCCATACAATGTCCAAAGAAATAAATGCATTGTTCAAACTGCAAATGTCAGTTTACCATACCTTGTGCTTGGAAGTGTCCCAGTTGTGAACAAGACGGGCAGGTATAATGAAGCCATCGTCCACATGGCAGGTACTACAATAATACCAGCCGCTATAACTGCATACTTTTGCTTTCCCATTGGAAAGACCTATGGGTCTTTGACAACCTGTAACAATCAAAACAAACAAAAACAAAATATATTATATATATCAAGACTTGAATTTACAGATAGGTAGTATAATACAGTAAAAGAGGCATGGTAACTAGAAGTTTTGATTGTTACTCACCAACAATCCAGGATTAAAGTGTATCTATGGTCAAAATTATAAATCATATCGCCGTTTCCACAATGAATTTCAATGATTTTCAGCCCACTTCTCTTAACTACCTGAAGGATTTGCACCCTTAATGACCAGGTCATTTTTTGCGATATGGCACTGTGTTGCTTTAACTGACAATTGCGCGGTCATGCGACGCTGTACCCAAACAAAATTGACGTCCTTATTTTCCCACAAATAGATCTTTCTTTCGGTTGTATTTGATCACATCTGTGGTTTTTATTTTTTGCGATATAAACAAAAAAGAGCGACAATTTAAAAAAAAAAAATCACAAGAAGCGTATATTGATTGGTTTGCGCAAAAGTTATAGCATCTACAAAATAGTGAATAGATTTATGGCATTTAATTTTTTTTTTTCTAGTAATGGCGGCGATCAGTGATTTTTATTGGGACTGCGACATTGATCGGACACTTTTGACACATTTTTGAGCTACAAAAATGCACTGATTACTGTGTAAAATGTCATTGGTAGGGAAGGGGTTAACACTAGGGGGCGATCAAGGGGTTAAATGTGTTCCCTGTTAGGTGATTTGTGGGGATGTGATTTACTAGAGGAGGAGCCAGATTGCTACTCCTACTTAGTTGTAGCAGACGATCCGTCTCTCCTCTCCTGACAGAATGGGGGTTTGTGTGTTTACACACAGAAACATCCCCGTTCGCGGGAAACGTGCCAACCTGCCACAGAATAATGACGGCGGCTGGTCGGCAAGTGGTTAATGTGAACTATCCTGAAGCTTGAAAATTTACTTTTTCTAAAATCTCATACATTTATTTCATTAAATGCTGTGACACTAATTCACTATACCCTGGGATAATGCACCGCTGTATCACACAATTCCTATAGCCTGCTGTCTGAACTAAAGAGGTGTTGAGAAGAATTTCAAGTGGAACTTTAGTCAGAAAATGAAGTCCTGCTAGATCACTTCAGGCTGGCTCCTTTTTGCAGATATAGCTATGTAAAACATAAAAAAAAGTGCCTTTACCAGGGGTGCCCAACCTTTTGAAGAGCGAGGGCCACTTAAGCATAGTAACCAGTCGCGGGCTACAATGAGTGGAGTGGGCGGATGACAGGTCCCTGTCCACTCTGCATATGCACTGCCCACTCTACTCTATGGGCACTTTGATCGGTTCAGATGGAAGGGGGTGGATACACTTCTGTTTATTTAGCAGATCAAATTGGAGGTAGGCGGGTGTAAAAAGACACAAGTCTGTTTACATTTACCACTCCACAGAGGTGAATGGAGGGTCTGATTGGTTCAGAACGATCGTGTGAAAGGGGCCTAAGGCTGCTTTTACACTGATGGTCTGCGGTCTACCCACACTGTGGGTGCAGTGCAGTGCACCTGTGGGTTAGCTTTACTTTGCCATAGAACTCTATTATATCCTGCAAGTGTGGTGAACTTTCTGAGGTGCACTCAACCCGCAGGTAAAACCAGAAGTCTATGGCTCAGTGCAGGTAAGCCGCAGGTACACTGCGCTACACCTGTGGATCAGTTTGAAAGAAGACCAGTAACCACTGCAGAACAGATATGCTCACATATATACATTGTGATTTTAGTAATAAATTTGCCTTTATTAGCAGTCTTCCATTCAGGTATCGCCAGCTGTTGCTGTCCCTGGCAGAGTGCATTTGGTATCACTCCGCCTTTGACAGGAGGCGGTGCTATACAGGAAGCATTGACTTATGCGGTTCTGCTCCGCAGCTGCTTACTTCCTCTACCGCTGACTCTGGGATGGCGGGTCGCAAACCTACAATCTAGGCTTGCCAACTTGTCACTCCAGAGCAGAAGGTCGCAGGCCACATCAGAGGGCTCCGCGGGCCACTGGTTGGGCACCCCTGCCCTATACGGGTTAAAATTCAGTAATACACTGTATCATCCTGCTCTGCACATGCTCAGTTGCTTTCCATTTTTAGGCACTGCTGAGTTTGTAGAGGGCGATCTGCTGACCCTCCTATCCTTTACAGCCAAAGAAGCTGCTTCTGTTTGAACTGCAACTGCCATGGTACTGCACATGTGATCTGTTAAGACACCAGCCATTTGATGGCTTGACAGTTTGGCTGAGGACACAATTAAATCAAAAAATTTTTAAACTGTAAATCGATGGGTTTAGTTCCACTTTATGATTTACAGCTGGGGCTTTGGGCTTCGGCAAAATGGCAGCCTCCAGCAAGAAAAAAACAGGAACACTGCTGGAGGCAATTTACAGCACACACTAATTTTGGTAGCATAATTAACGTAGAATGTATGTTCCTTGCTAAAGAACATTATTTTTTATCAGGCTGTTATAGGTAAAGTTCTGCTTTTAGGAGATGGAGTCAGTACAAGAAACAAATCACATAATCACTGCTTGCGTGTACCAAGATACCATAGGATATGTTGTTCTTTGGAAATCAAAAGTAATCCAGAGGAATGAGCGGAGAAGCCACCAAGCAAGCAGGAAATGCAGGAAGTTGTGGAAAGAGATGACCGGCAGACAAGCAGCACTCACAACATGAAAGGAGATTTTTCAAATCAAACAAGTATTTATTAAATACAAGAGCCATGGGTATTATTGTTTGAATCTTGTTGTCCTTTGTGTTTTTTTCCAGATAAGTGCAGCAGTGAAAAACCTGACCTTTGCTTCTGTGCAGGAGTTTCCTGTGATGAAGACCAGTCACTGCTGCTCTCTCTGGTCTCATAGCAGCCCCCATTTTTTTCTGCAGGCAGCCTGCAAAGAGCAGGCCTGCTGGGTCCCTCTCACAGCTCTGCTCTCTGCGCAGGCTACAGTATGTGGAGCACAGTAATGATATCACTTCTTACATTTGCAAGATAAAATCTGATTTTATAAATGCATTTGGTGCACACAAATACAGTTTTTATCCGTTGTGTCTATAAAGGTATGTATCTGAATGAAAATGTTTGCACTTGGAGTTCAGTTTTAAATGACTGAAATCCAGTCCTGCGGCTGGTTTGACACAAGCTGTCTGATCAGGTCTGTCTGTCAGTTTTTCAGGAGGAACTGATTGGACCATCCATAGCTCTCTACGGAGGGGCAGATTTCAGCAGACATGTGTCCGCTGACACCCGCCGGCGTCCAATCCGGCCTCCCAAAACCAGCGGATCAGATCGGATGACAGTCTGATGGAAAAGGACTGGCAGTTGGTTTCCATCTGACGGCCTCATAGAGAAAATTGGGGCTGTTCTATGCATAGCGGACCGGATATGGACCTGTTATCTGCCTGCTTAGCAGGAAGATCCCCTGCTGAGCAGGTGGATGCGGACTACGGACCAGAATGGAACTACAGTGCCTTGAAAAAGTATTTATACCCCTTGAAATATTCCACATTTTGTCATGTTACAACAAAAACATAAATGTATTTTATTGGGACTTTATATGATAGACTAACACACAGTGGCACATAATTGTAAAGTGGAAGGAAAATTAAATGTTTTTCTATTTTTTTTTTTACAAATAATTTCTGAAAAGTGTGGCGTGAATATGTATTAACCCAACCTGAGTACATACTTTGTAGAACCACCTTTCGCTGCAATTACAGCTGCAAGTCTTTTTTGGTATGTCTCTACCAGCTTTGCACATCTAGAAAGTGACATTTTTGCCCATTCTTCTATGCAAAATAGCTGAAGCTCTGTCAGATTGGATGGAGAGCGTCTGAACAGCAGTTTTCAAGTCTTGCCACAGATTCCCAATTGGAATTAGGTCTGGACTCTGACTGGGCCATTCTAACACATGAATATGCTTTGATCTAAACCAGGGATATGCAATTAGCGGACCTCCAGCTGTTGCAGAACTACAAGTCCCATGATGCATAGCAAGACTCTGACAGCCACAAGCATGACACCCAAGGCAAAGGCATGATGGGAGTTGTAGTTTTGCAACAGCTGGAGGTCTACTAATTGCATATCCCTGATATAAACCATTCTATTGTAGCTATGGCTGTATGGTTAGGGTCGTTGTGCTGTTGGAAGGTGAATCTCCCTCCCAGTCCCAAGCCTTTTGCAGACTCTAACAAGTTTTCTTTTAAGATTGCCCTAAATTTGGCTCCATCCATCTTCCCATCAATGCTCACCAGCTTTCCTGTCCCTGCTAAAGAAAAGCATCCCTAAAACATCATGCTGTCACCACATTTTACGGTGGGGTTGGTGTGTTCATGGTGATGTGCAGTGTTAGTTTTGGGCCACACATAGCGTTTTGCTTTTAGGCCAAAAAGTTCAATTTTGGTCTCATCTGACCAGAGCACCTTCTTCCACATGTTTGCTGTGTCCCCACATGGCTTCTCGCAAACTGCAAAGTAGATTTCTTATGGCTTTCTTTCAACAATGGCTTTCTTCTTGCCACGTAAAGGCCAGATTTGTGGAGTGCACGACTAATAGTTGTCCTGTGGACAGATTCTCCCACCTGAGCTGTGAATCTCTGCAGCTCCTCCAGAGTTACCATGAGCCTTTTGGCCGCTTCTCTGATTAATGTTCCCTTTGCCCGGCCTATCAGTTTAGGTGAGGGGCAATGTCTTGGTAGGTTTGCAGTTGTGCCATACTCTCCATTTTCGAATGATGGATTGAACAGTGCACTGTGAGATGTTGAATATGAAAAAAAGTTGCGCTACTAGTGGTGACAAAAGCAAAAAAAAAAAACAATATTATAGCAGCCAGCATCAACAGTGTAGTAAACTGTGTAACAAAGTAAAAGACGGCAGGACATCAGACTTATGTACGATTGATTTACAGGAGCTGACAACTTCATGCGAGTTCAAGCAGGACTGCTTGTAGGAGGTTCTAATAGGCACCCTCTACCCCTCACTGTTCTGGATGAAGCCATCGAAGTGCACCTTTACATCGCCATCATTTTCCACCAAGCACCTGCTGGATTGAATTATCCAAACGCCTGATTGACCCACCGCTGTATGGTGAGTGTGTCCACCCTTTGTGGTAAGCGTACCTAATTCTTCTACCATCTTTCCTGTATGTTGGCAAATGCTATATGAAGAGGCTCGTTCAGCTATACCTACTGGTTGAAAAAGCATTACCTTTATACAGTCTCTTCATATGGGACTTTCACTGCACTTTATTGAAGGAATTTTTTTATGTATCACGGACAGTTCTTTGGTGCTTTTTTTCCCACAGTCAGTTTATGTACATTTGCTGTGTATATATGACAGCTTTTTTTTATGATTTGTATGACTTATATATATGTTTGTCTTATAAGCTGTCACCAGTTTCACATTAATCCCTGAGGGATGTTTTGATATTTTGAATTTCACATTAGCGCTGAATTTATATATTTTCTTTCACTGTGAGATGTTAAATAGTTAATCCGGTCGAAAAAAGACACAATTCCTTGTAGTTCAACCATAAAAATAAATGAATAAAAAATAATATCATACAATCCCATATCCAGAGGAAGGTGAAATATCCCAGCAAAGCACGATCCAATTTGCTACAGCAGGGGAAAAAATTCCTTCCTGATCCCAGAGAGGCAATCGGATTTTCCCTGGATCAACTTTACCCATATATGTTAGTACCCAGTTATATTGTGTACATTTAGGAAAGAATCCAGGCCCTTCTTAAAGAAATCTACTGAGCTGGCCAGAACCAACTCTGGAAGAAGCCTATTCCACATTTTCACAGCTCCACCAGCTCTGTGAAGAAACCTTTCCGTATTTGGAAATTAAATCTCTTTTCCTCTAGGCGTAAAGAGTGCCCCCTTGTCCTCTGTGTTGACCGTAAAGTGAATAACTCAACACCAAGTTCACTATATGTACCCCTTATATATTTGTACATATTGATCGTATCCCCCCTTAATCTCCTCTTCTCAAGAGAGAATAAATTCAGTTACTCTAATCTTTTCTCATAGCTGAGCTGCTCCATGCCTCCTATCAGTTTGATTGCACTTCTCTTCACTTTCTCCAGTTCCCCGATATCCTTTTTGAGAACTGGTGCCCAAAACTGAATAGCATATTCCAGATGAGGTCTTACTAATGATTTTTACAGGGGCAAAATGATATCGCTCTCTCTGGAGTCCATACCTCTCTTATTACAAGAAAGGACTTTGCTCGCTTTGGAAACCGTAGCTTGGCATTGCACGTTATTATTGAGCTTATAATCTACCAAAACCCCAGATCCTTCCCCACTATGGATTCCTCCAGTTGTACTCCCCCTAGTATGCATGATGCATGCATATTCTTAGCCCCCAAGTGTATAACTTTACATTTATCTACATTAAACCTCATCTGCCACATAGTCACCCAATTAGACAGTGCATTGAGGTCGGCTTGTAAATTGGAGACATCCTGTAAGGACGTTATTCCATTGCATAGCTTGGTGTCATCTGCAAAGACTGAAATGGTACTTTTAATCCCAGACCCAATATCATTTATAAAGGTATTAAAAAGTAAGGGTCCCAGCACTGAACCTTGGGGTACACCACTGATAACCTTATACCGTTCAGAGTAAGAATCATTAACCACTACTCTCTGAATTCTGTCTTTTAGCCAGTGTTCTATCCATTTACAAACTGATATTTCCAAGCCTGTAGACTTTCCAAGCCTGTAGACTTTAAGCAGATATTCAAAGCATGGAATATTTTTTTTAATAACCTAACCCTGCTTTAAACTTCCCCACAACTTTATCCCTAACCTGTCTGGTGTGTTCCTTGGCCTTCATGGTTCTGTTTGTTCAATAAGTTTCTCTAACAAACCTTGGAGGGCTTCACAAAACAGCTGCATTTATACTGAGATTACATTATACACAGGTGGACTCTATTTACTAATTAGGTGACTTTTCAAGGCAATTGGTTCCACTAGATTTTAGCTAGGGGTATCAGAGTAAAGAGGACTGAATACAAATGCACGCCACACTTTTCAGATATTTATTTGTAAAAAACTTTTGAAAGCCATTTATCATTTTCCTTCCACTTCACAATTATGTGCCACTTTGTCATGGTACATCACATAAATTCCTAATAAAATACATTTACGTTTTTTTGGTTGTAACATGACAAAATGTGGAAAATTTCAAGGGGTATGAATATTTATTTCAAGGGGTATGAGTACTTTTTCAAGGCACTGTATATGTATGGAGTTTTTAAGTGTACCTGAAGCCATTTTTTTTTTTTCATTGTGAAGAGTGAGGGAGGGTTAAAACACAAGTCAAGTTTTTATTTCTGTCTTTGTTCCTCTTGCCTCTCTCTTTATTCTCTTTATTCTTTTGACCATTTACACAGGACTATAAGTGAGAAAAAAACATTGGAAGTTGTCAGACAGCAAAAGAAGAAATTGAAAAGACGTTTTAACCATTTCTCACTCTATCAAAAACTAAGAGTTTTGGCTTCAGATATACATTAAGAATTCTGCAGACATATCAGCTGACTGCAATTGACAGGCTGGATTTTCCAGGCTGATAGCTATTGTTCCCTAAGGCCCCATTCACACTAGCGCGTTTTTTGATGCATTTTGCATTTTGCAGAAATGCACGGGAATTTTTTAACATGGGTTCCTATGGAACATGTTCACATCAATGCTTTTTTGTTTCTTTGCGTTTTTGGAAAGGGTCGGGGACTTTTTTTCATGCAAAATGCAGCGTTTTGCATGTAATGGTTTTCAATGGACAAGCATCAAAAACGCAAGTGCACCTTTTTTGCAGCGTTTTTGCAGCGTTTTTGGTGCGTTTTTGATGCGTTTTTGCCGTTTTTTTTTTTTTTTTTTTTTTAAATTTTTTTTACATTTTTTTTTAGACTGTAAAAAAAACTGTAAAAAAAAAAAAAAAAAAAAAAACGCAAAACGCAAATCGCGGCAAAAACGCGGCAAAAACGCGGCTCAAAAACGTGGCAAGCATGAAAAAAAAACCTCCAAAAACGCTCAAAAGCAACATGCATAGGTGTGAATCGAGCCTAAGGATAAGGCTTGCACTAGGGGTGTTAGCTCAGTGTACATGAACGTTTGCTAATCTAACATGAACATGCTTGTACATATATCCACCTTCAATAAAAAAAAAAAAAAAAAAAAACAAGCATTGTGCAATATCTGAGCCCAGCTCTAGATAGGTATTAATTATGCTTCATATTTGAAATGTATACTCATTTATAAAATGTACAGAGAGCACAGAAAAGACTCACGTGTTTTGGATGCTCTGCAAGTTTAACTAATATTGGCAGATAAGGAATATCTTACGATGGACTTCTGCGCTACTACAGTAATGGATAAATAATCTGTGTCTTGCTGCAAAATCAATGAGTGAACACCACTCCACTCCCTATAGTTCTAAAAGATGCTACAACAATAAATTGTGTCTGTGATTCTGCGCAAAGACTAATAACTGGTATAAAATGAGCAATAAATGAAAACAATATTAATAACTGTGCAAAATACTGCTCTATATAAAACCAATCATTTAAAGTGACTTCAGTGCTCATATAGTGAAGTGACTATTGCATAAAAATGATTGAATAAAGTGCATAGACGTTGATGTAAAATCTGGTGACTTTCGTGGTGTTGTGTCCCCACTAGGGGATAATAATAACTGTACAAAATATTGCTCTATATAAAAGTAATCTTATAAAGTGACTGCAGTGCTAATATGGTGAAGTAACTATTGCAAAATAAATAGTGACTGAATAAAGTGCATAAACGTTGATAGAAGATCTGGTGACTTTCGTGGTATTATGTCCCCACTAGGGGCTCCCAGAACTCTCACCTTCCTGGCACAATAAAAGTGCCTATTAGAATCCTTAGGGTGCAGGCCTCCTTTCCCCTGGATCCAGGGGAAAGGAGGCCTGCACCCTAAGGATTCTAATAGGCACTTTTATTGTGCCAGGAAGGTGAGAGTTCTGGGAGCCCCTAGTGGGGACATAATACCACGAAAGTCACCAGATCTTCTATCAACGTTTATGCACTTTATTCAGTCACTATTTATTTTGCAATAGTTACTTCACCATATTAGCACTGCAGTCACTTTATAAGATTACTTTTATATAGAGCAATATTTTGTACAGTTATTATTATCCCCTAGTGGGGACACAACACCACGAAAGTCACCAGATTTTACATCAACGTCTATGCACTTTATTCAATCATTTTTATGCAATAGTCACTTCACTATATGAGCACTGAAGTCACTTTAAATGATTGGTTTTATATAGAGCAGTATTTTGCACAGTTATTAATATTGTTTTCATTTATTGCTCATTTTATACCAGTTATTAGTCTTTGCGCAGAATCACAGACACAATTTATTGTTGTAGCATCTTTTAGAAATATTGGCAGATATCTTATTGTCTAAAGTAGTATAGGCAAAACTTTTTTTTTTCTTATTTTGGATTTTTATTTTTTTTTGCCATCTGTGTCCCATTGGTGAGAGTTCCCTTCACTTCCTGCCCCATAGCCAATGCAGGAAGTGAGAGGAAATCCCTGCAAATTAAGGGAATACATTAGGACCCCCCAGGTCACTAGAACTAATGTCCCTATTGGAAGATTTTTCCTCTATTACTTTTCTGGGGACAACCCCGTTTTGGATTTTCTTTTACTTTGAATGATAATGGTAAACAGGACAAATAGACAGCAATAAAAGACAGACAGCAATAAAAACCTGACAGGTGTTCTAATCCCTCTCCACTGTATCCAAAACTTTAAAAAAAAAAATGTTCAATGATACTAAGGCCTTATTCACACCTAAGCGTATCAGAATCAGGGGTAAGCGTATCAGAATCAGGGGTAAACATCTCAAATGTGCCCGTGTTTCAAGAATTGTGCCAAAACCCCCGAAGTGCTTGCAGTGCCATTGTTTCTTAAAGGAGTTGTAAAGGCAGAAGGTTTATCAACTTAATGCATTCTATGCATTAAGATGAAAAGCCTTCTGTGTGTAGCAGCCCCCCAGCACCCCCTAATACTTGCCTGAGCCCATCTCTGTCCAGTGATATACACAAATCCCTCAGCCGTCCGGGTCTCTCCCTCCTGATTGGCTGAGACACAGCAGCGGCGCCACTGGCTCCCACGGCTGCCAATCAAATTCAGTTAGCCAATCAAGAGAGAGAGGGGGTGGGGCCGAATGGCAGCTCCGTGTTTGAATGGACACAAGGAGCTGCAGCTCAGCAAGCTGCTTGCTGTGGGGGGCACTTGACAGGATAGAGGGGCCAGGAGCAGCAAAGAGGGAACCGAGAAGAGGAGGATCTGGGCTGCTCTGTGCAAAACCACTGCAACAGAGCAGGTAAGTAAAACATGTTATTTAAAAAGAAAACAAACGAAAAAAAAAAAAACTTTAAAATTGCTTTAATGGCACCTCAAATGTAGTGTGATTTTGCCACGATTGTAGAGCAACAATATGTGCAAAAAACATGGTAAAATGTAGGGCGCCAAATGCACCTGGCTAAGTGCCAAAATTGAGTACATGAGCTTCTTTGGCTTGGTAAACATGCATAGGGCAACCTCATTCAAAGTAGTGATTTGGAATTGTGCAAATGGGCTGCACCAGGCGCGATACACAGAAATGCATGTGAAACGCTGGAAAAAAATTTGCGAGCAGGAATGCGTGTTCCTGCTATGTGAAATGTGAACAGAGCCTTCAAGTGATTAGGCTGCCCTATGCATGATGTAAATCGTGCAACAAAAAAAGAAATTGCGAGCGGGAACACGTGTTCCCAATATGTGAAGTGTAAACAGGGCCCAATTTGATCCTATGCACAATGGTTAAAGCTCTCAATGGATTCCACATTTGGGTACGCTTTCTTTCATTTGTCTGCGGTTATACATTTATATATTTAACTTGATCAGTGTGGTGTTATAACTATTATGTTATGTTTTTAATTCCTATTCCAATGTATTTTACCAATAATAACTAAAATAAGGGAGTTTGCTGTGATTATATTACAATAAAACAATATTAAATATACATATCTAAAAATAATTTTCAATTATTTATCAGGGTTATTTATATATATATATATATATATATATATATATATATATATATATATATATATATATATATACATATATATACATACACACACACACATATATACACACTTCTTCCACTACATAAAATAAGCATAGATACACTGCTAGAAGGACCTCTGGTGGTTAAAATAAAAAGCATGTGTTAAAGATGGTATGAGTTAAACTGTGAAGACAATGGATGTGATGTGCAGTAATTTGTCTTCTGGGATATAACAAATAACTATATAACTGCTTATTTCCTCTGCTCACTTTTCTTTCCTTGTAGTTCACAAAAAAAAACACTTTGGCAGCACAAAGCCAATAAATATGTCAATAACTTCAGTTAAATGGAAACTTTATTTATAGATAAGTTACACCTGAATACAGTCATTTAATAACAAAGCCACTCAATGCACATTTACTAGACACCCTTATAAATAATTTATACATCTTTTAAGAAGCAAGCACTTAGAGCTTCTTCACACCAGCAGTGCCACTGTATTCATGGACGCTGGTATGCGCTGGGAGAAATATCTCTCAATTTCATGAATTCATTGTTTTGTGCATACTTTGTTAAATGTCACAAATTGACATTTCAGGAAGTTCTACTGGCCACAGCCTGCTGCAATGCAATAGACTGCATCGCACCTTAATGCATTAAAAAAAACAAAAAAAAGTACTGCATACTGTACTGTTTTCAGTGCACACCACCGTAGTACTGTACTGGAGAAGGCTGCCCAGCACAGTCATAATGCACCTGGTGTGACCGGGCCCTTAGAGGCATACTGTAAAGCAGTAACTGTGACAGTCATCATTCATCAAACATTCTTTGCAGGTGAATCTTCCTAGTGCATGCATTAAAATATTCAGGAAATGATTAACCACCGGTGAATGTTTGGTCACATTGTTTTTTTTATATGCCCCTTCCTTTTAGAAATGCAATCAACGTATGACTGCTGGAGACATTATTTCTGTCTACATATTTCTGCTCCAGCTTTTACAAATACACTCCAGTGGTTCACAGAGAAAAGAAGCAGAACATATACTATATGTGGGTATATGAGGTCAGGCACTGATGTTGGACGAGAAGGCCTTTCTCGGAGTCTCCACTGTAATTCATCTCAAAGGTGTTTTATCGGGTTGAAGTCAGGACTCTGTGCAGGCCCGTCAAGTTCCTCCAACCCAAACTCGCTCATCCATGTCTTTATGGACCTTGCTTTGTGCACTGGTGCACCTTAGTTCCAGTAAAGGGAACTCTTAGGGCGTCAGCATACCAAGACATTTTGGAAAATTTCATGCTCCCAACTTTGTGGGAATAGTTTGGGATGACCCCTTCCTGTTCTAACATGACTGCGCACCAGTGCACAAAGCAAGGTCCATAAAGATATGAATGAACGAGTTTGGGGTGGACGAGCTGCACAACCCGATAGAACACCTTTGGGATGAATTAAAGCGAAGACTGCGCTTCTGTAAGAATGGTCAACTCCGTGACTGTTCTTGAGTGGCCCAGCCAGAGCCCTGACTTAAACCCAATTGGGCATCTCTGGAGAGACCTAAAAATGGCTGTCCACCAACGTTTACCATCCAACCTGACAGAACTGGAGAGGATCTGCAAGAAGGAATGCCAGAGGATCCCCAAATCCAGGTGTAAAAAAACTTGTTACATATTTCCCAAAAAGACTCATGGCTGTATTAGATCAAAAAGGTGCTTCTACTAAATACTGAGCAAAGGGTCTGAATACTTAGGACCATGTGATATTTCAGTTTTTCTTTTTTAATAAATCTGCAAAAATGTCAACAATTCTGTGTTTTTCTGTCAATATGGGGTGCTGTGTGTACATTAATGAGGAAAAAAATTTACTTAAATGATTTTAGCAAATGGCTGCAATATAACAAAAAGTGAAAAATTTAAAGGGGGTCTGCATACTTTCCGTCCTCACTGTATGTCCACAAACTATGGGTGCAATTCCAGCAGGCCAAACAGAAAATAAGAGCCTTGTATATTCAATATGCAATGATTTTCACTGCTATATTGAGAGCTGTACATCAAGAGCAAAATAATTTTCGGTACACCTGAACGTGCCTTGACCTGGGTAGAAACACTGCCACAACCTGTGAGGTGCACTCCAGGACTTCTAACAAACTGATGACTCACCTCCAGTTGTCACATAATATAGGTACCAGGCTCTAAGCCTTAAAAAACATTGTCCTCCTACATAGCGTGGAGTCAAAAACCTTGGATTCTAAGGTTTCTGACTCCACCCTATGTAGGACGACAATGTATTTTGTAGAGTTGCTTGTGCAAGTGTTTTTTGGCCATGCTCCCCAAACTGAGTTATAATTTTGGGATCAAGCCTGCTCCATTGGTACAAAGAGTTTTCTTATATTTATACTTTTGTTCATATGTTTTAATGTCTGATTGGGTGTGTGTCTGTTCTGCCCAAGGTGGACCATGGTCTTTCTTTTTATGCCTGAACAGTCCTCATGTCTAATGTTACTTTACTGTCATGGACTGTCATGTTTGACTATCTTAAGAACCATGAATCTCAAATTTTGTGTTTGAAGGAAACTTGTTTAACCGCTTGTTGCCCAGTGTACATATATAAAACTTCCTGGTCAGCAAGCAGTTATACCAAGATCATTGCTGCAGCCTCAGCCATGATCCTGGTACCATCTTTTTTTTTTAGCCTGCAATCGATTTCGTGCAAAAACAATCCTATCACCTTCACAGTGCTCGGAAGGGACCCCTCCCCCCCCCCCCCCCCGCGATGTAAATGTAAATTCCTTAAAATTACTAAATTACTAAAAATAGTTAGGGAAGTCCGCTGAAAGTCCGTCGGATAGACCGTCGGACCAGTTCGGTCGAAAAGTCTGCTCGTGTGTACGCGGCATAAGGCTCCATTCACACTTGTGCGACCTGAAAGTCGCACGACTTTGACACAACTTTGACGCGACTTAAAGCAATGCCTGTATAATCTTGAGGTCTATGGACCTCAAGTCACATCAAAGTCGGACCAAAGTAGTGCAGGAACTACTTTGAAGTAGCAAAGATATGAATGGTACTCATTGGAAATCATGCGGTACGACTTGTCATGCAACTTTGCAGTACCAAGTCGCAGAACAAGTTGCACAAGTGTGCATGGGGCCTTACTCCTTCCTAAGGCAAGCCCTAGAAATTTAACTGAACAAGAGATTATTGATGTTATTCACTCTATTTCCCAGTAAAACACCAGGCCTTGATGGTCTACTTGCAGGTAAGGGTACCCATGATAATATTAGACATCTATAGCTACATATTCATAGTGCCACTAGGTCACAAAGGGGTTGGTTGATTGTTTTGGTGGTGTCAAAAAGCATTCAACACTGTTAGGTGGTCTTTCATGTGGGAAACTATGGCACAAATGGGCTTTAGATCTCAGTTTATTGAGTGGGTTAAGCTCTTATATTCCAAACTAAAAGCATGTATTCAGACTAACAGGGGCCTTTTCACTCCAGAGGGGTACCCAGCAGGTCTATCCACTTTCATAGCTCAAATTGCTGTAGCTATGGAATCATCAACATTGCGTGGTAGACAGATCCCTCGTGTGGGGGGCATCTTCTGGGGTCTTCTGGAGGAGAAGATGTTGTTGTATGCATCTCAGGTCTAAAAGTGGGCTGGGATAAGTCTCTTGTTTTTCTGATCAGTCTAATGTAACCTCATGCTTATCTACAGCTACACAAATTACAATTATCCACTAAATTTACATATGTAGAGATTCAAATACAACTAGATCTTAAGAAAATGTAATCCCTTAATATCACCATTTTGTACTTTGATGCAAGTGGTAGAAGGTTTGGGGACATCTCAAGCCTAAAAGTGGGCTGAGATAAATCTATTGTTTTTCTGATCGGTCCAATGTCACCTCATGCTGCTCTACAGCAGCCCAAATTACAATTATTCACTAAATTTAAATATTTAGAGATCCAAATCCAACTAGATATTAACAAATCTGAACCCCTTAATATCACCCTTATTGTGACACAAGTGGAATCTTAGATTATGAATGTGCCCACCCCCCTCCCCCTCCTCCTAATCTTTATTGGCAGTGTAAACCTAATGAAGATGATCTACTTCCCAACATTTGTATATGTTCTTAAGGCCTCTCCAGCATTCCATCCCAAAAAACTGTTTCAACGCATAGAATCCATTATCTCGTCTTTTATTTGAAATAACATGCATTTAAGAATTGCTAGATCCCCCTTACAGGTGATTTCTACTAAAGGTGGACTGGCATGCCCTAACCTATTTATGCATTTTATAGCTTCCCAGCTTATATTTATGATTTTGTTGCATTCAGCCTCCCCCAACCCATCTATTATACTAATGTCAGCTCTTTGGGAAACTCCTTTAGGTCTCAAGGATCATATTCACAGATCTACTGTCTTACAATGCAAGAAATGTTCTCCAGTGGACCTCTGTCTCTTGGCCTGGCTCACAACAGAGAATGTGTTATCCCCCATTCAATCAGGTACACATTGGACTCCCCTTTTGTACCACAACAGATTTAAAGAACTATGTGGCCACCCTGACTAGACTTTGTAGTTCAATAAATGGTATTTTTTATAAATCTCAGCTTTTTGACAATGGCATTTTACTGTCCTTTAAGGCACTTAAAGTGTTACTAAACTCAATAATTTAAAAAAAAAAAAAAAAAAAAAATGTCATACTTACCTGCTCTGTGGCCCGATCCTACTCTTCTGGGGTCCCTGGCGGCGATCTCCGCTCCTCCTCTTCTTCTGCGGGACTACCATAGCCAGCCGCTGGCTATGGGGAGAGGTAGTCCCCACACTTCCGAGCTGTGTGTCACCGGAGCAACGCTGCATAGACTTAAAGTGGATGTAAACCTGAATTTTTTTTTTTTTTTTTGATGTCATAATGTAGAGTATAAGATTTCCTATCATTTGAGCCCAGTCTTGCCACAGAATGTTAATCCAGCTTGGAGCAATCTTCTTTTATTGTTCAGTGAGATAAAACTTGACAAACAGAGAAAAACTTTGTCAAATCCTCCCCCTTGCTGTGAGTGACAGGTGATTTACATATCTCGTGCACTAGCCTAAGACATGCATTATTTTTTAATTCCCACCCCCACTCCTTTCTTCAGCAGCTCTGCAAGGATTTGCTGTTCCACACCTCAGAATGATTTGGCATTCTGAAGTCATGTGGTTACTTTCCTGTCTTTTCACTGGATGTTAGAGATCATAGCAGAAGTTCATTGTAAGAAATACACAGGAGAAAATGCATATTGACAAGGGGAGTGTAGAGGTGGGCAGGGAGTCTACTGACATCACGACTCCACCCACCGAGCTCCAGATAACAGACCTACCCACAGAATCTGCAGTTTTTCGGGTCTCATAACAGACAGAGGGGAGACATTTGACAGGTAAAGATACATGCAGGAGGCATGTATATCCTTATAGATAACCCCTATGGCAGTAGTTTAGAAAGGATGACATTGGGTTTACATAGACTTTAAACAGCGGGACTTAGGCCCAGTCCCCACTTCCTCTGTTTGACAGCAGCAAGAGCCAATGGCTCCTGCTGCTGCTCGAATGCTGTGTAAAGAGGAAGGGCAGAAAAGATGCAGCCATGCATAGCATTGATCTCTTCTCCCCTCTCTTCCCCTTCACACAGGGAAAGGGGGGGGGGGGGGGCACAAAGAACCTAAAAACGTTTTTTACCTAAATGCAAGCAATGCATTCAGGTAAAAAATGTTTTTAGGTTTAGTAATGAAATGTCGCATTGAAAAAAAAAATTCAAGTAATTCTTATTAAGGCATGTAATTGGAGCTAAATTTGGTGCTTTTAACTGTGGAATTATTGACACCCCCACTGCAACATTTGATGTACAACTCTGGTTATACCAAACTCATCACTACCTTTTAAAAATGTTTACAAGCCCAAGGTTCTAACCCATTTGACACCTCCTATCAGAAATGGTAGATATTATGTATATTCAGAAAATACTGCATGTGATTATTATTACTCAGGATTTATATAATTACAACAGTTGCATTGCTTTTCAAAATAAAGGGAGATTGTACAATTAGAGTACAAGAGGGTTAGGAGGGCCCTGTGTGTGTGAGCTATGGAGTGAGATACACCATCACTGCAAAATACTTTTTCTGGATATTTTAAACATTTGGTAGATATACTTACACTTATAAATCCACGGTAAAATATATTTGTCAAAGCAAGTGAGATGTTCTCTTGTTGTCACTTGAGATCTTGTTTTTTTTCTCCAAGATGCTTATATGGTGCTCTCATCTGTTACTATGGAAGCTATGCTTTATAAAATGTATCAAAGAAACCATCTAGCAAAAAATGAAACATACTGTATGTCCTGTTATGGATTTAGGCCGGTCTAAGTTATGGAAAAGGTTGCAGTCTAATATAAAAAAAATATACAATGACTTGAATTTACCCTATATTGCTCATCATGACAGATTTCTAAGGAAAATACACAGACTTGAAGCAAATCAAAGTTCAACCTTTTCCAATACCACTGTTACTGTGTAATATACAGATAACCCAGAGGAAGGCTAATTTAAACTCTAGTGAGACAACTCCCATTATGTCCTCTAGATATATATCAAAAAAGAAATCTTTCTTAACATGACACTGGTAATCAAATCCCCTAGAGCAATCAACTATTAATAAATCCTACTAATTATAGCTGGAGTTCTGCAAATACATGCATACAATTCATATTGAAATGTATTATTACTGCCATCCTTACATATTTTGGCAGAGAACTCCAAAGTCGTAAACCAAATTATTCAGCCACCAAATTATTTCTATATTATCCAGTGCCCACAGACTATTGACCAATGGGAGATGCAGTGTCTCCCACAAACAGTATGCTCGAGGCCTAGGAGTTTCCCAGTGTGTGTTTACAAGGAGGACATAAAATGCAGGAGCACAAGGTTGGACTGACCTGTCAAACACAGGCAGACCTTTGACTAGCTTTGACAAGATTTGTCCAAACTTGCTACGTTTAGTGAATATGCGAGTTTAAATGGTTAATCAAAAGATTTTCATGCTAAAAGGAACAGCGGCAACACTGAGGAATTTAAATTATACAAGATCTCATAATTGGACATAAAAACAGATAGTATTCAAGTATATTGTAGTTCCTGAATCTGTCCTCATTAAATGGCATTAGCCTTGCTACTTACAGGAATGTACAGGAATATTCTGGCAATTTAAAATGATGAGCTTAGACTAAAATCTCCATTTACAGAGCTCAAAGATGTAGTGAATATTAATGAGACTCGGACAGTCCATTCAAGAATGGGTGATCCATTTGGTGGGCATTTGGTGGCAAATTATTAAAACATGACAGTTCTAGCTCCTTTATTTTCTATTCAAAGTTTGGTTGGAGTTGGTCCATAAGGGGCATAAGTATTTTGTCCCAGGCATAGATTTAAAAAAAAACACAAGTAATGACTAAGACAAGGGTAGACAACCTCGGCACTCCAGCTGTGGTGAACCTACAAATGCCATCATGCCTCTGCCTCCAGGGGTCATGCCTGTGATTATCAGGGTCTTGCAATGTCTCATGGGACTTGTAGTTTCACCACAGCTGGAGGGCTGAGGTTGCCTAATCCTGGACTAAGAGAGGAAGTACATCATCACTGTACTTCCTACATCATCACTGTACTTCCCACATCATCACTGTACTTCCTACATCATCACTGTACTTCCCACATCATCGCTGTACTTCCCACATCATCACTGTACTGCCCACATCATCACTGTACTTCCCACATCATCACTGTACTTCCCACATCATCACTGTACTTCCCACATCATCACTGTACTTCCCACATCATCACTGCTCTTTGCACTGCTTTATTAAATAAGCTCAAATGCCTGAAGCTGTGACTGATGATTTTGCTTACATAACTAAGTGCATGCTTATAGAATATATGTTGATTCAGATACACAGGAACACGCCTCTGATTCTTTTTAATTTAATTCCATTTTTGTTTCCATCTGTTTGCTACATTATCTTCTTGGGTAAAAATGATGATGTCCCTGCATCTCATGTTCAGAAAGATGCTGGCTGGCTTTGATGTCAAGCGCTTCAAAGTAAGAGAGGTTGGAAAGCAAATGCTAGCATCACAGAGTCAGATGTCAATTAAGATGTTTATCTGGGAGGGAGATTGGGAATGTGGCTTTGAAATTTTTATTTATTTATTTTTTTAACGTCAAGATCCCACCCCAGAAGACTTTCAATACATAACGTTTGATGGTAGAAGAAGACGCATCGTCCTTGATGTTCTTGTTTTTTTGATTCTACGCTGCTGAGCAATAAATACACTCTTTTAGAGGAACAATATCACTTTGACCACATTCGGTTTAAAATAGATATACTCTGCATGGGCATGGGGCTGCTTTTAGGAAAAAGATCAAATGATTGTAATACTAAAATTATTTTCCAGGGGGTTGCCGATACTGATTTATTTAAATGTCTTAAAGGAGTTTTTTGGTCACAGCATACTCTTTCATTTTATAACATCATCCATGTAATAACAATACAAACCATAGTTATTATTGACAATCCAATATAAGCTTACTTAAAAAATCTTTCGTATTGTGATTGCTGCCAGTCTGCTGGCCATTTCTTTCCACAACTTCCGGGATTTGCTGCATGCTTTCAATTTTACTTGGTTTTACTTCCAATTTCTAAGAACTACATATTTCTCAGTACCTCGTGTACCCCGGTACCTCGTGAAACTTCATCAGAAGACAGGCTCTCTGAAATGTGTGACGCAGCAGGGCCTTTACACAGGACATAGTGCCTATGTGTCACAGGATTAAAGGAAGGAAATGTGTGGGGATCTTCACAAGGTAAGGCCCCTTTTGCACTTGTGCGACCTGAAACGTGCGTGATTTTTGACGCCACTTGAAGCAAGGCTTGTGTAATCTTGTGGTTTATGAACCTCAAGTCGCATCAGACGGACCAAAGCAGTGCAGGGACTACTTTGAAGTCACTGTGACTTGAAGTCGCACAGATATGAATGGTACTCATTGGAAATTATGGGGGTACGACTTGTCATGCGACTTTGCAATCCCAAGTCACAGGACAAATCGCACAAGTGTGAAAGGGGCCAAAGTTTACAAACTAAGATCTGTCAGAATAATAGCAGAAAGCTAGAAATACTGTAATTAAAATTGTATGTGGAAAATAATCTAAGGATTTAAGATTTCAACCATAGACCCACTATAAAGAAAACCAATGCTAAAGGGAACATGCGGTCTGCCACAGCTAACATTTCATTGTGAATATGCTAGTTGCCTTAACGTCATGCCAATTAACGCAAAGCTGAGTAAAATCAGTAAGCTGGGGGATCAGAAGTCAGAGCCTGTAGCAAGCATCTTGTACTTTTTTCCCTTAATGTTTTTTTTTTCCTTTTAATTAGGTTTCACTGTATGATTTTAGATGGTGGGTGGGGGATTATAGGAAGGGCTTGGATAATTTTCTTAAAGGTCTGCTTTAAATTCTGCGTTCTGCTCTTTTTAAAGAGGAACTGCAGTCTGCTCACATAATTTGTAATACAAACATCTTTGCCATTCTGAAGCTTCCCTCCAATCATGTTGCATATTATTTTATATATACTGTGATTCTGTATTTGCCAAATATGCTGCAAAAATCTCCCTTCACTAAGTCTGGCTGCATCCATTGCAACGGTGGGCAGCTGAAGCGGCTGCCTGTTCACTTCCTGGATTTACACAGACACACCTCCAGCACTGCAGCTCTCATTAGCCCTCTTAGGACTCCCCTCCCTTCCTGACAAACTCCCTTCCTAGTAAGCTCTCACAAAAGTGAGAGAGAGAGCTGTACATGATGTCACAAGCCTAATGACCAGACAAGACTATAACAGTTTCCAGTATATAGCATGCCTCCTTATGCACCTTACCATTGGTTAGTAAGTCCATCTATCAGAGTAGTGGGCCAATAGTAAAGAACAAGAGGTTGGAAGGGACGGGGGGGGGGCTCTACAGAAGAATGGCAGTGAGCATGCACCTAGAGGTGCCTTGTAACAAGTTTAGGTGGTGCTTTACTCCTTTGTTTTCATCCCACAGTGCCCTTTAAATAATGTTGCATATAAACAAAATCTGCCGTTTAAATATGTGAACTAATGCGGATTTACACTGAGCAAATGAATTTTAAGTGTGAAGTAAAGCCAAAATTTTTTTTTAGCACTGGACAGAGTAAGGAAGATTTAAAGGGCGTTAAAACCCTTGTAAAATGGCTAAAACCGATTTCAGTCTTTTTGGTATCTGTGTCCCCTTGGGGGGATTTTTGTTCACTTCCTGTCCTGTATTTACAATCAGAAGTGAGCAGAAATCTTTACAAGGTGAAGGAACATGCTACTGTAACAGGTGTCCCATTTGGAAGATTTGCTTACACCTTTGTTCTGGTGGCAACTCTAAAATTCTGCATTTTCCATCACCATCTGTCTCATTGACAATGGTTAACAGAACATACTGTATGAAGGGTGTGAATCTTCCCAAGGGGACATAGATAGCAATAAAAAAATGACAGTTCTATTTATTCACTATGCTAAAAAAAAGGTTTTGGCAAGACAAGTTCTGAGCAATGAAATTCAAATAAGCAATGCAACAAAGGATTTCTTTTGCTGCATATATCTGAGAGTCTGCATACTGACTGCCAAATAAAAATGCAAATTGAAATATGATATAGTATAGTTCGTGTATTAATGGTGTATTTCTCCAGATGAGATTTGCCTTTTATTGCTCTGATTAAGTGTTACAAGTGTACCGCTCTTCCGCCTATCTATCTGGGAGCCACTTGTCTTCAATGAATCATCATCAACTGAACTTTGCTGCAGAAGGCCCCTGGGTTAAAATAACCATTCTTTTCCACTTAGCTTTATTCTCCCTTGTGATCCATAGAACTGCAGTTAATAATAATTGAGTGATATTGAGCCAAGTAATAGAAATTCTATATACAATTTCATGTTCGTATGAAACCGAAAAGTAACATGTATGATCCAAGGTCAATATACTATTTCCTGGCAAGTGTATTAATAGAGATAACCCTAACTGAATATAAACAACCATATTAAAACATGATGATAGAAAGAATACAATGTTATGTTAATAAGCTATGGAAACATGATATTTTGCTTTATCTAAAATAACAATATATTGATTAATCACTGTAAAAAAATTAATAGAAAAAAAAAGGATTGCTTTTGTAAGATTTTCGTAAATGCCAAGCAAAAATTGTTTTAAAGGTGACACTAAACCCACATTTTGTGTAAAATAAAATAAATCTAATATGTTTAAATAAACGTAGAATGTACCTTCTATCTTTCTAATCCTTTGTTTCCTCTCAAACTCAAGCTTTGTTTTGCTAGTCCCAGGTTGCCTGTTCTTGGGTGGCTACATTTGTTTTCCATCCCATTGTGTATGTGAATGTAGCCACCCTCTACCACAGGCATACTTAACCTGTGGCTAACCAGCTGTTGTGGAACTACAAGTCCCATGAGGCATTGCAAAGTTGACATTTACAAGCATGACTCCCAAAGGCATAGGCATGATGGGCCTTGTAGTTTTGCAACAGCCGGAGGGCCACAGGTTGAGCACCCATGCTCTACAGCTTGCCCTCGAGATGGCCTCCACATCAATATGCAGATACATTCTATGGATATTGTAGAACTTGATGGTACTTGATATTTTAGAACAATTGACGAGAACAAAAAAAAAGTGGAGCTCAGTGTCACTTTATTGTTGCTTAAAGGTAACTCTGATGTGATAAAAAAAAAAAAAACTAACCCTGCCACTATATAGCAGGTACCATAGGTTGCATGATCTTTCTTCTGCTTTGCTCATCACTGCCAGGATCCACTGCTGGAGCCACCAACAATTCTATGAAACCTTCAAATTATTCCATATAAAAACATGTACAGGGCTGAGCAACATACCCTGCCCACCAAGTGGCAGCACTCAAGAACCTCAGTTGCTAAAGCATCCACACCCAGAGTGCTGTAGGGAGGCTGTACATGTGAACCCCTATACATACACAGTTACACAGATAATGAGTATATGCAGTGGCTGTGGTGGTGGGGGCATGAGGCAGAGGTGGCAAAAGGCTCCATTTAATAGCTCCCAACTACACCTGCCTGGAACCATATCAATCATTTCATTTTTTGTTCTCAGTTGTTTTACTTAATGGTCTTATGTATAGACCTTTATGAAATAATTTTTTTCAAAGGTGTTAAATTAAACCCTTCATTCTACCTCTAAAATACTGTATATTCAATTCCTAAAGAAATCCAGTATGAAGAAAAGTAGTGGTGAAAAGTAGCACTTGTGGGTTTAATCAATCAATGTTTGCATTATTTAGTCCGGTCTGTGTAATTGGAGATGTTGCAGGGGTACCTTTGCATAATTTGGACTGAAAGGTCTACCTCTTTCTCATCTTAGAGTTGGAGGTATGCATTTTGGTACCCACTTTGTCATAGCAAGCTTAGCTCTTCTGTCTATAGACCTACAGAAAATTAAAGGCTGTCAACTTCCCTCCTTTGTTGACATTTTCAATTCTTATTTCTGCCATAAAAATTTTTTATTAGGAATAAAGAAAGCAAATATCTTATAAAACAGGTAGAAATAGTACATACATGATAACATATATTGTACCCTCTACATACAGTATTGAAGATAACAAGAGGCCATAAAGGTATAAAACATTTAACGGTGAGGTTTATCATAGATGGGCAACAGGTCCATCGCTAATTGGAACGTTACATGAATTTTAATCTTTTGAGAGAGTCATATATGGTGGATACCAATTATTGTTAAGTGTCTCTAGGAAATAGATGACGATTTACTGTATAGTGAATTGGATTTTAGTGGGATTTTAGTGTTGTCTTAGAGGGCCTAATCCATCAATAGAAGAAGCAAGTCAAAATATGAAGGAGATAATGGATATTTATATTGAGCAAAAAGGTGTTAAGATTTAAAACAGGGTTCGGCATAAGCCGGCGGGAGTGGGGGAACCTGGAATATGTTAAGAAGGGCTAATATGCCTTCATGTGAGGTAATGTGGTCAATGATGAGAATAAGTTCATCATATGTCAGAGGGGGCATCAAATAGAAAGAGGGATAGAGGGAGAATATCAATGTGGGAAGATGGATGCAGAGGGAAAGGAGGGAGGGGAGGGATGGGAAGGGGGACCATCTCTCACTCCCTTTATCGGATTGCATAGGGGACGGGGCTGATTGGCTTTGATTTAGGCTGTGAAGTTAAAAGTTTTAGATGCTTATGAGAGATAAAGGTTATATAACTTTGTAAGCTGAGTAGGTATTTATTGATATCAGATCACTGTGAGGTCCCATTAAGGGACTGGGATGGAGGGTTGCTGAGTTTGCTTAATTCCGCAGTGGTTTGGAAGTGGGTCCAGCAAGCCCATTTGGTAGAGAATTTTATGGGGGTGTCTCGGGCTATGCTAATCAAGCGTTCCATCTCTGCTATTTTATTTATCTTTGTTAGCCATTCTTTGATTGAGGGAGGTTGGGTGGAACCCCAATGGAGTGGGATGCACTGTTTTGCAGCATTTACCATGTGCATTGCTAGTGATTTGAAATATGCGCCATGTGGGAGGGTGGAGTGATGTAGAAGGAATTGGGCTGGGAAGTGGTCTAGCGTATAGGTAGTTACCTGGGTAAAATTGCAGTGTACAGCCGACCAGAAGTTTTGGATAAGTGGATATGCTCACCATATGTGTAGCAGCGACCCACGTTCAGATTGACATCACCAACAGGTGTCTGGGAGGTCTGCATAGAATTTTTGCAGTAAAGTGGGGTTTTTATACCACCGTGTTTGGGCTTTATAGCCATTTTCTTTGGCGGAAACGTTGATTGAACCCTTGTGGGTGTTTGGATGAATTTGTTCCCAGTCTTCTGGTGATAGATGTATGGAAAGGTCTCTTTCCCAGATTGCACAGGCTGATTGGTTTGAGGGAATGTCCTCGAATAAGAGGCCATGTGTTGTAGATATTAAGTGGCGTTGGGGGCTTTTCAAACAAAGATTCAAAAGGTGTGAGTGCTCTGGAGACAGAATACTTTCTGTCCAAGGAATGGATGTAATGGAATAGGATAAAATAGGTCCAAGGTGGGGTGGAGGGAACAGCTCCATTAGAAGGTAGGCTTTCGTGAGATAGAAACTTGCCTTGAGAAAAGTAGTGGTGTATTAGTACATTGCTGTGGGGCCAATTATCCTTTAAGAAGTGGGTGTGCATGCCAGGGGGAAAATCCAGGTTAAGACGGATTGGGGTTAAAGGACCTTGTATAGTAGAAATAGTGGTGGATTTACAGATATTACTGAAGCAACGTATGGTAGGTCCGATTACAGGACGTGTGCAGAGTTCTGTCGGGATATGATTGGGGGGAGCCATGGTAGTGAGTTTAGGGATAATTGGGCGAAAGAGGCCAATCCTTGTGTTTACCATGAATACTCCAGTCTAGAATCCTGGAAAAGTGACACGCGTAATAATAGTTTTTAAGGTTTGGTAAACCTTTCCCACCTTTTTGTTTGGGAAGGGAAAGCAGGTCATAGCTGATCCTTGGTCTGTGGTTGTCCCAAAGGAATTTGGTACATATACTCTTGTAGGATCGAAAAAAGGCTGCAGGGAGGCTGGATTGGGGCTGTCTGCAGAATGTAGAGAAGGTGTGGGAGAGCGTTCATTTTAAGAATGGCTGCCCTACCAAACCAGGAAAATAATGGTTTGTTCCAGCATTTAAGATCATTTATTAAGTTATGAAGGATGGGTAAGTAGTTTTTGGAGTATAAGTCTTGTAAGCGATGGGGTAGTTATAGCATAGTTGTAGATACGTAAGTTATGGCGTCATCTTTCCAACGGAAAGGGAAAGTTTTCTGACATTATGACACTATCTGTGGTGGGAGGGAGATGTTGAGTGCTTACGATTTTGTGAAATTAATTTTTAGATTGGATATGATCCGAGATTGGTGGAATTCGGCTAGTAGAACAAGAAGAGAGATAAGAGGATCTGTGAGAAAGAGTAGAATATCATCCACAAATGTGGCTAATTTGTATTCCCTAGTTGTGCGGACTCCTCGGATATCGGGGTTATGTCGAATACTGCGAAGCAAGGGTTCTAAGGTAAGGACAAAAAGTATAGGGAGCAGCCTTGTCGTCATCCATTGCGAAAGGAGAAGGTGTTTGATAGGAGGCCATTGGCCCGAACCCTGGCTGTAGGATTAGCATAAAGAGACATGATAAAGCTTAGGAGGTGGGTACCCAAGCCCATAGTCTTTAAGACCGCTTCTATATAGGTCCAGGCCACCCTATCAAATGCCTTCTCTGCGTCCAGTGAGAGGAAGAAGCCCTTTTGAGTAGTGGAAGTGAGCAGGTGATGTAGATTGATGGCCTTTATGGTGTTGTCCCTGGCTTCTCTGCCATAAATAAATCCTACTTGATCTTTAGCAACTAGGGATGGGAGGAGGGGAAGTAGAAGTTAGCTATGATTTTTGCAAAAAGCTTAATATCAACATTGAGAAGAGAGATTGGTCTGTTATGGGATGTCTGGGTGGGATATTTCCCTTCCGTGATGTGGGCCTCTAGTAGTCTTGGGGTAAAGGGGTGTAGAAGTGGATAGAGAGTTGAAAGCCTTAATATAAGGGGGTGCTAATGTATCTGAAAAGGTCCTGTAAAAGACCGATGTGAGGCTGTCTGGGCCTGGACTTTTCCCCAGTTTTAGTTGCTTGAGAGCTAGGTTCCATTCCTGTAGTGAGAGTGGGTGGTCGAGGTTATCAGCAGTTTCTGATAGGATTGTTTTAGGACAATGTTTCTCTAAAAATTGGTTTTGGAGATCTGACCTATTTTGGTGTGAAGGTGTGTGTGTTTCTGATTCTGTAAGGTTATATAAAAGGAAGAATAGTAGTATTCGAATTCCTGTGCAATGTCTGTGTTATTTTTCAGGGTAGTGCCAGATGCGGTCTTAAGTTGGTGTATGGTTGCTTTGGATTTTTTTGAGCATAAAGATTGTGCTAACATACTGTATGACCACATTTGTTACTATGCTCATAGAAGAGCTTTTGGGATACAGTGTATTTCATTTTGAGCTTGTGTCCGAGTTCCTGAAAGAGAAGCTTACGAGTTTTGGTGAGATCTTGTAGGGTGTTTGGCTAAGGTGCGTTTATGTGCTCTTTCTAGGGAGACGATTTTGGAGAGGAGGTCTTTTATGCGAGTTTGTTTCTCGCGTTTTGCGTCAGAGGCCAAAGATATGAGGTGTCCTTGTACTACACATTTGTGTGCTTCCCACTGGGTGAGGCATGTGGTGTCGGAAGTGTCATTGTCTGTGAAGTAGTCAGATATGCATTTTCGTATTTTGAGTACTTTGTCCTTGTCAGTTAGTAGGTTTGAGTCTAAATGCCATATTTTTGTGACATGGGCTTGTTCAGAAAAGGTTAGTGTGAGGGTAATTGTGGGGTGATCGGATAGATACATTGGTTCAATTGTTGCTTTGGTTAGGCAGGGAAGGTCTCGTTGGCTAAGGAAGATGTAGTCTAGGCGCGAGTATATATCATGGGGGGGGGCAGGTGCAGTCCTTGTCATGGGGATGTAGAGTTCGCCAAGTATCGCGTGATAGCAGATCTATTGATTTGGCGCAGGGCTCGGAATGGGAGATGGGATGTGCCAATGGAGGTGTCGATGAGGGGGTCAAGGGGTACACTGAAGTCCCCACCTAGAATGAGCATTCCAGACTGGAAAGAAGCTAAAATGCGTGCAATGAATCTGAAAAATGCGACTTGTGAGGTATTGAGGCTATATACATTGGCTAGGGTGAGTGGTTTGTCCCAGAATGTGCCCTTGAGGAGGACATAACGTCCCTGTTCATCTGTAAGGGAATCTGTTATTTGAAGGGGAAGGTTTTTGGAGATGATAATACCTTTGTTTTGGAGGTAGAGGTGGTGGCGTGAAATACTTGGGTAAAGAACGAGTTTTCTAGTTTGGGTATAGCATTTGATTTGAAATGGGTTTCCTGTAAAAATATTATGTCTGCTTTCATGCCATGCATGCTGTGCTAGTTTGTGTGATAGTTTTTCGGGAATATTGAGGTCTTTAGCATTAAGGGATACTAAGAGTGCGAGGTATGGTCGAGTTCTTGGGTCGATGGTAAGTGGATTGTTAGTTGGAAGGTGGGTGCTATGATTCTAGAGAGGTCAAATGTAACTGTTTAGGGGAGGAAGTGAGAGATGGTAGGGATGTAATAAGAGTGGGAAGGAGGGAGGAGAAGGTCAGAGAATTTGGAGAAGGAATGTGGGTGGGAGAAGAAGGAGGGGGAGTAGGGGTTAAGGAGGGTGAGGGTGTAGAGGGAAAAGATGGATAAGGAAGAATAAAGAGGGAGGAAGGACGAGTGAGAAATCCGGGGGCAAGTATAGGGCAGCTAACTCACCGAGATATGTAAGGAAGTCCGGACGGGATCAGCGAATACTACCTGAGCTTGCTGGTAGTCTTGGAGATAGGGTTGTCTCCTACCTCTCGCAGGTCAAATGTGCTAATAGGGAGACGGGTGTGAGCAGAGAAAGAGGGAGGGATTCAAGGATCGAAATCCCAGCTGCAACGATCAGTAGATTCAAATTGTATTTTACATTTGAACTAAAACATTAATTCAATGAGGAGGGCAATTTCGGAGGAGTGGAGAGGACGTCAGGACTGATTGCAGCGATGAGGGTGGATGGGGAAGAGTCTTTTCGAAAAGGGCTCAGTCTACTATTGTGGGGGAGAGGAAGCAGGTGTTTGGTAAAATAGGTGAGGTGGGTCTCCTCAAGTCGCGTATAAGTCCTTTAGGTCATGGAGTGCTCCTAGGTCTGGTAAAGGTAAATACCTCAAGGGTATATGGAGCATTAGTGTGATAAGTATGGACATTCGTGTAAAACCTTAAACATCATTGCAATCACAGAATGTAATAACTGCTCTGGAACTTGCAGCTACTTGAAAGACCGTTTAGTTTTAACTCATTACCTGAAGAGTAAATGGTCTCTAGTGAGGCAAGAGTGAGGGCATCGTGGGAGATAATGTGAGGGAGATATAATTTTTTGCTTTCCCACCCTCTGGTTGAAAGAGGGTGGGGTTTGAAAAGCAGGATGAGAGCTAATGTTGGTAATGTATTAGTCTCACTCGAGGTCCTCAACAGTCTCAAAAGGTCTTGGCATAAACATAATGCAATGCAAAACAACCCAGTAAACAATGTTGTGGATGATTAAAAACAGGGTAATAATAATACTTTACAACCCTTTTGTACACTTTTACTTGTTTACTTGCTTCTGGTTGATTGCTAAACAAAGCCGTAAACGTGGTTACCGTAAGAAAAAAGGCCCATCTTTGGTATCATTGTGAGAAAAAAGAAAGGAAAAAAAAAGGAGGAGAGGGGGTGGGGGAGTTGGAACCTGAATAGGTAATAATCTATGAGTTCTTCTATGCCACTGTCCATTGTTTTTAGCAGATGAGAAGCATGGATGAAGATGTGGGAAAGGGATTGGGATCTCTAAGAGGAGCCGCATGTTAGATAGGAAGACTGATGCTAGTGAAGCTGAGGATCGGTGGAGATAGAAGTCTCTTGTGGTAGTCTTTGGGAGTAAACTGAAATAAGGCGGTGTAGAGCACTGTGGATCTGGTGGATACTAGGTGAGTCAGTGGACAAGTTCCAAGAAGAGGTTATCTTGGCAATCTTGACCTCGTGGTGTTAAAGCGGTTTAAAGGAGTGAGTTCAAGGGTGCGATCTGGGTTAGCAAAAATTTTTATCAGCATCTTGAGATGATAAGGGTATACTTCATTTTCTATGCAGATAAACAGATTGCATAGGTGGGGAGCTGTGCAGGTAGAGTTAGGAGATGGTAGTAGGTGCATCCCAGTTGATGTCCTCGGACAGTAGGGGTGAGAAGCACAGAATGCAATTCAAGGCTCGATGGGGTAAAGAAGTGGGGTTTAAGGGTTGCCATTGTGAGTAATCAGTGGGGGTATCAGTAGTTTATGGAGGTAGTATTATGTGAACATAACTGAGGGCTCCAAACATACTTCCAGAAATGTTCAGGTAATCAACCAAAGAAGTGTACTGACCTTGGGTCGGATATGCAGGAATCACTTTAAGAGGAAAGGCGGGCTCTTCGGTGAGCCGGCGAGGCTGTGGGGCTGCCGTTCCTCTGAGTTCGTTGGGCGGTTAAAGGAGAAGAATGGAGCGGTAGTGAACGATGGCAGCTGGGGCCCCGGAAGCCAGCTTCTCATATGTCATCTATGGAGTTGGCATTTATTAGTGGTAAGCGTAAATCACTGTACCAATCTGGTACGTCTACTAGAGGTATATTCAGGGTGTTGCAGAAGTGCTCTAAGTCTTCCGGGACTCTGAGATTTGCTATGTGCCCCTGTGAATTGGCAAAGAGGCAGAAAGGGAACGTCCAGCGATAGGTGATGGCTCTGGCACGGAGAAGATCCAGTAGGGGCCTTAGCTTCCTTTTGCGATGAAGGGTGATGTTGGAAATATCCTGGAAGATCTTAATCTCTGCGCCTTGGTGTAGAAGATGATTACGGTTGCAAGCTTTCCTGAGGATTTCGTCCTTCAGGGGGTAGTTAACCAGACAGCAGACCACGTCTCTCGGCAGGTCTGTGTCCTTGCCTCTTGGTCTCAATGCTCTGTGTATACGTTCCATTTCTATGGGTGTATCATGTGGTCTCTCTAAAAGATCATTCAAGACCGCCGATACAGTTGGTGTGAGGCTGCTAGGTTCTATGGATTCGGGTAAACCCCTTACCCTTAGATTATGGCGTCGTCCCCGTTTATCTAGATAAGTGTTTCTCAGTTTCACGCGATACATCATAGAGAACTTCAACGCCACATTGAAGATCTAGATCAGTGTTTCTCAACTCTAGTCCTCAAAGCGCCCCAGCAGGTCATGTTTTCAGGCTTTCCATTATTTTGCACAGGTGATTTGATCAGTTTCACTGCCTTAGTAGTTCCCACAGCTGTTTCATCTGAGGGAAATCCTGAAAACATGACCTGTTGGGGTGCCTTGAGGACTGGATTTGAGAAACACTGATCTAGATCTTCAATGTGGTTTTGAAGTTCTCTATGATGTATAGCATGAAACTCGACTTGTCGCACATGGCATAGGGAGGTGTCATGTGGGGCTGTTCTCTCCACTTCCCCTACCCTGGATTAAATGTCACAGATATCTGTGCGCAGATCTGAGATAGCTGCTGACAGGGTGTTTCTAACGTCAGCTGCTATCTCATGTAGATCAGTCAGGCTTGGGGCAGGGGCTGTATTGGGATGCGAGGCACCAGGGAACAGCCCTTCTTTTAAGAGCAGTGGGCTTCTGCTAGGTGAACAGGATCTCCGTGAAGAGACATTAGAAGAAGACATGGCGCCCCGCTGCCATGTCCGGAACAACTCCAGGATATTGCGGCTCAGTTGTGTGCCCTGCTCTCGGGGTGAGCGTGATCGTGTTGCCAAGACACTCCAATGAGTACTCCCCATAAGTAGATAGTGTATCGTCTCCGGGTTGAAGAATGCAGGACCTCGAGGTGTCGGAGGTAAGAGATTAAGCAGCCATCTCTGACCGGGTCTAGACCACGCCCAAACACTGACATTTTAAATTCTTGCTGTTTTCATAGAGCAGAGAGTATTGCGAATGAGCATTTTTCATCCAGGCCATGGTTTATTTGAAATGATGCCGCCAGTTAGGGGATTTAGGTGCAGACGAATAGATTTAGAGTTAGAGATTTTTCTGAGGGCTATAAATACCTTTAATTCGAATGACAAATCAGATTTGTAAGTGTTGGTTATACATATATTTTGTGCTATAGTGGGTGGAGGAATTGCAATACATTTTAATGCTGTTTTTAAAGGTATTGTGAATGATTTTATTATTTGTAGGTTTCATTATTAATTTTATTTGTGTATTGTTAGCTTGTCTTATTTGTAATGCAGGCCATACATGATTAATTTTCTTTTATTCAACCAGCAACTGTTCCCCCATCCACACATTCGCAGAGCCATTGTATTCTGACAGCTAGGAGGCTTGTACACCATCAGAATACACTCAACAGCACTGCCAACATGTAAACATTTTCCAAAAGGCTGGTTGTACAGAAGTTAATCGAGAGATCGACTTCTGTACAACCAGCCTGCCCATAGATAGATTTTGGCCGGTCCCTGAATTTGGTTGGCAGAATTTTGATCCACCTATGGCCAGCTTTAGGCATTGCTGTTTATGTGACAGTGGCATCAAATTTTGTTGTATATCTTTTGTAATGACAATAAAGCCCTTTAGAACAAAGCCAACTAACCAGAATGTTCTGCTATCTTTCAAAACAGTGTCTAAAATAATACATGTAGATCATGTTTTCCAAAAGAATACCAACATACACATACACATTATAGTTTTGGTAAGCATGTTAAGTGGAAACTCCTGTACAAAAAATGAATCTATACAATTGCATCAAGTAGTGCTAGAATGGCCACAGACCAGTAGTAATCTCCCAAAGAATGATGGGTGGGGAGATACTGTATTTGCTCATTGCCAAACAAATCATTATTGTAAATGACTCCACAGCAATACTTGCCCAACACTAATGCTTTCTACTTTCAATTCTTTCCTTTTGATTAAAGTTCCAAAACAGTTAAAAAATGGCTCGACAATCATAAGTGATACTCAAAATTGGAATTATTGCTTGTAATTAACAAAAAGTCCCCAGATATTATTATATGTGCTGTAGTTTGATGGTTAGTTTAATTGTATCACTCCTCAAAGTTTATGTGTGGCTTCAAGAAAAGAAGAGAGGACACCTCTTATTGGTAGAGATGAAGCTACGGCAGATCACTGAATGTATACTGTAGAGGATATGTAAAATCCAATAAATGTGCACCGCTAGATAAGAGTGATACAATTATAATAGCAAAGGTACTGTATATATGCAAAGAACCCAATATTACTGAGATGCAAATATATAAAATGTAAACAGGAAGTTCATATACTGAGGGAGTTTATTCAATAATTGACAGTTGTATCAACTCACCAGAAGTCAAAGAAAGTAAGGCATAATCTGACATCCATCAAGTATCACCCAGGTGCATAAGGATATTTCCACACGTAAGCCTTCACCCAAACAATGCACTCATCAGATGGAGGATTAGTACAAGCATCAATTATTAGTCACTGTTCTGTCCTCTTCAGTGAATGCCATAGAGCATGGGCAGTTGCTTCCAAGACACCACACTAAATGTAAAAATGCTCAACAGCCAGGAGCCCAGAAAAAAGCTTAGTGTAATATTTATTGACCGATTTTAAAATCCAAAAAAGCATTACAGCATAATAAAACATCCGTAAGTGCACTTACAATGGTGGTCACCACTCCAAACGCATGGACATGGCGGTGCAACGACAGCATAAGCATTAACACTTAGCGAACACATGCGGCAAAATAAAAATTTGACAGTGTCTCTTTACTGGACTGGGCCGAAGTTTTCTCTTCTGTGAGAACTAGCATCAAACAGTAGAGATTTCAAGGACTTTCTTCTCGTCCGTTTTTATTAAAATAAAGTTCCAGAAAAACACAAAAAACATGAATTTTCCTCAAAGGAAATTCAGCATTCCTTTTCCATCAAAAAAACAAATGACATTCAGCTCTTTGGGCTTACACCTTCAGCACTGCAGTTTTGGCATTACACTTCAGGCCCTTGTCTGTCTCCTACAGACCACCCTCTCACAAACATTTGGACCACACATTTAGCCACCTCTTGCTGCTCTGGCTCCCATACCTCTCCTAGGTGGAGCCCTCCTGACTCTCTGTCTGCCGAGGTAGAGCCCAGAACCATGGTCAGGTCTCTACAAAAAGCCCTTAACAATCAGTGTGCTGGCTGTTCACAAAACCTGGACTCAGGATTGGAGATTTAAAACTACCTAGAACTCTAAGAAATCTCCAGGCTCTAGGCTCCAAAACAGACTTTACAAAACAATGAGGAAACTGAAAAGCCAGTTTCCTCTGCAACAAGGAAACCCCCTGGAGCCTCTTAACCTGCCTGGTTGAGAATCCTGGGTTACAACCTCTATTTAGACCCTGGCAGGGTACCACACTGCCACACTTCCCAAAGAAAAATATCCCACTCTTCACAATTACGCCTCATGTCATCAGTTTTCGATAGCACCTATATTTGTGAGCAGCACAAAGGGCAAAATAAGAACCAAAATATCATATGAACACTGAGAATTCATTGAGAATTGTTACTACATCCATTGAACCAGATATTAGTAAGTTAGTTTATCAAAAACAGTGTCAAATATCACATTAGTTTGATGTTTCCGTCTTTTTCTTTTATAATAAAAAATTTTAGGAAAAAAAATGAAGTTTTATTACCCAGATAGGTACATTATCTATATCAGTTATCGTTGACTTGTGATCTGCCAGACTCTGTCTGCTGATCAGCTATCCTTATTGTTAGTGTAATTTATGTGTGGCCCAAGACAATTCCTCTTCTTCCAACGTGGCCCAGGAAGGTCAAAAGATTGGACCCATGCTGTAGATCATATGCACAAAAACTAGAGAAAATGAAAACAGATTTATCCAAAGCAACACAATTCTTTGCCTATATTCAGGTTTTACAAACCTGGCAGGATACTCATAAAAAGTTATTTTTTGCTGTTTTACTTTCGAGTGCCTCCATTTTCTCTAGCCCCCAGGAGACACTACACAGAGGTTTGGTAAATGCAAAGAGTTCTTTCTTCTTTCTAGACTAAAATATATGCAAGACATGGAAAAGGTTAGTGGCCAAAAGTGACATGTGTCTAATGTCAGTGCATCCCTGGCTTTCAAGTGAAGTTTGCCACCCACTGATATGAAGCCTTTGATGTGCAGGTGCATTTTCATTGTTTCATTGTACATATAGAAAACAACTCCCCCTACGATAATATGTCTAAAAGCTGGCGGTAAATCCTTTGAACTGTATTGTCTACTGTATATGAGAAACACTGAGGGAATATTTTCGGAAACATTATAATAATGAACGGAGCTTCTTAGCTATTCCAAGTTTCGAGTAATTGGTTCTACTAATGTCCATCATGAATTATATCTGCATCAGCAACAAGATTGTGACAGCAATTTATATGTCTGCAGTTTTTTCAAAATCAGATCACAGTGATGGAGGTTTTGTAAAGCATTCAGGGTGCAGTTCCAACCAAGACTACAAAGTATCTTCCTCATATAGAAACATAGTGATTAGTTAGTCAGTACCAATGTAAATGGTTTAATGTTCTATGTGAACTGCTGTGATATATGTTGGTGCTCTGTTAAAGCTTAAAGTGGTTTTAAAGCTTCGGGGTTTTTTAATTTTTTAAAGTTACCTGCTCTGTGCAGTGGTTTTGCACAGAGCAGCTCCAATCCTGGCTTCTCCCCCTCAAGCAGTGCCCCCAGAAAAAGCCACTTACCCTGGAGGGCACCACTGTGTGCTCGCTCCTGAGCTACTGCTCTATGCTTCCATAAGACACTGTGTCGTGGCTCAGCCCCGCTACCCCCCACTCTCTCCTCATTAACTCACTGGCTGTGATTGACAGGAGTGGGAGCCAATGGGCTGCCGCTGCTGTCTCAACCAATGAGAAGGCAGAGTTCCGGAAAAGCCGAGGCTATCGTGAACTGCACTGGATTGGAGGGATCTCAGGTAAGGATTGGGGGGGGGGCTTTGGGGCCGCTGCTCACAGAAGGTTTTTTAACTTCATGCATACGAATGCATAAAGGTAAAAAACCTTCAGCCTTAATAACCACTTCACCTTGGGCCACATAAACTTTAATTTAAATATATTTCTTAATATCAAGGAATATAAATACCACTGTGGGTCATGATTTACTAAAGCTGGTGCACACAGAATCTGGTGTAGCTGTGCATAGTAACCAATCAGCTTCTAGGTTTTATTGTTGAAGCTGAAGTTAGAATCTGAATGGTTCACCAGTTCTGACTGCATCAGTTTTAGTAAATCCCCCCCCCCCCTTTTGTGTGCACCAAATGCCTTTGCAAACTCAGATATTTCCTTGAAAAGCTGTGGTGTCTTCACTGTGTTGCATGCAGCCGGTGCAGACAGTAGAACTGTGGGAGGGGCATAGCAAACCACCCACTACAGGCACCTTGGAGAAAGATACAGGGGGGGGGAGGGGGGCTGATGCAAGACCTGTCACTCTGCACAGGAAGAGAGAGCAGCAGCGACTTGACAGAAAGCTCCTGCACAGAGGCAAAGTTTTACACTGGAATATTGCACAGATTTTGAAGAATACCACCAACCACACCAAGATTCATGTAAGCCTTCATATGTCTTTTGTGTTTAGACATTATTTACTGATCTCGGAGTTCAGCTTTATAGTATCTTTAAAGTCTTTTTTTATAAATAGCTTCACATCAACATTGCAAAGACAAAAGATTGCGGATATAATTCCTTAAAATGCACTAATTTCCTTTTTCTCTGTTTTGATTGCGCCAGGTTCCCCTCTTTCACATAAGCACAAAAGAATAGGGGCAGAGACTTAAAATGACACTCATTGACTTCTGTCAATGTCACATATCCTATGAGCTTCTTTGTTTCTTGGAGATGTGCACGTATCATAGTGCTTCAGGCAGAGCTATAGGGATGACTGGCATCCCTAAATACTCCCTGTCTACTGTGTTTTGAATAGCTAGGGATGACTAGAAGGTGTGACTGATAGTATAATCACAGGCAGACTGCTAAATGACCTCAGTAGGGCTTCTTGTACAAAGATACAGGGCAGTGCTGGATGGCACAAAGTACCTGGACTTATCGTTGTGATGATTTAGGAAGCTGGAAGCAGTATTAAACCCAAAACCAAAACATTTATATATTGCAGCTTATTACAAATTAGATGCAGTGGCTGCATTAATCTTTTTTTGTTAGGCTTTATTTCCCCTCTGTTTTCACCTGATAATCTGGCCAGTAACACACTTGCTATATTAGAGTGCCACCACTCTGAATGAAGGAGCACAGGGAGCACCTTTGGATAGCAGCATTGTCAGTCTGGGGGGGGGGGGGGGAGTAATGTTAGATGTACTAGGAGATGTATATACACTAAACAAATTGAAGCTGAACTCTGGATAATACTTTACAAGCAGTTATGCAGACAACCCCTGCATTTGTAAATCACATCCCCGCCTCTGAATGACGTCTACATGAAGGATGTAAACCATTGGGAGCAGGCTTAGAAGTCATGTCTGCTACTGCCCAGTTGAGCCTGCCACTAGATATTGCAGCTGAAGAGCGGTGCAGTGTGCAGAGGTGAGCAGAGGATGAGTTGGGGGGTGCAGAGGTAAACAGAGAGGGGGGGGTTGGGGTGCAGTGGTTAGAAGAGGAGGAGCTAGAGATACAGAGACTAGAAGGGGTATTTAGGATGTAAAACTAAACTGAGATGGTTTGGCTAAGTATGTAGAAATTAGTAGACATTAGTAGGGGAGGTCACTGTAAAAACCTGTTACACCATTGATGGGTGTAAATGTCTCAATTATATTATATACACACACACACACACACACTGGATATAAATAGTATAAACTCCGCTTTAAACCAATGCTTTTTTGGAGCACCTTTTGATTTTATTACAGCACTCAGTCTTTTTGGGTATGAGTCTATCAGCATGGCACATCTTGACTTGGCAATATTTGCCCACTCTTCTTTGCAAAAACACTCCAAATCTGTTAGATTGTGAGGGCATCTCCTGTGCACAGCCCTCGTCAGATCACCCCACAGATTTTCAATGGGATTCAGGTCTGGGCTCCGGCTGGGCCATTCCAAAACTTTAATCTTCTTCTGGTGAAGCCATTCCTTTGTTGATTTGGATGTATTGCTTTGGGTCGTTGTCATGCTGAAAGATGAAGTTCCTCTTTATGTTCAGCTTTCTAGCAGAAGCCTGAAGGTTTTGTGTCAATATTGACTGGTATTTGGAACTGTTCATAATTCCCTCTACCTTGATTAAGGTCCCTGTTCCAGCTGAAAAAAAACAGCCCCAAAGCACGATGCTGCCACCACCATGCTTCACATGCTTCTTTTGGTAATGTGCAGTGTTGTTTTTGCGCCAAACATATCTTATGGAATTATGGGCAAAAAGTTCGACCTTGGTTTCATCAGACCATAACACATTTTCCCAGATGCTTTTGGGAGACTTCAGATGTGTTTTAGCAAAATTTAGCCGGGATGTTTTTCTTTGCAAGAAAAGGCTTCCGTCTTGCTACTCTACCCCATAGCCCAGACATATGAAGAATACGGGAGATTGTTGTCACATGTACCACACGGCCAGTACTTGCCAGATATTCCTGCAGCTCCTTTAATGTTGCTGTAGGCCTCTTGGTAGCCTCCCTGATCAGTTTTCTTCTCGTCTTTTCATCAATATTGGAGGGACATCCAGTTGTTGGTAATGTCACTGTTGTGCCATATATTCTCCACTTGATGATGGCTGTCTTCACTGTGTTCCATAGTATATCTAATGCCTTGGAAATTCTTTTGTACCCTTCTCCTGACTGATACCTTTTAACAATGAGATTCCTCTGAGGCTTTGGAAGCTCTCCACGGACCATGGCCTTTGCTGTAGGATGCAACTAAGAAAATGCCAGGAAAGACCTACTAGAATAGCTGAACTTTATTTGGGGTTAATAAGAGGCACTTTAAATGATGGCAGGTGTGTACTGACTCCTATTTAACATGAGTTTGAATGTGATTGCTAATTCTAAACACAGGTAAATCCCCAGTTACAAGAGGGTGTGCACACTTATGCAAACATATTATTTTATTTTTACTTCCCTCCACCTAAAAGATTTTAGCTTGTTGTTCAACTGAGTTGTACAGTTTATAGGTCACATTAACCACCTCAATACAGGGCACTTTCACCCCCCTTCACTGATGTGCGCTGACGAGGCGGCACTGATGAGGCACTAATATGCCGCACTGATAGGTGGCACTGATGGTCAGCACTGATGGGCACTAATGGGCGGTACTGATGGGCACTGAAAGGCTGCACTGACTGGCATCCCTGATAGGAGACACTGATGAGCACTGATAGGCGGTACTGATGTGCACTAATGGGAGGCACTGATGGGCACTGAAAGGCTGCACTGACTGGCATTCCTTATGGGCACTGATAGGGCTTACCTGTAATCAGGGCACGGACGATCAGTGCCCTGGTTACCAGCCCAGGTCTCCCCTGCGAGGAGATGCCGCTGATCGGCACTCCTCGCCACACACTCTGTCAGTGTGAGGCGAGAAGAGCCGATTCACGACACTTCCTTGTTTACATGTGACCAGTTGTGATTGGACACAGCTGATCACATGGTTAAAGAGCTGCGGCTCATACAGAGATCGGGGTCGTGACGTTTTTCCTAGCAATACGGAGCGACCCTGATCGCCGCACTGCGCATCCACGAGGGCGTGGCTGTTCTGGGCATCAACATAGGACGTCCACCCAGAGCAAGAGCCGCTTCCCTCCCCCTCTAATATTTGACGGTGGGGCGGGCGGAAACTGGTTAAAGGTGGAGAAAAGTTCTGAAATAATTTATCTTTGTCTCGTTTTTTTACATCATAGAAACCTGACATTTTAACAGGAGTGTGTAGACTTTTTATACCCATTATATATATTTTGGTGGTTAGTGTAAATACGCCTGTTGTGTTGGGGTCAATGTAAATCTTCCCATTATACTAGAGGTCAGTTAATAATCACGATTACATTGTTAGTTGGCAGTCAGTGTACAAAATTCAGTGGCCATTGTCCAGTGATATCACTGCTATCCCCATCTCTTTGCCTATGTGGCAGGGATTCCCCATGATGTCAGTGCTTCCTAGGGATGCCGCAGGTGCAGGCACCCTGAGTTTTCTTTAGGAACCAGTGACAGCAGGAACCAGTGTCATATATACAGTATCTCAGTGAGTACACCCCTCACATTTTTGTAAATATAATAATATATAATAAGTGACAACACTAAAGAAATGACACTTTGCTACAATGTAAAGTAGCGAGTGTATGAGTGTATAGCTTGTATAACAGTGTAAATTTGCTGTCCCTTCAAAACAATTCAACACAAGCCATTAATGTCTAAACCGCTAGGCAACAAGAGTACACCCCTAAGTGTAAATGTCCAAATTGGGCCCAATTAGCAATTTTCCCTCCCCGGTGTCATGTGACTCATTGGCGTTACAAGGTCTCAGGTGTGAATGGGGAGTAGGTGTGTTAGATTTGGTGTTATTTCTCTCACTCTCTCACTGCTGGTCACTGGAAGTTTAACATGGCACCTCATGGCAACGAACTCTTAGGATCTAAAAAAAAGAATTGTTGCTCTACATAAAGATGGCCTAAGCTATAAGAAGATTGCCAAGACCCGGAAACTGAGTTGAAGCATAGTGGCCAAGTCCATACAGCGGTTTAACAGGATAGGTTAAATTTAGAACAGGCCTCACCATGGTTGACCAAAGAAGTTGAGTGACCGTGCTAAGCGTCATATCCAGAGGTTGTCTTTGGGAAATAGACATACAAGTGCTGCCAGCATTGCTGCAGAGGTTGAAGGGGTGAGGGTTCAGCCTGTCAGTGCTCAGACCATACGCTGCACACTGCATCAAATTGGACTGCATGGCTGTCGTCCCAGAAGGAAGTCTGGTCTAAAGATGATGCACAAGAAAGCCCACAAACAGTTTGCTGAAGACAAGTGGACTAAGGACATGGATTACTGGAACCATGTCCTGTGGTCTGATGAGACCAAGATGAACTTATTTGGTTCGGAAGGTGTCAAACGTGTGTGGCAGCAACCAGGTGAGGAGTACAAAGACAAGTGTGTCTTGCCTACAGTCAAGCATGGTGGTGGACGTGTCATGGTCTTAGGGCTGCATGAGTGCTGCCAGCACTGGGGAGCTACAGTTCATTCAGGGAACCATGATTGCCAACATGTACTGTGACATACTAAAGCAGAGCGTGATCCCCTCCCCTTGAAGACTGGGCCGCAGGGCAGTATTCCAACATGATAACTGTCCCAAACACACCTCCAAGAAGACCACTGCCTTGCTAAAGAAGCTGAGGGTAAAGCTCATGGACTGGCCAAGCATGTCTCCAGACCTAAACCCTATTGAGCATCTGTGGGGTATCCTCAAATGGAAGGTGGAGGAGCGCAAGGTGTCTAACATCCACCAGCTCCATGATGTCATTATGGAGGAGTGGAAGAGGACTCCAGTGGCAACCTGTGAAGCTCTGGTGAACTCCATGCTCAGGAGGGTTAAGGCAGTGCTGGAAAATAATGGTGACCACACAAAATATTGACACTTTTGGCCAATTTGGACATTTTCATATAGGGGTGTACTCACTTTTGTTGCCAGCGGTTCAGACATTGATCCCTGTGTGTTGAGTTATTTTGAGGGGACAGCAAATTTACACTGTTATACAAGTGGTGCACTCACTACTTTACATTGTAGCAAAGTGTCATTTCTTCAGTGTTGTCACATGAAAAGATATAACAAAATATTTACAAAAATGTGAGGGATGTACTCACTTTTGTGAGATACTGCAGAAGTGGTAGAAATACTGCTTCTATATATGATGCACAGCTCCCCCCGAAACTGGGGACAAAACAAGCAAAATTTCAGGCCAAACCATTCACTCACCCCCACCCCCCCTTACATTGGTGGTCAGTATACATCCCTCATTATACTGGGGATCAAAGTAACCTCCCCTACATTACCGGTCCCCTCCTACCTTGGTGGCCCATATAAAACCCCCCTTACATGGGTGGTCTGTGAAGAACCCCCCCCCCCTTTACATTGGTGGTCAGTGTAAATTCTCAGTTACATTAGTAGTCAGTGTGGAAATCCCCTATACACTGGTGGTCAGTGTACATTTACCATTACATTGGTGGTCAGTGTAGAAATCCCTTATTACATTGGTGGCCAGCATAGAAATCCCCCCTTAAATTGGTATAGAACCCCCCTCCTTCAATTGGTGGTCAGTGTAGAAATCCCCCTTTCACTGGTGGCCAGTATACACGATTCATTATACTGGTGATCAGAGTAAATCCCTCCCTTACAGTGGTGGTCAGGGTAGAAACCCACCCTCACATTGGTGATCAGTGTAGATCCCCCCCCTTACACTGGTGGTCAGTGTAGACACCCCGCACACGTTGGTGGTCAGTTTACATACTGGTAATCAGAGTAATTCCCTCCTCACATTGGTAGTCAGGGTAGAACCCCACCCATATATTGGTGGTCAGTGTAGAAATCCCCCTTACATTGGTGGTCAGTGTAGAAATCCCCCCTTACATTGGTGGTCAGTGTAGAAATGACCCTTAAATTGGTGGTCAGTGTAGAAATCCCCCCTTACATTGGGGATCAGTGTAAATTCCCTATTACATTGGTTTTCTGTTTAAATTCCTCCTTACATTAAAGGTCAGTGTAAATTCCTCCATATGCCCCGTACACACGATCAGATTTTCCGACAACAAATTTTGGATGTGAGCTTGTTGGTGGAAAGTCCGACCGTGTGTATGCTCCATCGAAAATTTGTTGTCGGACTTTCCGCCAAATGTTGGCTAGCAGGTTCTAAAATTTTCTGCCAACAAATGTTTGTTGTCGGACTTTCCGATCGTGTGTACACAAGTCTGTCGGACAAAAGTCCACGCATGCTCGGACTCAAGTACGAGCCGGAGATATAACTAGCGTTCGTAATGGAAATACCACGTACGTCTTGTACGTCACTACGTTCGTAATTGTTGGCCAACATTTGTGTGACCGTGTGTATGCAAGACAAATTGGAGCCAACATCCTACGAACAAAAATCCACGGTTTTGTTGTCGGAAAGTCCGATCGCGTGTACGGGGCATAACATTGGTGGTCATTGTAAAGATCCCTTACAATAGTGGTCCGTGTAGGGTCCTCCACTACATTGGTGGCCAGTGTAGGGCTCCCCCTTACATTGATAGTTAGTGTAGAATTCCCCATTACTTGCGTGCACAAGATTTCCAACTTTGCTCTAAATGATTTAGAATTTTCCACAGTGAAATGCCTCCTAATGAGTTATATTACACAAAATGTTTGTCACCTACAAAAAACAACGGTCATCTATCACAACAGGTGTCACAGTACTCAGCAGAAGGTCAAAAACATGTTCAAGAAATATTTTATGCCAAATATGTTTGCGGTGCAAATAAATTGTTTATCGTTTGTCATGTGTGTAGACCAAGGCTCGGTGCACGACTAAAATTGTTTTTCGCTTAACCCAGTAGGCTGAAAGAAAAAAAAACGGATTGGTCACTGTACTAAGCTATGTTAATGTTTTGATCTCCCCCACTGTGTGTTCTGACAAGGAGACTGCTATTGGCTGCCAACGCTGATCGGATGCTGGTTTTCCAGCATGTCCCTTCGACAAAAACTGCTTGTTAGACTGGCTTTAGTTGGGGGGGACAGCTGTACACAATGACCGAATGTCAGCTGGTTCCTATTGAACCAGCGGATACCAACTGATATTCGCCCCGTGTGTAGTTAAAGTGGTACTAAAGTCTTGGTTTTTTTTTTTGCCTGAAAAATAACAAAACATGTCATACTTACCTGTTCTGTGTAGTGGTTTTGCACAGAGCAGCCCAGATCCTTCTCTTCTCAGCTCCCTCTTTGGCTCTCCTGGCCCCTCCCTCCTGTTGAGTGCCCCCGCAGCAAGCAGATTTATATGGGGGGGGGCACCCGAACCATGCCAGCTGGCTTTTGTTGAGCTGGGTGGTGCCATCAATGGCTCAAATTTCTTATGCTTTGGCAGGAGCCATGTATGACCAGCTAGCTAAACAAATATATACATACATTTTCCTAACAACGCTTAGAATAATATTTCCTTTTTTTCTGTCATTATGATAAATCTTTCTGTACATACAGTATTTTAAAATAAAATTATAATGATATGCCCCTTGTAAAACTATTCCCATTTTAAATGAGACCCGGCCCCTAATTTAAGCACATTTTCTGCTTACAATGGCTTGCTGGATGCACATTAAAAAAAAAAAAAAGAAATTTTTTCTGAAATGTTGCTAACTATGTAGGTCTAATCTCCACTCAGATCCTTAACCACCTCAATACTGGGCACTTTCACCCCCTTCCTTCCCAGACCAATTTTAAGCTTTCCATGCTCTCACACTTTGAATTACTCAGTCATGCTACACTATATCCCAATGAAATTTTTATCATTTTGTTCACACAAATCGAGCTTTCTTTTGGTAATATTTCTTCACCACTGGGTTTTTTATTTTTTGCGATATAAGCAAAAAAAGAGTGAAAATTTTGATTAAAAAAATAAGATTTTCTACTTTTGGTTTTAAAAGAAATCCAATAAAATCAAATTTCATCATAAATGTAGGCCAGAATGTATTCTGCAACATGTCTTTGGTAAAAAAAATCCCAATAAGTGTATGATAATAGGTTTGTGTGAAAGTTAGAGTCTACAAGCTATGCTACATATCTCATTTCTTGAGGCCCTAAAATGTCAGGACAGTACAGATACCCCCAAATTACCCCTTTTTGTAAAGATGACAGCCCAAGGTATTTAGTAAGAGGCATAGTGAGTTTTTTAAAGTTACAATTTTTTGCCCAAAATAGTTTGTAAAAGGGAGGGGATCATGCTCTGCTTCAGTATGTCACAGTACATGTTGGCATTCATGGTTCCCTCAATAAACTGTAGCTCCCCAGTGCCGGCAGCACTCATGCAGCCCCAGACCATGACACTCCCACCACCATGCTTGACTGTAGGCAAGGCACACTTATCTTTGTACTCCTCACCTGGTTGCTACCACACATGTTTGACACCATCTGAACCAAATAAGTTTATCTTGGTCTCATCAGACCACAGGACATGGTTCCAGTAATCAATGTCCTTAGTCTGCTTGTCTTCAGCAAACTGTTTGCAGGCTTTCTTGTGCATCATCTTTAGAAGAGGCTTCCTTCTGGGACGACAGCCATGCAAACCAATTTGATGCAGTGTGCAGCGTATGGTCTGAGCACTGACAGGCTGACCCCCCACCCCTTCAACCTCTGCAATAATGCTGGCAGCACTCAAACATCTATTCCCCAAAGACAACCTCTGGATATGACGCTGAGCAAGTGTACTCAACTTCTTTGGTCGACCATGGCGAGGCCTGTTCTAAGTGGAACCTGTCCTGTTAAATCGCTGTATGGCCTTAGCCACTGTGCTGCAGCTCAGTTTCAGGGTCTTGGCAATCTTTTTATAGCCTAGGCCATCTTTATGTAGAACAGCAATTCTTTTTTTCAGATCCTCAGAGAGTTCTTTGCCATGAGGTGCCATGTTGAACTTCCAGTGACCAGTATGTGAGAGTGAGAGGGATAACACCAAAATTAACACTGCTCCCCGTTCGTTCCTGAAACCTTGAAACACTAATGAGTCACATGACACCGGGGAGGGAAAATGGCTAATTGGGCCCAATTTGGACATTTTCACTTAGGGGTGTACTCACTTTTGTTGCCAGCGGTTTAGACATTAATGGCTGTGTGTTAAGTTATTTTGAGGCGACAGTAAATTTACACTGTTATACAAGCTATACACTCACTACTTCTACTACCACATGTGTGAGACTTTTACACAGCCTGGCCACATACAGAGGCCCAATATTCAAGTAGTACCGTTAGGCGTTCCAAAGGCATAAATTATACATTTCATTTCCTGAGTACCTATCAAATTTTTAAAGGCCCTGGAGCACCAGGACAATGGCATAAGATGAGGCAGATGATCACAGACAGATGTGGCAGATGATCACCAACAGATTTGTGCCAGATGTGCGCAGATGATCACAAAAAGATGTGCGCAGATGAGCACGGACAGATGTGCATCAGATGTTCGCCAGATCATGAACAGATGTGCGCCAAATGATCACAGATGTGCTCCAGATGACCACAGACAGATGTGCCAGATGACCACAGACAGATGTGTCAGATGATCACAGACAGATGTGACAGATGATCACAGACTGAGGCAGTCAGCTTCTAACTTCAGCTTGTTTAATTAAGCTTTGACAAAAAACCTGGAAGCAGATTGGTTTCTATGCACAGCTGCACCAGATTTCGCACTCTCCAGTTTTAGTAAATCAACCCCTGTGTTTGCTTATACCTATTATTGCTAGCTATCAGGTAGAGCAGCCCTCAAAATTTCCACTCGCCTGCTCGTACTAGGCAAGTGGAAATTAGCTGCTAGCGCGTGTGCAGTCTCAGCTCGGGCTGGGGGTTGGTCCTCTCGGCTGGGGGGCGGGTCCACTTAGCTCTTCCACTCGGCTCAGAGGCTTGGCTTGCCTCCCTGTCCAAGCCGAGTGCAAGAGCTGAGTGGACCCGCCCCCCGCGCCTGAGCCGACCAGACCGGACCCGACATAGTTAAACACTGCAACTCTCCCTCCATGTTAGGCAACTGCAAATGAAGACATGGCATTTATCCATGAAAAAGATGTGTACGGTTTGTCTGACAAAACAAGCAAAACAGAGCCGCTGGATAGCTAGAAAGATATATAATTGTTTATGGTATTGGAGGATCCTGCCAGCACCATGGCAGAAGCTCCTTCTTATCCATGCAGGATGCTGGCGGTAAGTTGTAGCTGCTCTTTTGCAGCAGCTCCACTCTTTCAGAGGATGTATGGGGAAGAGAGCTCTGTACTAGAATGAGGGAACGGGGGTGAGCTCTTTACTGGGGGAGAACCTGCACTCAGTATGTAGTGCATCCATCAACCCTGCACTCGGTACGTAGCGCACCCCTTAATCTTGCACTTGGTACGTAGCGCACCTCACAACCCTGCACTCGGTACATAGCGCACCTCCCAACCCTGCACTCGGTACGTAGCGCACCTGGCAACCCTGCACTCTGTACGTAGCGCACCTGGCAACCCTGCACTCTGTACGTAGCGCACCTCGCAACCCTGCACTCTGTATGTAGCGCACCCCGCAACCCTGCACTCTGTACGTAGCGCACCCCGCAACCCTGCACTCTGTACGTAGCGCACCTCGCAACCCTGCACTCTGTACGTAGCGCACCTCGCAACCCTGCACTCTGTACGTAGCGCACCTCGCAACCCTGCACTCTGTACGTAGCGCACCTCGCAACCCTGCACTCTGTACGTAGTGCACCTCGCAACCCTGCACTCTGTACGTAGTGCACCTCGCAACCCTGCACTCTGTACGTAGTGCACCTCGCAACCCTGCACTCTGTATGTAGCGCATATTTACTTAAGGCAGTAATGATGTGTACAGTGCCTATAGTAGCCAATCATATTTTATCCTTATTTAATTTATCACAGTCAGATCAATGAAATATGCTAATGTTAATATTGTTAAAGTTGTTGGTAATATTTCATGAGATAATTTACGAGGTTGTGCTTAGGGGCGGAATCAGGGGCAGGGCAGCGTAGGGGTTGGGTGGGGCAACTGGTGGCGATTAACTCTTAAGGCCTGGCTAGTAGCTCAGGACTTGAAATTTTGAGCCCTGAGGTAGAGCGTTAATCTTTCCCAAAGTTTTGCTTTAAGATAGATGAAAAGAAGGCAATATTTAGTACATCAACAGAACTTCTGCTGAGCCATCTCTTGAAAAAAAAAAAAAAAAAGTTTAGAATATCTGGCCTAAAGGATGATTGTAGAATGTATGTACATTTGACATTAAATAATAAGATAGATGGGTGGTCGCTTAAAACATTTTCATATAAAACCTCATATATGTAGAGGGAAAGGGAAAGCACTAAGCAAACAAATCTGTCATCCAGAAATCCAGACACACTTCAAATCATTTTTAAACCTTCTACAAGACTCAGCTTCTCTACGCCTATTCACACAAATCTCAATTCTCATCTGATTTGTTTGCATTTCTCAGCCTTTGTCACAGTGCAGGGTTGAACAAATAGAAAAAGTACAGCCTAATTCAACTTAAAGTGCATGAGGAAAAAATTTGGTCCTACCAACATGTTTCCTTATCAGTAGGCCATTGTCAATCAATTAATGGAGACAGCTGGAGTCTGTGGAGCTGGGATTAGGTGGAAAGACAATGGCCTGTCCCAGGCTATTACAATTTAATCACTTTAACTAAATAAATAAGACAGCCCTGAGCCGCTCACATGTCAAGGGAATTCTGAACAAAAAGGAAACTTCAACAAGCATTGGTCTTTACTTGTTCGCCCCCTTTGGAAGGACAAGAGAGGGTTATTACTGTAGCTTTAAGTTCCATCTTTGTGTTTCTTGTCTTTGATTACCACTCGGACCTTGCCACTTTCTGGCACTAATTTGTCAAGCTAAACAAAGAAAGGATTTGTACCTCCTGTAAGGTCTCAATTAGAACTGGCTTCGTCTGCATTATGTACCATTCAACCACGACACAATGACTATAATTACTGGAATTTGCACTAAATAACTGAAGAATTTGCAGCAAAGCCCTTCTCTCCCAACAACAGTTTTCTTCTCCTAACCAGAGTGGTGAGAATGTAAGTCTTGGGTTCCTACTACTTATAACTGACAGTGTATATACTTTGGGTTAAATGTCAATTCAATAAAAAAAAAAAGATTTGAACTGCAGTCACTGACCATGAACAAAACTTTAGGCACTAGCATGGATCACTAGCATGGATCTGATTTTGTGCTTAGCATGATCAAGAACAAACAGGAAGAGGATACATCTGAAGCGGACTGGCAGGATCACCACTATTGACTAAGCCTTTCCCGCCTAAATTAAATAGGAGCCTCAAACATTAGTTGTGAGCGACAAAGAAAAGTAGTCCCTCATTTTTATAATTAGGGTTTACATACACTTTAATAGCAGTTTAAGTTCAGCCATAGATAGACATATGTATCACTGGGACAGATGAAAGGTCAGACATGTTCTAGAAGTTTTCTCTTATTTGGTTGATAGCACATTTGAAGTGAGTGGGTTGTTCCCTTTACTCCACAGAACAGGGAGCAACTGGAGTCTGTTCACACAGAGATATCTCAACACGTTGAAACTGTACCTTGACCTTGACCTGAAGACTAGAATGTTTAAATATAAATATGTTTCTTTTTTTATTAGTTAGGTATAGAATTGTTGCAAATTATTTTTTTTTCTTTCCCAGCCAGCAGATGGGGCTATGGACTGCTTTACACATTTTCCATAATAGCTTCTTTCTGGTTTGCTAACAAACAAAGTATAAAGAAGTTTAAACATGTAAAAAGCTCTAAAAATGTGGCCAAATCCATCCTAGTCTCCCTTTAACTCGACCTTGAAAAATAGACTGGCTATACAAACATAAAAAAATATAACAAATTTCTCCATCCATGCTAAACAGTGTTAAAGCGGTTGTAACCCCCCAAAAAAATTAGTGCTTGTGCAGTGTTATTTGTCCCTTTCTATGCTGTAAAATACCTGGTTGATCCTGCATGTTCCTGTGTCCCCCTATGGGAACTGACTATGGTAATCATCGCTGCTGATCCATGATACTGTGGTCAGTATATGTGCCTCCATCCTGCTGTGTTCAGGGTCACTCCCCCTCCCTCCTTGCCTGTCAGTTCCTAGTCTGTGAGCCATTTATTCCACGGTCTTCCCCTCCTGCTGCTATTCCAGGTGTTTGTCAAGTTAGTGATGACAATTGGCAGCCCCTCTGTGATAACAAGCTATACTGTGCAGTATCTGTGTTTTTTTTTTTTTTTAATTATGCAGTTAAATATTTTCTTTCACATCGCTGATGACCTCCCAGCTGACGTCAGAGGGGAACCTCGGTCCCTCCTGCTGTAGTCCTCAGATCAGGGAAGGAGAACTGCGGAATGGCACATGACCACACAGCGGCGATGTGAAATAGGGTATTTAGCTGAATTAAAAAAAAAAAAAGACACTGCACAGTATAGCTAGTTATTACAGAGGCTGCCAGTAATATTCATCACTAACTTTACAACCACTTTAATGGACAAATCTTCTCCCCAGTCGGCTATTGTATTCTAAACAAAAAATGGCAAAACAATTTGTAACTAGGTTTTAGAGTAAGGTAGCCCACAGACAGTCCAATTTTCGTGCAAAGCACGAATTTGCACGATTCCCCCATCAACACAGACAGTGCTGACAAGGGAATCCCTCCTGCCAAGCAATTGTCTTCTCCTGTCGGCGGGGGGGGGCTGAAAGATGACAGTGATTATAGCTAGAGGCTATAGCATGCAATACTATTGAGCCATATATGGCTATTCTTAAGACATAAGCGGACTAAAAGTGCATGAATACTTACTGTAGATGAGCGAGTTATACTGTATGGGCGTTCATGTTTGTATGCAAAGTTCTGCCGACCTAAAAGTCAAGGTTGGTTTGGTAGCATGACACCAAATGCATGTTAAAAGTGTTCAGGATACATATACAAAGATTAGACTATAATTTCATGGGGCTCTTGTTACCTGATATGTACCAAGGCACTATTGATGTGTCTTTAGCTTTCAAAATGAAAAATACATTTCTGAAAGTTGTAAGTGGCATCTCTGTTAACTCTATTTACCTAATGTAGTTTTCAGGGCATAAATCATCCTAAATTAAAGTGTATGTAAACCTTCACAATGAACATCTCTTATTTGCTTTGTCTCTTTGGTCTGTTAAAAGTATTTAGTTATACAGTATATGTTCTATAAGTGCCAACAAATTCCTGTTCATCCTGACAGAAATCTTTTAAGCTGTTAACTTCCTGTGCCCTTTGCTGCTGCAGACTGTTATCAAACTACAGAACAACCCCCATGTTAAGGTCTAAGAAAGGAAGTTCTGTGCTACTGTCTTGGGGTGACAATGTTGCTCCTCTGTAGATACAGTGTGGTGGGAGAGCGTTGTCACCCTAGGACAGGAAGTGAGTTACTTGGAGGATCACTAGGTGAAAATAAAGAAATAAAAATAATGCAGCCACCACATTTAAAGCGTTAGTTTAACCTTATAAAAAATGTAAAGAAGAGAAAAGAGTGGGTATTTCAAATATCTGGACCGTTGGGGCAACTGCAGGGGTGCTGACAAATTAGTAACCCCCAAAGGTAAGTACAACAGGGAACGAAAGGGTGGGGAGGGTGTCCAGTGTTAGTTCATCTTTACATTTTTTATGTAAAGGAAAACTAACATTTTACGGACTGGTAAGCTGTAATATACTACGCTTTTCTTCCCTGGTTTAAAGTTTTGGACTTCTAAACCCTTAGTAACCATTGTTATCTCACTGATTATTATCAGTATTGTCCAATTATGTTTTATTAAACTGTTATTTTTTATGCTTAAACTTCCCTTGTAGAAAAATAGAAGATTGACACGGTTTTAAGATTTCTATGAAAAAAAAAACCTGAAAATATTTAAATCAATTATTTATCAGATCATGTGCTTGGCTTAGCTGTTGAACCTGTATCAAGGTTTGTTCACTTTGAGTGATCTTAGACATTACATTTTCATTTACCTGCACACTTGAAGCTTTGAGCAGTGAGACCTCTCTCCAAAGCTAATGTTGTCAAGATACCAAGGAAACTTGAGGTTACAGACTGGCGCTTGTTCCTCTGCAGCTCCCTAAGTGATGGATGTTCTTTGGGTGTGTTCCTAAGAGGCACAAGCAGATGCTGATCCTGTTGTCGAGCAGCATTAGCAGCAGATAAAATGGCATCCATCCATTCTTGAGCTTTCTGTCGGGTTTCAGTTCGAAGCCGAAGAACATCTTGAGGAAAAATTACTTGAAAACAAGAATCATACCCATCAAGAGTGTCCATCTGGACAGATACACAAAGATTAACGTTATAACTAAGTAATGGATCCTCATCCAGGCAACTAGACTGATATGCTGTTAGATGTGAAGTGGAAAGAACAAAAATGAATGCCTTCCAGTTATTATGGATTGTTAATCGATAAAGGGTCCCTGTTTTCAGTGTGTTTTTGTGGTGGCCATTAGTCAAGTTCATGGCTCTTGAAAGCTCTGTAAGCTTGTTTGACAAGCTTTGATTTTCTAAATAGTCACAATTATTGTCAGCGACATTTTTAGACCTTGTCATGACATCATGTTGATTGCTCATATAATCTGAAACTAAAGTCAAGGCACGTACTCCCTCCCATAACTTCTGCCCCCAGTCCAAGGCCTCCCAAGCAGAATCTGCTTTCAGTTGCAATTGACTGTTATCTGACATTAATACTTCAACTAGTTTGGTTTCATGGCTTCCAGTAATGGTGATGCTTTCTATATTAGCAAGAGGATAAGCAGTGATGGCATTGTGATTACCACTGCTATCAGTACCATAGATGTGCAGTTTGTACTGAGATATCTCAGCATAACAATTCTTCCAAAAGCTCTCTTGAGTTTTTCGAGTCTCCAGGAATCCCTTCTTGAGAATATTTGGCAACATGTGTTCTAGGAACAAAAAAAAAAAGCAAGAAACATTAGGAAATATCAGTACTTATGAGAGATTAGAAAGGTTATACTGTATGACACTAAATGATTGCAAATTGACATGATCATGAAATATTTTAGAAAGATCAGAAGACACCTGACGTCTCACAGTTGCTTTCCTATGAGCTTCCATTTTTTTTTTTAATCAATACATTTTTATTTGGTTTTATCAAAAGGGTACAGTACAAAATAAACAAAAAAAAAATGTGTAATTACAAACTAGTGTAAAATGCAAAAATATATTACACAATGAACATAAAAAAAGGAAGAAAGAGAAGTATTTATGTAATAATTGCACAATAGTAATAGAGTACAAGAGTATTCTTAACAGTCAAGTTTAATGACATATAAAACTATCTAAGAGTTGTAGGGAAACCAATATATGGTCCTAACAGTGAAATGGTAATAAACAGGAATAAGAACATACTGTATCACAAGTCTGCCTTATATATTGTATATTTCAAAAAGGTTCAGTCTAAAAATTGTATATAAAATATTAGTATTGTCTTGATTTATAAACTTTAAACCAACTGGACCAAGATTTCCAGAATCTGTCATTCTATGAGCTTCTTGAGCAACAACACTTCATAGAATGGTAAGGAACAGAGGAATTAATGTACTAAAGGAGTAGAGGCTGTTCACTTAGCAAAGTGCAAGTTCACTCTGCAAAATGAACGTTAGTATAAAGGCGAACCTGTGTTAACATTGCAATAGCAAACAAGGAAATACAAAAAAAATAATTTCTTGACTGTGATTAGTTTACTGAGCACAGCCTCACCTCATTCACTAAGCTCTGTGAATGTTCACTGAGCTCTGTGAATTTGAGAGGTCAGGTAGTTCACAGATCAGCAATTGTCAGACTATCCTGCATATGTTCAGTTATAATTGATTCTCTATAATGTTTCTACAATGAAAACATTGGTGTACGTCAATTTATATGGCTCCCATTGTGCACTTGGTCCTAGTTAGTCACATAAATATTTATGGCGTCCCCCACTTTGGGTCCTAATCCCTTCCTGCAATAGGTATATTTATACTACTAAGCCTGATGCTCCTTGTTGAGTATATACAGTTGCAATAAAAAGTATGTGAACTCTTTTGGAATGATATGGATTTCTGCACAAATTGGTCAAAAATGTGATTTGATCTTCATCTAAGTCACAACAATAGACAATCACAGTCTGCTTAAACTAATAACACACAAAGAATTAAATGTTACCATGTTTTTATTGAACACACCATGTAAACATTCATAGTGCAGGTGGAAAAAGTATGTGAACCCTTGGATTTAAATAACTGGTTGAACCTCCTTTGGCTGCAATAACTTCAACCACACATTTCCTGTAGTTGCAGATCAGACATGCACAATGGTCAGGAGTAATTCTTGACCATTCCTCTTTACAGAACTGTTTCAGTTCAGCAATATTCTTGGGATGTCTGGTGTGAATCGCTTTCTTGAGGTCATGCCACAGCATCTCAATCGGGTTGAGGTCAGGACTCTGACTGGGCCACTCCAGAAGGCGTATTTTCTTCTGTTTAAGCCATTCTGTTGTTGATGCTTTGGGTCGTTGTCCTGTTGCAACACCCAGTTTCAGCTGGTGGACAGATGGCCTTCAGTTCTTCTGCAAAATGTCTTGATAAACTTGGGAATTCATTTTTCCTTCGATGGTAGCAATCCATCCAGGCCCTGACGCAGCAAAGCAGCCCCAAACCATGATGCCCCACCACCATACTTCACAGTTGGGATGAGGTTTTGATGTTGGTGTGCTGTGCCTCTTTTTCTCCACACATAGTGTTGTGTGTTTCTTCCAAACAACTCAACTTTGGTTTAATCTGTCCACAAAATATTTTGCCAGTACTGCTGTGGAACATCCAGGTGCTCTTGTGCAAACTGTAAACGTGCAGCAATGTTTTTTTGGACAGTAGTGGCTTCCTCTGCGGTATCCTTCCATGAAATCCATTCTTGTTTACAATTCTTAATCGTAGGTCTTCTGAGAGCTCTTTTGTGCGAGGCATCATTCACATCAGGCAATGTTTCTTGTGAAACGCAAACCCAGAACTGGTGTGCGTTTTTTATAGGGCAGGGCAGCTGTAACCAACACCTCCAATCTCATCTCATTGATTGTACTCCAGTTGGCTGACACCTCACTCCAATTAGCTCTTGGAGATCTCATTAGTCTAGGGGTTCACATACTTCTTCCACCTGCACTGTGCATGTTTACATTGTGTATTCAATAAAAACATGGTAAAATTTAATTCTTTGTGTGTTATTAGTTTAAGCAGACTGTGACTGTCTATTGTTGTGACTTAGATGAAGATCAGATCACATTTTTTGACCAATTTGTGCAGAAATCCATATCATTCCAAAAGGGTTCACATACTTTTTTTTGCAACTGTATTAATATACATCATTCTTTTGACAGCTACCAGTCGACTTTGGCTGCTAGCTGTCAAATCCTGGTGTGACTGACAGCTTCAATCCCCACTAACAATCAGAGCTGTTTCATGAATGATAAAGCTCGGCACACACAGTTTTTTTTATTATTCAACCAGGAACAAATTCAGGCACACAAGTGAGATGGATGCAGGAATCCTCCCTACTGTTCTATTGTATTTTCACAGTGGAAAATGCGCCGCTGTCAGAATACACTGATCAGCACTACCGCCTATTGGCTCCAAGCAGCTGATAGAAAGAAGCTTTCCAGCAGGACTGTTCGGCAGAAGCCGATATAGCAAGCGGCCTTTGTTGAACCACGAGGAATACACACAGAACTGAATTTGGCTGGTCCCTGCTGAACAGGATGATTTTTGATTCATGTGTACTGAACTTTAGAGTGGTTCCCAAAAATGTGATCGCTATGGTGTACGCTTATAAAAGAGAGAAAAGCCAGGTCCTAAGGATCACAGCTGATCTCTCGTGTGTACAGGTTTAGGTAGCGGAGATGAGGATCAGAGAACACTCTTCTCAGCACAGCACACAACTGTTCTGTTACAAACGGCCAGTCTATAGAAGTGAGATCTGAAGATCTCACTAACCGTTACTCTGAAATATCTTGTCTCAGATTCTCCAGCTGAGAGGTGGAGAATCTGTGAGAGAAGCTGGTGTGATTAGAGGAAGAAGACTTCTTTCTTTCTATATATCAGCACCAGTGGGTTAAAAATGAATACATAATATATATATATATATATATATATATATATATATATATATATATATATATATATATATATATATACACACAGACACATATACACACACAGTATATATTTTATACACATACATACACAGTATATACAGTATCTCACAAAAGTGAGTACACCCCTCACATTTTTGTAAATATTTTATATCTTTTCTTGTGACAACACTGAAGAAATTACATTTTGCAACAATATAAAGTAGTGAGTGTACAGGTTGTATAAGTGTAAATTTGCTGTCCCCTCAAAATAATTCAACACACAGCCATTAACATCTAAACCGCTGGCAACAAACATGAGTATACCCATAAGTGAAAATGTCCAAATTGGGCCCAAAGTGTCAATATTTTGTGTGGCCATCATTATTTTCCAACACTGCCTTAACCCTCTTGGGCATGGAGTTCACCAGAGCTTAAACAGGTTGCCACTGGAGTCCTCTTCCACTCCTCCATTGCGGAGCTGGTGGATGTTAGAGACCTTGCGCTCCTCCACCTTCCTTTGAGGATGCCCCACAGATGCTTAATAGGGTTTAGGTCTGGAGACATGCTTGGCCAGTCCATCACCTTTACCCTCAGCAGTGGTTGTCTTGGAGGTGTGTTTGGGGTCATTATCATGTTGGAATACTGCCCTGTGGCCCAGTCTCTGAAGGGAGGGGATCATGCTCTGCTTCAGTATGTCACAGAAAATGTTGGCATTCATGGTCCCGCAATGAACTGTAGCTCCCCAGTGCCGGCAGCACTCATGCAGCCCCAGACTATGACACTCCCACCATCATGCTTGACTGTAGGCAAGACACGCTTGTCTTTGTACTCCTCACCTGGTTGCCGCCACACACGCTTGACATCATCTGAGCCAAATAGGTTTATCTTGGTCTCATCAGACCACAGGACATGGTTCCAATAATCCATGTTCTTAGTCTGCTTGCCATTTGCGGGCTTTCTTGTGCATCTTAAGAGGAGGCTTCCTTCTGGAATGACAGCCATGCAGACCAATTCGATGCAGTGTGCGGCATATGGTCTGAGCACTGACAGGCTGACCCCCCACCCCTTCAACCTCTGCAGCAATACTGGCAGCACTCATACGTCTATTTCTAAAAGACAACCTCTCTATATGATGCTGAGCACATGCACTCAACTTCTTTGGTCGACCATGGTGAGGCCTGTTCTGAGTGGAACCTGTCCTGTTAAACCGCTGTATGGTCTTGGCCACCATGCTGCAGCTCCGTTTCAGGGTCTTGGCAATCTTCTTATAGCCTAGGCCAGTGATGGCGAATCTTGGCACCCCAGATGTTTTGGAACTACATTTCCCATGATGCTCATGCACTCTGCAGTGTATATTAGCATCATGGGAAATGTAGTTCCAAAACATCTGGAGTGCCAAGGTTTGCCGTCACTGGCCTAGGCCATCTTTATCTAGAGCAACAATTCTTTTTTTCAGGTCCTCAGAGATTTTTTTGCCATGAGGTGCCATGTTGAACCTCCAGTGACCAGTATGAGAGAGTGAGAGTGATAACACACCTGCTCCTTATTCACACCTGAGACCTTGTAACACTAACGAGTCACATGACACTGGGGAGGGAAAATGCAAAATTGCGCCCAATTTGGACATTTTCACTTAGGGATGTACTCACTTTTGTTACCAGCGGTTTAGACATTAATGGCTGTGTGTTGAGTTATTTTGAGGGGACAGCAAATTTACACTGTTATACAAAGCTGTACACTCACTACTTTACATTGTAGCAAGTGTAATTTATTCAGTGTTGTTACATGAAAAGATAATAAAATATTTACAAAAATGTGAGGGGTGTACTCACTTTTGTGAGAAACTGTATATACACACACACACACACACACACACACACACACACACACACTGCTCAGCATGAATACAACCTTTTTGAAAAGTAAGATTTCAATCAATATCTCAATGAGCAAAAGGACAATTTCCAAAATTTTGACAAAACTGAGTTTTATAGAACATTTGTTTAGCTCATTACATGAAAGTAAGGTTAATAATATTATAACTTATGACGCGTACACGCGAGCGGACTCTTCAACCGGACTGGTCCGACGGGTTTGTGCGTGGGCTTCATCGGACCTGCAGCGGATGAAAATCTGACGGACTTGAGTCCTGTCAAAAAATCCGCTCGTCTGTATGCTAGTCTGATGTACAAAAACCGATGCTAGGGCAGCGATTGGCTACTGGCTATCAACTTCCTTATTTTAGTCTGGTCGTACGTCATCACGTACGAATCCGTCGGACTTTGGTGTGATCATGTGTAGGCAAGTCCGGTCGTTAGAAAGTCTGTTAAAAAGCCGTCGTTACTGCGTCGAAAGTCCGTCGGAAAGACCGTCGGACCTTTGTTGTCGAAAAGTCCGACCGTGTGTGCGCGGCATAAGATTCCAAAATCTTCAGCTTTACTTCAATTAGTTGATGCAAAAATTAATACACCCCACAACAAAAATGACTACATCTAGTATTTTTTATGGCCTCCATGACTTGTAAGGATAGCACTAATGCTGCGTACATACTATCGGACTTCTCATTGGAAAAAGATATGGCGGCTTCTCCGACGGGATTCCGTTCAAGTTTTCCTTGCATACACACGGTCACGCAAAAGGTCGCTAAACTTACAACCGCCAAGAAAGCGGTGCAAGTACAACACTACGACAACCAGAGAAAATGAAGTTCAATGCTTCCGAGCATGCGTCGAATTGTTTCCGAGCATGCGTAGGAATTTTGCGTGTCGGCATTGACACAGACGATCGCATTTTCGGATAGGAACTTTTTCCGACCGAAAAATTGAGAACATGCTCTCAATCTTTTGCTGGCTGGAATTTGTCCAGCAAAAGTCCGATGGAGCACACACAGTCGCATTTTCCAACGAAAAACTCTCATCGGTCTTTTGCGGGCGGAAATTCTGATCGTGTTTACACGGCATAAGCCTTCTAGGCATGGAATGAACAAGTTGGCGACATATTGCAACATCTATCTTTTTCCATCCTTCAAGAATAAACTCTTTTAGAGCCTGGATGCTGGATGGAGAGTGATGCTCAACTTGCCTCTTCAGAATTCCTCATAGGTGTTCAGATCAGGAGACATACAGTACTTGGCCACTGAATCACTTTCACCCTGTTCTGCTTCAGAAATGCAACAGTGGCCTTAGATGTGTGTTTTGAATCATTGTCATGGTGGAAAAGTGCACGATGACCAAGGGCATGGATTGATGGTAGCATGTTTTCTTTCAGTACATCTGCGCAGGTCCGGACTGGGACAAAAAATAGGCCCGGGCATTTTAGACTGAGCAGCCAACTTTTCCAGAGGGACTGGGGGGGGGTTGGTATACATTCGCGGGGGTGGCTGGTGTCGGTCCTCCGCCTGTAATGTGCAGGGACACTGTGATATAAAGGGGACTGCACTGTAAAGGGGCACTGCAATGATTACAGTGCAGTCCCCTTTATATTACGATGTCCCAATCCTATTGTGGCCATACAATGCTAATACTGTCTGTCTCCTATTGTGCCCACACTGCCCAGTGACACTGACCTGCTCTCTCTCCGGTGGTGCTTGACAGCATGACGCTCTCTCTCTGGTGGTGCTGGACAGCGTGGCTCTCTTTCTGGTGGTGCGGGTACAGCATGGCTCTCTTTCTGGTGGTGCGGATACAGTGTGGCTCTCTCTGGTGGTGTGGTTACAGCGTGGCTCTCTCTCTGGTGGTGCGGGTACAGCGTGGCTTTCTCTCTGGTAGTGAGGGTACAGCATTGCTCTCTGGTGGTGCGGGTACAGTGTGGCTCTCTCTCTGGTGGTGCGGGTACAGTGTGGCTCTCTCTGGTGGTGCAGGTACAGCGTGGCTCTCTCTGGTGGTGTGGGTACAGCGTGGTGGTGGCGCTCTCTCTCTCTGGTGGTGCGGGTACAGCATGGCTCTCTCTCTGGCTTCCCCCAGCACAGTCCTCTCTTTTTCCTTTAGTAGTCACTCAGCTTCTTCCTGGGTTCCAGGCTCTCACTCTTTCCCCCAGCAGAGTGCATGCTGGGGGCTGAAGTCTGCTGCCTGTGGACAACAATAGGGCTTACAATCCTCCAGTACTACATGTCCCATGATGCACTGCTAGCCTCTTCTGATTGACCCTCCACTGTGGCCAATGGGGACAGAAGCAAATCGGCAACAAGCTGAGCAGCCAAATAAGATGAGAGGCGCGCACTGCTGACAGGAGAAGGGTGGGGGCAAGCGGGGGAGATACGCTGACATCCCGCAGCTCGCCTTCCCCTTGTGTTAACTGGCGGACGGCGCCGCCTCCCCATAGCGACCTTTTCCTCGGCTTCTCTGTCCCTCCTCCTCTTCTGGCGTCCTGGTTGCCAGGTGCCCATTGGCTGCGGGGTGAACGCGCAGACAGGGACTTTCTGTTCAGTGGCAGCCTGGGTTGCCATGGATGGGCTAAGTAGGGGAAGAATGCCTCCACTCCTCCCACAACTACCAGCGGCCAGCCCTGCATGTCCCTGCATGCAGCGCAGATCAGCGGCCGGCCCTGCATGTCGGAACCCGCAGCGGTGTTACAGCCAGACAAGCGGCCCAGAGGCCCCCGGCCCGCCGGACAAATGCTCGGTCTGCCCTATGGCCAGTCGGGGCCTGCATCTGTGAATTCATGATACCATCAATGAAATGCAGCTCCTCAACACCAGCAGCACTCATGTAGTCCCGCAGAAGGACGCTGCCACCATGTTTCACTGTAGGCTCCATGCATTCTCTTTGTACTCCTCACCTTTGTGACGCAATACAGTTTTGAAGCTATCAGTTCTAAAAACATTTATCTTGGTCTCATCACTCCAGAGTACAGAGTCCCAGTATTCTTCTTTTTTCAGCATGGGCCCTGGCAAATTCTAGGTGGGCTTTTTTCTGCATGGGCTTTAGGGGAGTCTTCCTTCGTGGACGACACCCATGCATGCCATTTCTCTGCAGTGTACGCTATATTGTGTCATGGGAAACAATTACCCCAGTTTGGCTTACTACTTCTTTAGCCAACTGAAGTAAAGTTGCATGGTGATTTTCTTCAACTCTTCTAGTGAGAAGACACTCCTGTCGAGGTGTTAACTTCTGTGGACGACTTGGACGTTTTTGTGAGATGGTTGCAGTTCCATCTTGTTAAATTTTTGCATCACTTTTGCTACAGTATTCTGACTGATAAGTAAAGCTTTGCCAATCATCTTGTAGCCTTCACCTTTGTTGTGTGTAGAAATTATTTTCTCTTTCTCAGGCCTTGTGACATTTCTCTTCCATGTGGTGCCATTGCAGACAGGATGAAATTGGAAGGGGTTTTCTTTGTGAATTAACACCCTTTTATAATCAACTGTCTGCTAGACACCTGTTTAATGAATATATAGACTCATCTGTAGTTGAATTCTTGGTAATTAGGATTTTGTTGCCTAAAATTTAGCTTTGCTCCTGAAGGCCAAAAAACACGATATGAAAATCGGAAGTAAAATTTTGTCCGATGAATGATCTGCCCGATTTTTGGATCGTTAGTATGGTGCTTTTGACAGAGGATTCAGATTTTTCGTAGGACAAAAGCTGGACGTGCAGACTATAACATTTTTATCGTACATCAACACAACGTCAAATTATCAATTAATTAGTGCGGTTTTCGTCTGAAAGAAATATCGCAAGAGCAAGACTACGCATGCTCAGAAACAAAAGAATGCATACAAACCTATTCAACACATTGCGCCACTTCTGTCGCACGAGAATTTTCGTATGGCGAGTAACCTCTTCACTTTCGATATGAGACTAGCATGCAACAAAAAACGAACAAACGAAAATCTGATTGTGTGTACAAGGCTTAAGACTTTCACTGGAATGTATTCATTTTTGCAACATGGTCTTGAATGAATTTGTTAGGAAAAATACTTTTTTTGTGTTTGCAAATAAACAAATCTTGGTTGCACTCCAACATCATTCCGAAAGAAAGGAAAATAATCAACAGCATTTGCACGTAGTGTACGATTTATACAAAGTATATTTTAATAGCTATTAACATGATACAAATCTAAAAGAATAATTTTGAGTATTTTCTGATAACTAGTATATACACACACACTTAAAATAATAACCGTAAAAAAAATATATTCACCGTAACACACACAAAATTTGAAACTCTGTATAAGGAACGCATACAGTTCAGAAAACATATCTACTTTTGTAAGGTTAAGAAAACAAATCCTAGACTAGTAAATCTAGACATATAATGGCTCATGGTTTTGTTCTAGCATTCATTATGTATACTGGATGAAGAAGAAAAAAAAAAGTAAGAAAAGAAAAGCTATTACATGTCTTTGAAATCACACTAATCCCTTTAAAGTACACATAATGGTTATGCATTTTTGACCATTTTATTTTTTTCTTAATCCAGTAAAAGGGTTAGCAAATCTGTACCGCAATTGGGTTCTCTGTTCTCTGCACAGATGACATTTTCAGCCTTGGAGATGTCTTTTCCATCCCCAAATGTACCCTCATTCCCACTTGCATTTCTGACCTACGGACGGGTTTGATTGGATATTCTCAATACAAATACAAGAAGCCCTCATGTTTCTATTCTGACAACAAGCTTCTCAATCTTCTGTGAAGTGGGCAGTTCTTTTAAAATTCAAAAATCTTTTAAAAGGTCAGGATGGAAGCTAGCATGGAATAGATCAATCAAAGGCCATGGCTTGATGTCCCTTCCAGATTTAATGAAAGAGGCAATACCTTTCCATTTAATTTAGTTCCACAAATAGAGAAATTGAATCAGAGGGGGAACAAAAGAAATGTAATCACAGAAAATCACCTAACATCTGGGCAGAGCTTTTACAGTGTAATTCACCAAAAAAAAAAAAAAAAAAAAAGAGGAAGACGACAGATGGAACAACAAACATGTAAATGTGCAATTTTATAACTATAATATTTAAGGCCTCTTTTTAGGCTCCCTTATTAAAATTAAGTAAAGCGGTACTTTAGTTATTTATTTACAATGTGTACATTTACTTATCAAATTGGAGGTTTACAAATACAACCCCAAGTCCAAAAAAGTTAGGACGCTGTGTAAAATCTACATAGAAACTGAATGCAATGATTTGCAACTCTCATAAACATATACTCACTGTATATCAAAATGATACATTCACTTAAAAAAAAAAAAAAAGCCCAGAAGGCCATGCACCCATGATCAGCAGAACACGGGTGCCATGCAGGACTCCAACACACTGTCATACGGGCAGGCAGTGTCACACTGTCAGGAAGAATCAATTAACTACCAGAGCGCTCAACAGCCAGTGCTGGTGGCTGGTGCTACAGTAACATGTTATACCCGGAATATGGGTGTAACATGTTACAAAAAGTGAACTTATCCCTTAAACTTAGAAAATTTACTATTTAAAAAAAATAAGGCAATTTTGAAATTGATGGCAGCAACATGTCTAAAAAAAGCTGGGACAGGGAAAAAAAGCTGCCAAAGTAAGTGGTACTAACAAGAAAGAACTAGAAGAACATTTTGCAACTAATCAAGTTAATTGTTAACAGGTCAGTAACAGAATTGGGTAAAAAAAAGAGCATCTTAGAGAGTCAGTGTCTCAGAAGTAAAGATTGGCAGAGGTTCACCAATCTGTGAAAAGTTAGATCTAAAAACTGTCAAACAATTTCAGAATAATGTTCCTCAAATTATTATTATTATTATTATTATACGAGATTTATATAGCGCCAACAGTTTACTCAGCGCTTTACAATTTATAAGGGAGACAACACAATTACAGTACAGTTCAATACAAAAGGTACAGGAGGGCCCTGCTCATAGAGCTTACATTCTAAAGGGAGGGGGTGGTGGTACAAAAGGTAATAGCTGCAAAGAATGATTTGGTGGGGGTGGCTCAGTCACAGTTATGTGGGTGTGGGATAGGCTCAAATGTACAATTGCAAAGACTTTAAATATATCATCATCTACAGTACATAATATAATCAAAAGATTCAGAGAATGTGCTCAAGGGACAAGGCCAAAATGCAGAATTGGATGCTCATGATCTTCAGGCCCTCAGACGGTACTGCATTAACACCTTTTCACCCAGCCTATAGCAAAATGACGGTCGGGCGGGGGTTTCATTGTTGTGACTGGGTGTCATATGACGTCCTTCACAACATGCCACTCGTGAGTGCCCCCTGGGGGTGCGCAGCTTGGCAATTGGTGAGGTGGAGTGTCGCTCGGACATACTGCATCTCCAATCTTGGTAAAGAGCCTATGACGTAGGCTCTTTGCTATGTGATCAGCTGTGTCCAATCACAGCTGATCACAGTGTAAATAGGACAGCGTGTGAGTAGAGGAGAGCCGATAAGCAGCTCTGACAAAAAAAGTGAACTTATCCCTTAAACTTAGAAAATTTACTATTTAAAAAAAATAAGGCAATTTTGAAATTGATGGCAGCAACATGTCTAAAAAAAGCTGGGACAGGGAAAAAAAGCTGCCAAAGTAAGTGGTACTAACAAGAAAGAACTAGAAGAACATTTTGCAACTAATCAAGTTAATTGTTAACAGGTCAGTAACAGAATTGGGTAAAAAAAAGAGCATCTTAGAGAGTCAGTGTCTCAGAAGTAAAGATTGGCAGAGGTTCACCAATCTGTGAAAAGTTAGATCTAAAAACTGTCAAACAATTTCAGAATAATGTTCCTCAAATTATTATTTTTATTATTATTATACGAGATTTATATAGCGCCAACAGTTTACTCAGCGCTTTACAATTTATAAGGGAGACAACACAATTACAGTACAGTTCAATACAAAAGGTACAGGAGGGCCCTGCTCATAGAGCTTACATTCTAAAGGGAGGGGGTGGTGGTACAAAAGGTAATAGCTGCAAAGAATGATTTGGTGGGGGTGGCTCAGTCACAGTTATGTGGGTGTGGGATAGGCTCAAATGTACAATTGCAAAGACTTTAAATATATCATCATCTACAGTACATAATATAATCAAAAGATTCAGAGAATGTGCTCAAGGGACAAGGCCAAAATGCAGAATTGGATGCTCATGATCTTCAGGCCCTCAGACGGTACTGCATTAACACCTTTTCACCCAGCCTATAGCAAAATGACGGTCGGGCGGGGGTTTCATTGTTGTGACTGGGTGTCATATGACGTCCTTCACAACATGCCACTCGTGAGTGCCCCCTGGGGGTGCGCAGCTTGGCAATTGGTGAGGTGGAGTGTCGCTCGGACATACTGCATCTCCAATCTTGGTAAAGAGCCTATGACGTAGGCTCTTTGCTATGTGATCAGCTGTGTCCAATCACAGCTGATCACAGTGTAAATAGGACAGCGTGTGAGTAGAGGAGAGCCGATAAGCAGCTCTGACAGGGGGGGTCTGCACTGATAATCAGTGCATTCATTATCAGTGCAGTCCCATCAGCGATGCCTGCCAGTGCCCACCAGTGATGCCCACTAGTGATGCCAATCAGTGCCCAGAGATGCCAATCAGTGCTGCCTTTCAGTGCCTCCTCATCAGTGCGGCCCATCAGGGTGGTCTATCAGTGCAACCTATCAGTGTCCGTCAGTGTAGCCTCATCAGTGCGCATCAGTGAAGGAGAAAAATTACTTTATTCACAACATTTTGTAACAGAAACACTTATTTTACAAAAATGTTGGTCTTTTTTATTTGCTTCACAACAAATAAAAAACTCAGTGGTGATTAAATACCACCAAAAGAAAGCTCTATGTGTCTCAAAAAATTGATAACATTTTCGTTTGGGTACAGCATTGCATGTTAATTGTCATTCAAAGTGCGACAGTGCAGAAAATTGTCCTGGGAAGGAAGGGGGTGAAAGTGCCCAGTATTGAAGTTGTTAAAAACCAGGCATTATTCTGTGATGGACATCACTGCATGGCAACTGCAACTTTTTTTTTTTTTTTCAAATGTAATATTTGATTTAATCATAGGACATACTCCAAGATATACAATTGTCTTTCTAATAAACATAACATTACATTTAATAATTTCATATTTATAACCTGCCGTTACATCCTAATCTAATCATCTAGAATGTTGTTTCCAATTCACCTCATAAATTCTAGAAAAGGTAAAATAAAAACACAGCATACTCCTGGAGCCTTCGGAATGTAGTGAGCGGCATCCCACATATACCGCCCTCTCCACACTCTGAGACACATCCTAATCATTTTTTTAACTAAACCAACAAAAAAAAAAAAAGGGAAAGGGAGGTAATCTCATGTGAGCTCGCAAATCATGAGAAGTAGGATGATGATACTCTTGGGTGTCTCCCTGGTTTTTTGATTTACTATTAACTATTAAGAAGGGTTCTTCCCTCCTCTGAGGACAAAAAGGTATTCCATGATGACCAAGTCTTGGAGTATAGTTCTTGTTGATGTCGTGCAGAAAGTACCAGGTCTACTAATCTCCTTTGCTCTATGTAGCCACATCCCAACGGTAGGTGGTAGTGGCGATTTCCACATCCGCGGGAATACAGGCCTTAGCTGCATCTAAACGATGACAAATAATAGACTCCTTATATACTTTTTCTGGTATGTTAGACTCATGAAAAAGAAAAAAGGCAGGGTCCTCTGGTAACGTATAGTTTATAAATTTTCGAAGAATACGTCCTACCTCTGTCCAAAAGTGGTTTAGTTTTGGGCAGTTCCAGAATATATGTAGGATGGTGCCTTTACCTTCTTGGCATCTCCAACACAAGTCAGAGCATTCAGGGAATATTCTCTTCAGTTTCTCTGGTGTTCTATACCAACAGGTGAGAATCTTAAAATGAATCTCGTGTTTTTGCACAAATCTAAGATTTGTGCGTACGTCTGAGCATACGCTGTCGCTGTATTATATTAAAGGTTTTACCTAGATCCTGTTCCCATTCCCGAAAAAAGTTCAAGGAATAGTTTCTCGTAGGCCTAGTTAATAATTCATAATTAGCAGATAATGTATGGGACATTGCTTCCGTCTCTGAGCAATATTTCTTAAAAATAGTAGGAGGTCTGGTAAACAATCCGGGAGCTAAGAGAGTATTAAGAAAATGTGTAATTGGAGAGCATTCCAGAATCTCAATTTACACACCCCTGATTGTATCGTCAACTCTGGGATTGTCAACCACCTCCCCTCTTTTACATAGCAGGACGCTTGTGTATAACCCTCATTTAATAAAGGTCGAAAGGCCGTTTCTTCAATCCCCAGTGGGAAGAGGGGATTTCCAAGTATCGGATATAAAGGAGAAGACTCAAGATTTACTCCCATTAAGGGTAACAAGTCCGAGCAAAGTTTCACTGTATTCCCTATTAAAGGATGTTTAGTTATCACTCTTGGAAGAAAAGTATAACATCAAGAGGCTCTATCCAAGGATACAGGAGATTGAGCGTGTTCAATCTGCACCCATAGTTTAGTATCTTTATGTCTATTCCAATCAATTACTCTGCTCAAATGTATTGCTTGGTAATATGTGCGTATATCCGGCACTGCCAATCCTCCATATTCTTTGGGAAGCATTAATTGTTTACGTTGTATCCTGGGATGTTTATGCGCCCAGATAAAATCAAATATTAGCTTCTGACTCTGCTTAAAAATAAGCAACCGGAATACGGATCGGCAGTGCCTGTAATAGATAAAGGAATTTTGGAAGAATATTCATTTTGACGATGTTACACCACCCTAGCCAAGAATATAGGCCTTTATTCCATCTATCCAATAGTGTCTTTACTTTTTGTAACAATGGCAGAAAATTTAACTCAAAAATTTTTGATATTTTAGTTGGGAACAAAGTACCTAGATACTTTAACGCTTTATCGGTCCATTTACACTCAAAATTTTGCTTGAGTTGCATAATTGATTCTTGAGGAAAGTTTACCCCCATTGCTTCCGACTTAGCAAAATTAATCTGGAGATTGGAAAACGAGCAGTATTTTTCAAATTCCTTCATCAAATTTGGAAGCGTGATCAGAGGATTCGTAAGGGAAAACAACATATTGTCGGCGTAAGCCAAAATTTTATGTTGAATACCTCCTATCTGTATTCCTGTGATGTCCCGATTTAAGCGAACAGTGCAGAGAAACGGTTCCAGTGATAGGGCGAAAAGGAGAGGGGAATGGGGACATCCTTGTCGCGTCCCATTTGTAATTTGGAAAGTATCTGACATTATTCCATTGGCCCATACCCGGGCCGTTGGGCAGGAGTAGATGGATGTAAACCACCCCATCATCCTATTGCCAAAACCTCCATAGCGTAATACTGCTAGCATAAAATTCCAATTCACCCTGTCAAAGGCCTTCTCTGCATCTGTATTCAGAAACACGCATTGTGTCTGGGATATGTTAACTGCATGTAGTACATTCGAAGCCTTCGTAGTGTTGTGTCTTGCTTCTCGTGTGGGAACAAATCCCACTTGATCTAAATGAATCAATTTCAGAATAAATTGTTGAATCCTGTTTGCCAATATTTTAGTGAAAATCTTAAGGTCTAAGTTAAGCACAGAAATAGGTCGGAAATTTCCACAGGAAGTCAAATCTTTTCCCTCTTTAGGTATCACCAAAATGTGGGCTAACAAGGTCTCAGTTGTAAATGTTGCAGAAGAACCCAGTGCATTGAATAGTTTCAGCATATACTGAGCAAGAGATGGGAGCAAGGTCTTATAATATTGGATAAATAATGATATTTGAAGCGCTTCACAATGTGCATGAAAATGAATATATAAGAATAAATATAAATAGTCAAATAAATCCAGCGGTGAGTAAAAATTCCTATAAAATCCAGCAATCAAAATAGTGTAAAATTATAAAAAATTAGTGACACCAAATGTGTAAAAAATTCACATAAAAAATACACATAAAAATAAATATATAGGGATGTATTCAGAAGGTCCAATTATACAGGTGTAGAATCCTGATTGGTATAGAGCTTTTGATCACTAGCAAAGCTGTTTAAAAACACTTGCTTAATTAAGGTGCTCATTGATAGTACCAATGTGTTTTTTGCTTCTATTCACAACCAATGTGGGAATCATAAACAGGCAGATAAGAGAAAAAAACCAATCATTGTGCAATAGTTAGGATACCAAGGTACACAGGCAAACTTCAATCCACTCACGTGTGCCTTATAATGATAAGGCATATGCAGGTTTTACTATAGCAGTCAGCCACCTTAGACAGGAGCAGATTCAGTGCAGTACACTGTGTGAAACTGCTGATCTGCACAGAGCTTCCTGTGCAGCTCTGTGCAGATCAGCACTTTAGCCTTATATTGAAGAAGGTCTACAATTTGCGTCCGTTTAGCAAGAAGGTCTCTCTCCAAGGAGAGGGTTTGAACCTGTTTATGACAAATCTCCAAAGTGGCTAGTTTTTCAAATAGCAATTTAAGTTGTTCAGAGCATTTACGCTTAATCCTGGCCCCGTGTTTGATCAGCACACCTTGGATATCCGCTTTATGTGCTTCCCAGACTATTCCTGGGTCACAATCTGGAGTATCATTAAATCTAAAGTAAAAACCCAACTCCTTGATTACATCCTCAAGAACATCTGTCTCTTGTAGGAGACTTTCATTTAGTCTCCACTGAGTGTATCTAATCGAGAGAGAGTCTTGTAAGGCATATGTCAGGGATATAGGAGCATGATCAGACCAAGTGATTGGACCTATGTTAACTGTCCAAACTGCATGAAGTTGAGCATGCGGGACAAATAAATAATCAATGCGTGAGCATGATTTATGAGGGGTGGAATAAAAAGTATAATCCTTTTCTTTAGGATGAAATAAACGCCACACATCAATCAGTTGAATTCTATGTAAAGATTGAACAATGCGTGCCCCAAAAGAAATAGATGACCTCCCAGAAGATGTATCCTCTATTGGGACTAATGGGATATTTAAATCTCCTCCTACAATCAATTGTCCTGTTGTAAACTCACTCAATCTTCCTAATGTTTTACTTATAAAAGTCTCTTGATTGTCACTGGGGGCATATATTGTTACCAGAGTAATTTCAACCTTGCCTATCCTGCCTTTCAAAAACAAAAAACATCCTCCTGGGTCTTTCATTGAATCTATATAAAACCATGGTACCCTTGCTCGTGATAACAATAGAAACCCCTCTTGACTTTGCCGACTGGTTGGTAGAATGGTATATCGTTGGGAATAACCCGCTTCGTAAGATGGGTATTTTATCATCTCCAAAATGTGTCTCCTGTATGAAAGCAATATCGGACTGAAGACGACGTTGCAAATCATGCAGGAGCATCCTCCTCTTCTCTGGCGTAATTTAGTCCTTTCGCATTAAGCGAGGTCACATTGAGAAGCTCCATATCAAACTAAGGAAAAGAAAAAAAACTTGATAAATCAAAAGAAAAAAAAAAAAAAAGAACAAAAAGCAAAATATTGCTATAACGCTCGCTAGTTATAAACCAGTATTCGAGCGACAACCTATGTGGGGGTGTGGTTAGAAATAACAGAACAGGGCTCCAGGCCTTTCCCCTCCTCCAGCTGCAAAAAATAAGAAATTAACAGTAGGACCGACATTCTATACTATCAGTCTCAGCCTCCACGAAATATACAACTTTGACAGCGCACAAAACAATTCAAAAAGTATAATTCTTATAGGGACCTCCTTTCATACTATGGGACCCTTCGATCTCCCGCCCCCCAAACCCTAAAAGTGGTGTTTCAAATGAGGGAAGGAGACCAAGGGGTGATCCACAGCCAGGCGGTCTATTCCCCTCATATCAGCATAATAGAAATATTCAAAACTATATACCGTATTTACTCAAGCATAAGCCAAAATCTTCAGCCTTTTTCTCTTTTTCCCTTTTTCTTCCCTTTCTTTCTCCCCCCCCTCGGCCCATATTTGAGTCATTGTAGTCTGCCCACACAAAAAGCGTGCCATGCAGACAGACGGCGGCCACCCCACCGCCCAAAACGCCGCGCCACCCCCCGTCCGCGACAGGCAGAACACCCCTCCCCCCAGCGCCCAGCCCACCACGGACATCCCCCCACCTCCGTCCGCAGTATGAGGACGAACGGACGACAGACAGGCCGACCGCCGGGAAACCGAGCGCCCCGCCACAGACGAGGAGGGGGCGCGGGCCTTAAACACTGGAACGGCCGCCGAATGCCACCACGACACGCCGATCGGTGGATGCAGAGCGGCACACAATGCAGATCGCCATATGGAGGCTGCAGATCGCCACTGGGACATATGCACAGGACACAAGTAGGATGCACAGGACACAGAGACACATGCACAGGACCCAGGGACACATGCACAGGACTCAGGGACACATGCATAGGACACAGTTAGGCTGCACAGGACACATGCACAGGACACAGGCACACATGCACAGGACACAGGGAGGTATGCAGCTGCAGATGGGCATTGCTGACCTCCCTCCTCCACTCACAGTAGCTACTGCAACTCTCACCCCCGGCCCATACTCGGGCCAATAAGTTTTTCCCATTTTTTCATGGTAAATCAGGGCCCTCGGCCTATATTCGGATCGACCCACACTCGCGCATATACGGTAAACAAGAAGTGCAAGTCCAACCTCTTCCTGAGCCCATAGATAATTTTCAGATATTTTCTAATGACCATAATAGGAGGATATAAAAATAAAATAAGACCTCTTCACATCTAAATCTTTCCCATCCCCTGGAAAAAAAAAAAAAACAAAAAACAAAAAAAGGGCCCAATCTTAATAGGGTTATCTCAGTGGGGTTAATTCTGGGCCATCATCTGCCACTCCAAAGGGGCATATTTTAGTGATAGCCTCATGTAGTATTCAAAAAAAAAAAAAGGAAATTAATAGACACCACTTTCCAATACCTCTTTTAGGTACCCCCCTGATCTTCTATTTAAACTTAACCATATAGTGGGGAAAACCCCCTCCTTACATAGATTCCTGGTACCCACCTCTTCTCTTCCTTAAAGAGTCCCCTCCTGAAGTTGTCTCCCCTATCCCAATCTACCCCCTCCCCCCCCATACCCCCATACTCTAGGGCACTAGGCAAACTAGTGGGGACCTAAATTGTCTCCACTCCCCCCATACCCTATTGCTCCCCTACATACCCCAACCCTCTCCCCTTCTATTTCAAGAATCCATTTCAAAAGGTATTTAATGTGTGTATGTATACATGCTATCACACTGTGTCTTTAATAGTGTCAAATAATATTTAATAGTGTAAATAGTGTCAATATCTTGTCTCTCTTATCACTCCCTTTGTGCCCTTTCCCCAATCCCTTCACATCTTAATCCCACCCCTATTCATCCCTCCCATTTCTTCACTTTTCCCACTTCCAAATACCTGTATCGGTTCCCTTCTTTTTCAAAAAAGGGAAAAATATCGAAAAACAACCATCCGACTAACAAAAACACACAAAAAACAAAAAAACAAAAAACAAAACATTTCTACCTTTGTATAACCATAAAATCAAACAGTGTACGTATATTTAGTGCAATTCAAAATTATCAATCCGTGATATATCTGTGCAATTAATCTCTAAGAGCATGTATACATCTCCTCTCGGCTCATCTCTATTTTATGGGGACTTATTTCATCATCTCGTCATCAAATCTAAATTTTACCTCTTTATTCACTTAAAGAGGGGGTTGGGAAAGGAGAAAAAAAAAATAGGGGGGAGGGGGGTGGGGGTTCTTCCTTTCATACATCCCTCTTAGCAGGGTAGAAGGACTTCCTAGCCTAACTTTATAGGCAGTTCAGATTTTCTCACAGGGAAAGGGAATTAATCCCACTTGTCCAATTAATAAGATTTTTCCTCTCTTTTTCTCCTCCCCAAACTGGGAAACCAGGAAATGGGAAGAAAAAAAAAACACCCATAATGTCTATCCTCCTACGACTCACAGTCTCTAATCTAATCTTCTGCTCCCGTTTCTGATCGACCTTCTTCAGCCTGTAGAGGGGTTTCTGCGGTTATCCTGGGGGAGCCCTTCCATCGCTGTCTCCTCGTCGTTGGCTGCAGCCAGTCTGGGACTGCACACTGCTCAATCCCCAAGAACGAAAACAGAGCAGGAAGCTCCGACAATTGAAACAGGGAGAATTAAGATGATCGCTTTTTTACTATTAAAGATATGGGATATCCCCATCTATATGAGCCTCCTGAGAGCCTTATTTTCTCCAAAAGCGGGAGCAATTGCGCCCTACGCTGAAGGGTGGCTCGACATAAATCTGGAAGAATTTTAACCACTGCTCCTTCATAGTTAATCGGGCCCACCCCCTAGGCTTTATGATTTATCAATACTTTGTGGCCATATCGATGAAGATATCCAATCACATCTCTAGGTCGAGCTAAGTCTATGGAGCGTGGCCCTGGGGCTCTATGTAGTCTGTCAAATTTTACTTCTCGGGGGGTCGTTGAGATTCCCAGCTTCTGGCATATGTTTTGCACCACCGTGTGTAATGCTTCTTCCCCTATGTCCTCTGGGATACCTCTAAACCTCAAATTATTCAAACTATCAATTTCCTCTAATCTAAGTTGTATAGAGGATGTATGGGCCATCTGGGCAATCAGTTCTTTTTCCAGTTTGGATAACCGCTCTTCTAACCTTACACCAGCCGCCTCCTCTGCAGTGCATCTATCTGCCAGCCCCTGTACGTCCATCTGGATCAACTGCATTTCCCTCCGGTGTCCCTCCTCCAGACGGGATACCATCGCCTCCATCTCACTGCGTGTCAGTAGTGCCTGAAGGATTGCTCTTATATCTAGATCTGCCAGATCTGCTGTTCTGACGATAATCCAGGCTGCTCTTCTTCTGGCTTTCCTGAGACCAGGGGCAGGCTCATGCAAGACGCCGCCATTGGGATCTCCATGCACGGTCTTCCTCGGATTTTCAGTGCTGATGCCCAGGCTATAGCGGCTTGTGTGCGCGGAAAGAAATGTTGAATCTCCGGCTGTGTAGGGGTTTTATATATAGATTTATATCTAACTTCTTTGTACCGCTCATTCCGTGTCCTGTGTCTTGTGTATTAGCTGCCTTTAGCGGCGTGATGGCTGCATACAAAAAAAGATTTCACCGCTCAATTTGCTGGAGGGATGGCCGGAGCTCTGCTAGCATGACTCTCTACTCTGCCATCACCAAGCCACACCCCCCTAACTGCAACCATTTTATTCTACAGGGTTTCTACTTTTAGAAAATATATAATGTTTTTGGGGTTTTGGGTAATCTTAAGGCTTAAAATGTGTATTTTATTGTGTGCAAAAAAAAGGATCAGACAGTGAAAGGTTTAAACCAAGGGTCGCCAACTCCTCGGACTGCGCTCAGCCTCGCCACAGCACATGTAGCACAGCTGCTCCTTCCTGCACTGCATAGAGCTGAGATTAAATAATTTTACAAACATGATTTAACAAGTTAAATCACAAACATGATTTAACAAGCTTCCATCTGCACACTGTGTACCTGGCTGGTGCAATTCTCAGATTGGAAAAGCAGCACAGCTGCAACAGTCAGCTACACTCTATGTAGATCAAGGTTGCGTCTGTAAAAATAGGATTTTTTTAAAAACAGCTTACCTGTAAAATCCTTTTCTTGAGATTACATCACGGGACACAGAGCTCTATTCATTACATCATGGGTTAGATAGCCACCTTCAGGTGTTGGACACTGGCAACCCTAATTGTAAGGAGAGTTCCTCCCCTATATAACCCCTCCCATATGGAGAGTACCTCAGTTTTGTAGCAAAGCAATAAGTATCGCGATGCATATATATACATAAATCCTGAAGAGGAGCAGGGAGCTCTGTGTCCCGTGATGTAATTTCAAGAAAAGGATTTTACAGGTAAGCTGTTTTTAAAAAAACCCTATTTTCTTGTTCATACATCACGGGACACAGAGCTCTATTCATTACATCATGGGACATCCCAGAGCAATGCCCAAATTGAGGGGAGACACAGATCAGCAAAAAAAGACCGCCATTGAACGTGAGGACCTACACTGCTGTCTGCAGTACACTGCACCCAAAAGCGGTATCCTCATGCCCTCTTACATCCGCCTGATAAAATCTAGTGAACATATGGACCGAAGACCAAGTTGCAGCCTTGCAGATCTGAGGCATGGAGGCCTGGTGATGCACTGCCCATGAAGCACTTACTGCTCTAGTCGACTGCGCCTTAACATGAAATGGAGGAATCTTCTTTTCCAAACCATAGGCCTGAACAATAACTCAAATCCACCTAGCTATAGTGGACTTTGACGCTGCCTGGCCCTTTCTGGGACCATCTGGCAGTACAAACAGAAAGTCAGTAGTATCCAGATAGATTTTGACTGCTCTAACAACATCTAGAGAGTGTAACAACATTTCCTCCGCAGACTGCGGATCTGGAAAAAAGGATGGTAGGACCACATCTTGGTTTAGGTGGAACCCTGATACCAGCCGGGTGAAGACGTAACACCACCTTGTCTTTGTGAATAATGAAGTATGGCTCTTTACATAAAAAAGCCGCTCCTGGCAGAGGATATGGCAACAAGAAAAAACAACTTCTTGGTCAAAAGACACAAAGAAGCATGGCATAATGGTTCAAAAGGCTGTTTTTGCAAAACAAACAGAACCAAATTCAAATCCCATGTTCACACGGGTGGCCTGACTGGTGGATTTAAACGCAGTGCCCCCTGAATAAAGGCCCGGACTAGGGAATGAGAGGCAAGCGATTTCTGAAAAAAGAAGAAAAGCGAGAATTCTATCAATAGCATACATTCTAGGATGTCATCCTTTGGACTCACACCAGGCGACATATGCCTTCCAGATTCTATAATACCCACGTTTTTATAGGACGTGGGTCTCAACAGCCAAACCGTCAAATTCAGACTTTGTAAGGAAGGATGGAATATTGGCCCTTGCAAGAGCAGGTCTGGTCGCAGTGGGAGCACCCATGGCCTTCCGACTGCCATCTGCACGATCTCTGCATACCAGGACCTCCTGGGCCAAACCGGGGCTACTAGGATTACTGGCTTCCCTTCTGTCTTGACCCTGCGAAGTAACCGAGCAAGAAGCGGAACTGAAGGGAACGCATACATCAGAGAAAACTGATCCCACAGAACTATCAAGGCATCTGAACCTTTTGCTAGTGGGTCCTTTGTTCTTGATACAAAGATGTCCAGTTTGTTGTTGAACCTGGAGGCTAGTAGGTCTACATCCGGGGTACCCCATCTCTGGCATATTGCCTGAAATATGGCTGGGTGTAGCGACCATTCTCCCGGGTCCAGCTGCTGGCGGTATAAAAAATCCACTTTCCAATTTTTCACCCCTGGAATAAAGACTGCAGATAGACAATAAACATGTTTCTCTGCCCAAGTGAGAACGTGATTCACCTCCCTCTGGGCACTCAGACTCCTGGTGCCCCCTTGGTGATTGATATAGGCGACTGCTGTGGCATTGTCGGACTGAACTCGGACAGGACAGCCTTGTAGCCTGTCTGTCCAGGTCTTTTGGGCCAGATGGACTGCCCGAAGTTCCAGAATGTTGATGGGTAAAGACTCTTCGGTTCTGGACCATTTACCTTGGATCGAAGCTTCTTCCAGAACTGCTCCCCAGCCTGAGAGGCTGGCATCTGTAGTTACGACTTTCCAAAAAATTGGAACAAAAGACTTTCCCTTCTGTAGATTCTTTTCTAGTAACCACCAATTGAGGCTCTGGCGCACTGATGGTAACAGGCGCATTGGAAGGTCCAAGGCTTGAACTCTTTTGTTCCAGGCAGACAGAATGCTGTTCTGCAAAGGCCTTGAGTGGAACTGGGCGCAAGGAACAACCTCGAATGGGGCTACCATCTTCCCCAATAATCTCATACAGACACGAATGGAAGGATTTTTCTTGGCCTTGACTAGTCGGACCAAATTCTTTATGGCTTCAGCTTTTGCCTTGGGCAAGAATACCCTGCTGTGGACTGTGTCTATGACCATGCCCAAATATTCCAGCCTTCTTTGGGGCTGTAATAGTGATTTTTCCAGGTTGAAGTCCCAGCATAGGTACTCCAAGTATTTTACTGTGCTGAACACATTGTGCTTCAAGCGTGCCATGGACTGCTCTACCAGTAGTTGATCATCTAGATAAGCTGTTACTGCAATGCCCCGATCCCTTAGTTTTGCCAGGGGCGGAGCTAGAACCTTTGTAAATACTCGAGGTGCTGTAGCTAGACCGAAAGGGAGGGCCACAAACTGGAAGTGGTGCTGCTCTACAGCAAACCTTAAGAACTTCTGGTCAGCGGGAAAAATTGGCACATGTAGATATGCATCTTTGATGTCTATTGATGCCAGGAATTCTCCCCCCTGAAGGGTGGAAACCACTGAGGGGATAGACTCCAAGCAGAACAAGCAAATGTTTAAGAACTGATTTAGGTCCTTTAGATCCAGAATGGGTCTGACATCTCCGTTTGGCTTTGGGACTGTAAAGAGTTTTGAGTAAAACCCTGAGCCTTGCTCCTCTGGAGCCACCTCTATGATCATCCCCTGAGATAGCAGGCGATCCAAAGCCAGAAACAAGGCGAACCAAAGCCAGAAACAAGGGTCTCCTTTTCTCTGGGTTCTTGGGGACACTTGACCAAAGAAGACAGGATGGTGGAAATTCCCGAAAATTCCAGCTTGTACCCGAGAGATACAGTGGAGGATACCCATTTGTCCTGAACCTCTTTTTGCCAAACGCCCGCAAAACATCAAAGCCTTCCCTCCACTCGGCCGAGCGGGGGCGCCCCTTCACAAGGAGGATTTGGGATTCTGTTTAGCAGATCTTTGACCCCAAGGCTTCTTTTGCCCATGGGCTTGACCTTTGACTTTTCCTCTTGTACTGGACTGGGAAGGCCATCGCCACTGCCTAGAGGCCAAGGTACTCAGGGCTGGGGAAAGAGAAAGTTTAAAAGAAGGACGTTTATCTTTCTTTTTATATAGATAATAATAAGGTGGTCTTGCCACCGGAAATCTTCTGGATATATTTATCCAGATCATCCCCAAACAAGCGTTCCCCATGAAAAGGGAACCCAGCTAAATATGTTTTGCATGAGGCTTCAGCTGCCCAATGTTTAAGCCAAAGGGACCTACGTATGTGTACCAGCAGGAGTGTAAGGTGGGATGCTTGCTGGACAGAATCAATAATAGCATCTACTGCAAAACATAAGGCCCTCGGAAGAGCTGAATAGTCTTGAACTTGCTCAACAGGAAGAAAATAAACTACCTGCTTCACCTGCTCCTTCAAATATTGGCACATACCAACTGCTGCAACCGCAGGTTGGACCACAACGCCAGCCAAGGCAAAGGCCTCATACAAAGTCCCAACCCTTTTTTCTTTGCAAGGAGGATTTAAGTAATGATTCCAGCTTCTTGTCAGTTGTATCTTTAAACCCCTGAACATTGTCCACAGGACAAGTTAGGCTTTTATTCACGCAAGAAACAGCCGTATTTATTGCTGGCACACTCCATTTCTTGGTGAATTTTTCCTCTATTGGGTAGAGCAGGGAGAATTTCCTAGGAGGAGAAAATGATTTATCTGGGTGAGCCCAGCCATCATACATTAGCTTTTCCATTAATGGATGGATGGGAAAGGAAAATGCAGCCTGTGGAGACTTCCGAGACCCCAAGGATGAAAACAGGGGACACGGCTGGTTCAGTACAGGGCAAATTGTATGTGGTACACACCATCTCTGTACAATATTGCACCTGTAGCTTGAGAGCCTGCAAGGTAGAAGAGAGCTTCTCCTCATTCCCCGATTCATCCGACTGCTCGTGATCCATGTCCCCAGACAGTTTTCTATTATCATCATCAGACTGCTGATCATCTGATAGGGAACCCAGAGCAGAGGAAGGAGACCTACCCCATTTTCTGCTATCTCCTAAGGATGCTGTGATAAAAGCAGTAATCCTTTGTTCTAAACCATCCAATGCTGCCTCCATAGCATCTTCAGTGACATATGCAGGGGCTGCAATATTGGGAGAGGCAGCAATGCCTGACAGCGGCGATGGCTCACCCTGCGTGGCTGCCTCCAGTCTGCAGGGGATGTTACCCTATAGGCACGTCTAGAGTCCCCAGACCCTGATGGTGATTTCTTGGTGCTCTTTTTACCTGCCCCTGAAACCCTTTTGCGGGGAGACATAGTCCTAAGCTAACAAAGCAGAGGTACTAAAATCAATTGCATACATGGTTGTGCCTAGCTTACAATAGTAGTGTTTGCTTAGACTGCACAACCTGATGCTGAGTAGGTGTCTTATGGTGTGCCTGTATCCGATCCACGAGATACTTACGTTCCCCAGCTCTGTGTCATGCCGCTTACAGACCAATGGCCACCTGGGCTTTTTAAAACAAGCGCCTTGCGCCTGCGCAGTGAATCCCCGTGCACGGCGCTCGCAACCACGCCCCCCCTCTTTCCCCGCCGTTTTCGGCGTAAAAGCACACCCCCTGCGCGCGCACGCATAGGGCCAATATGGTGGCAGACGGTGGGGAAAAGGAGAAGACCAGGAGGCTACGCGGGACCCCAAAACTGCGTGGGATCCCCTTTATCATTTAAGTGGCAGAGCCTGCAGCGGAGCTGGTGAGCGACTGACAGAGCGGCTTCACTGAGCTGTATTTCCTGGAAGCATGTAACACCAGGTATGCCTCTTACTCCCTCTAGTGGCGGAAAACAGGTAAGACATGCAACAACTCAAAGAAGCTAATCCTTAAGGTGTTCACCTAGGACTGCTTCACTTACCTTATCCCCGCCGCAGGATACTGCTGAGAACAGCCAGACCCAACCTTCACCCATCACGGCGGGCAGTGTTGTGCCAACTTTCAGGGTTCTGGGTTCCTACTTACAGGAGCCTCTTCCCTGGACCTGTAGAAGACTCTGCCAGAAAACTTTGCGCATTTTCAATATATGTGCTCAAAAGTACTGGATCCCAGAACCCAGTCCTCAGAGAGAGACATTACAGGCAAAACCTTGTTTCTTCTTATACGAGGCCTGGGTACCACCCATCTTAGACTATATAAATTGGCCCGAGGTATGGATCCGATTGTGTTGTCCTAGAACCCCGCAGGGACCATCTAACAGAGCTTTTCTTCTAAGCACATCTTGCATCGTGACCAAACACCTTAGACACTGGTGAAAAAACTGAGGTACTCTCCATATGGGAGGGGTTATATAGGGGAGGAACTCTCCTTACAATTAGGGTTGCCAGTTTCCAACACCTGAAGGTGGCTATCTAACCCATGATGTAATGAATAGAGCTCTGTATGAACAAGAAAGAATCTGATCTCAGCTGTGTGTAATGTGGGGAGCTCTGTTGAGTGCCCTGCCAGCAGTGACCCCATGCTCCACCCTGCTGACCCCATCCTCTGCCCTGTTGATCCCTGTCCTCCGCCGAGCTGACTGCATTCTATGTTCTGCTGACCCCTGTATACTGCCCTGCTGACCCCTGTCCCCCACTCTGCTAACTGCTGTACCCTGCTGACCCCCTGTCCTCTGTCCTGCTAACTTTTGCTGTCCTCCCTGCTGAACCCTGTTCTTTTCCCTACCGACTCTTGTCCTCTGCTTTGTTGACTGCTGTACACTCCCCTGCTGGCCTCTGTGCACTTCCCTAAATACTGCTGATCAACCAATTTTCTGACCCCCTGACATTTTTTACTGCACCCCATATCAGATAGGCTAGATCTGGTTCTGGAGTTCAGTCAGATGCCCCAAGCTGCCTGCTCTCATTTTGAACTGGTAATTAACTAGCTAATTTGAAGGTACAGGAATTTGGGACTTATTTGAGCTGGAAGTTGAAGGAAATTGACAGATATGAGGTGTAAAGGTGCAGGAATTGGAGTAATCTGAGGTGTAAACATGCAGGAATTGGGCCTTTCTGAGATCTGAAGGTTCAAAAATTTAGCTAATTTAAAGTGTGAAGGTGCAGGAATTGGGGCTTGTCTGAGGTATGATGGTGCATGAACTGGGGCTGATCTGAGCTGTGAAGATGCAGGAATTGGGGTGTGATCTGAGGTTTGATGGAGAAGGAATTGGCTGATTTGAGGTATGATAATGCAGGATTTGGAACTGATCTAAGGGAAGAAGGCATACGCATTTTAGTGATCTGAGGCGTGAATGTGCAGGAACTGGACCTTATTTGATAATAGTGCAGAAATTTGGTCTTATCTAAGGTTTGGCGGTGCAGGAATTGGAAACAAAAAAATACAACAAAAATGTCCATCCAAAGTGATAACACATTGACCAAGGAATCCCTTAATGAGAATGCTTAAATGGGAAACAATCTGGCCAGCATCATGCTACTTGCAGCTCAGTGATCATCGAGAAATTGATAGCTGTGAAAACAAAAGGGAATGCAAGCACACAGGCTCATGGTGCAACAACGTCTTTTATTGGATATAAAATAAAATCGATACACTCACAAGTGAAGTCGAATAAACAGCGTCAAACAGTTCCTCCAATAGAGGGCCTTAGCGAGGGACACATCCATGCTTCAGAGTAGATAAGCCCGCTGTATGGATGGATGGGCTGGCTCCACAGACACAGGCTCATCAAGCAGCTGCTGACAGGCTGCGAGTGAGCCATTCAATGACTGAAGAGACGGCTGGTCAGGAGAAGGCTGTGGGGTGCCTACAACACTTGTCCCAGGGAGAGCTCTGGTGAAGCCAACTGATAGAGGACACTGTAGTTGTCAGGATAACATGATTCGGAGGACGTGGCCTTCTTCCTCAGATCCCTGAAGGTGCAGGAACTGGGGCTGATCTGAGGTGTAACGGTGCAGGAAATGGGGTGATTTGATGTCTATAGTGCAGAAATTGGGCTGATATGAGGTGTGAAGGAGTAGAAGCTGGGCTGATATGAGTTGTGAAGTTGCAAAGCTCAATAATCATTTCTTACTATTATTCAAGTCTTTTACAGCATTTCCTTTATAAAAATTCCTTTTCACGATTGAGAGTGAAGTTGCCTTTTTTATATAGCTGGAATTCTTATTTTAATTAAAAACATTTTTTCGGCTCATGCTCAAAGGGTTAAAATATTCCCTACTCCAGTGATGGTGAACCTTGGCACCCCAGATGTTTTGGAACTACATTTCCCATGATTCTCATGCGCTCTGCAGTGTAGTTGAGTAACATGGGAAATCTAGTTCCAAAACATCTGGGGTGTCAAGGTTCGCCATCACTGCCCTACTCAATCAAAAACTAAAAAAAGAAACAGGTTCTGGCTTTAGATACAACTTAACGTTTGCCAGGCTTAAAGTGCAGTAAAAAATAAATAATAAATTATTGGTCCCTGGGCAGTTTAAGTCATAATATGTTAGTATGCACCACATACTAGCACATTATGACAGACCTACCTGAAAATGAAGCCCTCCAGTGGCGGGCTGACACTGCTGTAGGCGCTTCCATCTTCACCCAGTCTTCATTCCAGGAGTTATGGACGGCACAGTCCATTCAGAGCCCAGTGCACAAGCGCCGGTGACGTCACTGGCCACTGCTAAAGTAAATGTCTCCTAAACAGTGTATGTTTAGGAGATATTTACTGTACCTATAGGCAAACTTTATTATAGGCTTTCCAATAGGTAAAAATCAACAAAGGGCATTTACTCCCACTTTAAGCTTTATTAATTATAAATGTACTTCAAACAAAAGACATTTAGGCCTGATGTACACTGCTGCTGCTAAATGGATGTTTAGGAGCAGTTGGGCATTTTTTTCAACTGCTCCTGAACTCTCCTCTATGTTAGAGGAGAGATGTATGTATCTTATCAGTACATGTACACAGGGTCGTTTACAGTTGTTTCTAGGCAGTTGAGTTTAGAGGCTTTTTTTGGAAATTGGTTCAAAAGCTGAGTTTAGAGGCATTTCAAGCGTCAAACGCTTCTAAACACGGTAACTTGCGTTAAGCCACGTTTCGTTTACAGGCGTTTTTCATTTTTGGCTATTTAAAAAAAAAAAGTTTCTTTTTTGTAAAAACGTCCCGTGAAAATGAAGCCTTAAAGGTTGTCTGATGTTATGAAAAGATACAAGTGCTGAACTATATTTTATCGTATACTAAAGGACAATGCACGTCTATGCAAACAGTAGACATTTCAGGACTACCCTCAACCAGTCCAGGACTATGGACTAGATCCCAGGAGTCAGGTAGGCAACGGCACTAGAAGCAATCCTGTCAGTCATATTTGTAAAAAAAAAAACAAAAAAACAGAACAGTGTAAATACGCATCTTTCCAAGTGCTAGCACTACCGAAGACTACGCTTCCAGTAGGAGGAACCATTGAGAGCTGCAGGAGGACCCAGAAGAAAAAAATCCCTGGAAGTGTTGATTTACAAGTAGATTCCGAAATTGAGAGGCACTTAGTGGTGTAGGCACTGGGAAAGATGCATATTTACTAGGGGTGTTAAAAATAATCGGCACATCGATCCAACGCGATGCAGCCTTAAACGATTCTGCATTGATGCAGTGAATGGCTGCATCGTGATTGCACAATGACATCATCTCGGCGGGACACATTATGGCCCTCAGAGTGCTGTCAGATCCGGGGGCCCATAAGCTGTCAGGGCCCCTTACCTCTCAGGGCTTGGGCTGACAGTCCTCTCCATGCGGTGGTTGGGGTACATGCTGAACAGACATCTTTCTAGCAGCAAACGCAATCTCTCCCCATTACCCTGGGGCTGGCCTGGCCCTGCCGGGGGAGCAGCAGCATGAGAAGGACAGTGAAGAGGAAGAGGAGGAAGGCCGGGAGGACACGCCGACTGGGAACGACATATCAATGGGCCACCACCGCCATCACCCACCTCACCGCCAGCTCATCGGATCTGACCTACAGCAGCTCAAGAGCCTGCAGAGCAAACTGCCATCCCCAATGGACTGCTCAAGGAGGCCCTGTCCACCCTGCACCATACCTGCTCCAAATGCCTGACATCATGAGGATCACCAGAGACCTGTCCGAGTCCTCAATAGGATCTGCTACACTATAACTGGGAGGGCTACAAGGCTCAACTTTCCCTATGTCCTATCACACTGCACCTAGGCGGACTACAAGGTCCAGTATCCCTCTCTGTCCTCACCAGATCCTGCCACACTACAACTGGGGGGGGGGGGGACTACAGGTCCCAACATTCCTCCTCTACTGACAAGAGCCTGGAACACTGCAGGGGGGGACTACAAGACCATTCCTTCTCTGTCCTTACCAGGGCCTACCACACTGCAACTGAGGGACTACAGGTCCCAGCATTCCGGCGTTCCTAACCAAGGCCTTCTACACTACAACTAGAGGGAATATAGGTCCCAGCATTCATCTTCTATCCTTACTATGGCCCACTACACTACAACTGGGGGGACTACAGGTCCCAGCAATCCTCCTCTCCTCTCCTAATCAGGCCCTACTACACAGCAACTGGGGGGTTGATTACAAGGCTCAGTCTTTCCGCCTTTCCATCTGTGTCCTGAACAGGGCCTGCTATACTACAACTGTGTGGACTACAAGATCCTGCAATCCCTCTGTCCTAACCAGGGCTTGCTGCACCACAGAGGATTGGGGGGGGGGGGGATGTAGCGTTGAATGATTCTGAGTGCTTGAACTTGTTGATGAAAACCGTAGGCAGTAATAGTGATGCATTGCGGAATCGAATTGAATCGAACCGTTGACAGGATAGTCATAATCCAATCCAATCGTGAGACCAGTGAAGATGCTCACCTCTAATATTTACACAGTTCTACATGTATGCCTTTTGTTTTGAAACATTTTTAAATAGGTACAAGGTTGCTTTAAAATGGCATGCTGGCAACTAAAGCTGGCTGATTTGCTCCCCATAGACATCCCGACTGTCATTCAATATACAGTAATTATTGTCTAGGCGGAAAGGCTGAGCCTTGTAATCCCCCCCCCCCAGTTACCATTTCCAATATCAGAAATAAAGTGCCACAATTATAGACCAAGAAATATAAACTACATAGAAAGTAGCCAAAATGCATGGAGTTATAACTCATTTTCTTACCATCTCCACAAAACTAGAAGCTAGTTAAATTCATGAGGCTTCGTATTATTGCATTCATATTTTATTTAACTTTCACCCCAGCAAAGCAGTACAGTAATTAAATTTAACAAAAAGAAAAGCTACTGCACTTTGCTGTATTTTTTAAAAGTAAAAAAAGCAAGATAGATATCACACAGTCCTATATCATGTAAAAATAATTTAAAATGAACAGATTTGCAATTATAATAATAAGTCACGTAATGCTTTTATGAGGATATTTGAAAGCACTTTGCAGAAACAAATTATATGTTATTAGCATTCGTTATAATGGGATTACACTGATTTTATCATGCAGTGAAAGATTTACAGAAGTCGTATTTTATCCACCATTAATGGAATAAAGGCCAATGTAATTGGTATTTTAGGGTCATTCTAAATAAGAAGCTGTCTTTCCAAAGACAGGAGCCACACTGCACTTTGTCTAGTTCGTTTTTATGTGCCTGCAGTTACAAAGTATTAGATTTTCTGCACAGATTCAGCTTTTGTACAGATCTAATGAAGCTTGGAAAGATGTGACATGATACACTAAGCTATATTATATTACTGGAAATGTCAGGTCGTTAGTTTGCTGAACCTTTTTGTGCGGCTGACACGGTTACCAAAAACAGAAGAAATAACGTTTTCCATCACAGGATATCCTATATCTTTTTTTTTTTATAATGTACATGGACAAAAATATATATTTATAATAATATACATTTTAGAAATGTTGAATATATAATGACAGCCGACAAGTATAACTGATATTTAAGTTTTTAGCATGTATTGCATGCTTGAATATTGCGTTAGCTTCTTATGTCTCCATTAGCTTCCACTGGTTAGATTTCCCCACAATTCGTGTCTCAACATGCTCTTACAAAGCTATAGCCAAGCTGTCACAGAAAGTTCCCCAGTGACTTGTTTATCTTACATTATGGAGAATTCATTGGGGAAAAAAAAAATGACACAATCATTTAGTTTTTGTAATTGGTGCGGAGTTACGCAGAAAAGGGAAGTTTGGTGGGTGAATCAGGACAATGGAAATCCTGAGAGAGCAAGAAGGTTTTAGATGTGACCATGTCTCAAAGAAAAAAAAAAAGGGAGTAAGACATCTGCCCTAGAGAACTGCAGATACACACCAAAATCTCCTTTCCACGATTGCCATTGGATAGATACAGCACAGAAGCATAAATGTTTAGCCTGCTTTTCTCTGCAGAAAAGGAAACAACCTTCTACTGCTAAGCAATTTTACAGAACATAAGCACTCCATACTGTCCATTCATGTGTGTAAAATAAACTTCCTAAGCCCAGGTTTGCACCTGCAGTGCTCATCACATCCGATGTCTGTGAGATGCGAGTTCAGCCATACAGTTGTATGGCTGAACTTGCATTAGATTCGCACAGAAAAAAGTGCAGGGACTTGTTTTTCCCCACACTAGAATCAGATCGCATGGGTGTTCTCACCTATGCAATCCGATTCCTGTGCAAGTTCACAGTTCGCACTGCAATTTGTGAACCGATCTGGGAGTGTCATTAACAATGTAATGACACCCACAGGAGTTTGCAGAAGGCAGTGTGAACTGCCCGCGGGAGAGATGCGATGCAGGAACCAGCGCTGTAATCGCACTGGTTCCCGCATCTCATCAGTGTAAACCTACGCTAAACTGTACCTGCAGTCAACTCTTTTACATTAAGGCTGGGTTCACACCATTGCGAATTCGATGTGGGATCCCCGCATTCAATTTGCAATAGCAGATTTTGACAGGCTCTCCATGGAGCCGGTCCACATACCTCCGCAGTGGGTCCAGTGCATTTTGTGCGTCTTTTGGTCTGTTGCAGGTCAGAATTCAGCCTAAAATTCAGGCTGAAATCAGACCAGAAAACGGTGAACTAGCACGCACTAGACCCCTGCTGTGAGCCGAGCCTGAATTAAGTGGATAACGGTTAGCGACCCTGTAAAGTTTTTAAATCCGTGTTTCTGTTTAGGAGATTCACAAACAACAGGGGCTTTTACCTATCCTAGTCTTTGAAAAACAGTAAAAAAGTTTAGGCTTTATATAAACTTTAATGAGGAGGCAATATACAGTTGTGCTTAAGTTTACATACCTTGGCAAAATTTATGATTTCTTTGCCATTTTTCACAGAATATGAATGATAACACAAAAGCTTTTCTTTCACTCATGGTTAGTGTTTGGCTGAGGCCATTTATTATCAAATCAACTGTGTTTACTCTTTTTAAATCATAATGAGAACAGAAGCTACCCAGAGACCGTCGGGCACTCGCATCGGCTCCGTGGGTGAGCAGGGGGCGCGCATACGCGCCCCCTAGTGGCCGTCTATGGTACCGACGTACCATGACAGCGGTTCGCCTGCCTGTGCCAGTATAACTGCGGCGGACGGTCGGCAAGCGGTTAAAGTCTTATGTTGTATTTGTGGATGAGGCTCTTTATCTTCTCAGATAGTAAAGCTGCCCATTCCTCTTGACAAAAAGCCTCCAGTTCCATGTAAATTCTTGGGCTGTCTTGCATGAACTGAACGACTGAGATCTCCCTAGAGTGGCTCAATAATTTTGAGGTCAGGAGACAGATGGCAACTCGAGAACCTTCATTTTAATCTGCTGTAGCCAATGACAGGTTGACTTGGCCTTGTGTTTTGGATCACTGTCATGTTGGAATGTCCAAGTACGTCCCTGGCTGATGAATGCAAATGTTCCTCCAGTATTTCTTGACAACATACTACAATCATCTTGCCAACAATTTTGACCAAATTTCCTGTGCCTTTGTAGCTTACACATCCCCAAAACATCAGCGATCCACCTCCATACCTTTCATCATAGGCCTTGTTGATTCCTCTCCAAATGTAGTGTTTAGAGTTGTGGCCAAAAAGCTACATTTTGGTCTCATCACTCCAAATGATTTTGTGCCAGGTCTTTGTGCTGTTTGGCTATTGTAAGCCGGATACTTTCTGGCATTTGTATAGTAATGGCTTTCTTCTAGCGACTCAACCATGCAGCCCATCTTTCTTCAAGTGCCTCCTTATTGTGCATCTTGAAACAGCCACACCACATGTTTTCAGAGAGTCCTGTATTTTCCCTGAAGTTATTTGTGGGTTTTACTTTGCATTCCTAACAATTTTCCTGGCAGTTGTGGCTGAAATTTTAATTGGTCTACCTGACCGTGGTTTGGTTTCAACAGAACCCCTCGTTTTCCACTTCTTCATTAGAGTTTGAACACTGCTGAATGGCATTCTCATATCCTTGGATATGTTTTTATATCCCTTTCCTGTTTTATACAGTTCAACTACCTTTTCCCGCAGATTAGGGTTGCCACCTGTACAGTTTTCTCCCAGACAGTCCGATTTTTGAATGATGTGTTTGGGTTTACTTCTGCCACAGACCCGGACACATCATTCACACAGACTGCACCAAGAGAGTGAATGTCTCCCCCCTCTCTGACAGCAGAGCAGAGCGTCCGTGTATCCAAGCTCCTCCCCTCCTCCTCCTCCTTCATTCTGTACACACACGAGGAGGAGGGGGGGGAGCAGGGACGCGCTGATATCAGGTCTGTAGAAAGTTTTTATTATGCTCTGCAGGGGGAGAGAGCGGCTGGAAAAGAGGGACATGGTAGAAAATATGTGGAGTGATCGAGGGGTTAGGAGGATATGTGCTGGGGGGCTTTGGCAGGGGGAAGATATGCTAGAAGTGTGGATTGAATTTGAAATCTGACAACCCCTCCTTCCACTCTCTCTCTCTCTTCCTTCCCAAAGCACCCCTGCAGCACAAATCCTACCCCACCACCCCTCCCCTTGCCACTGGCCCTCTTCTCCTCCTTGCACAAAGTGCCCCTCTCAGCACATATCTGATCCCCCCAAGCACCTCCAGCACATATGGGCACAGGCTGCATATGATGGACACAGAAGCTGTATGATTGGCACATAGGCTGCATATAATGGGCACAGTGGCTGTATGATCTGCACAGAGGCTGCATATGATGGGCACAGAGGCTGCATATGATGAGCACAGTGGCTGTATGATGAGCACAGGCTGCATATGATGGGCACAGAGGCTGCAAATGATGGGCACAGTGGCTGCATATGATGGGCACAGTGGCTGCATATGATGGGCACAGTGGCTGCATATGATGGGCACAGTGGCTGCATATGATGGGCACAGTGGCTGCATATGATGGCGCACAGTGGCTGCATTTGATGGCGCACAGTGGCTGCATTTGATGGCGCACAGTGGCTGCATTTGATGGCGCACAGTGGCTGCATTTGATGGCGCACAGTGGCTGCATTTGATGGCGCACAGTGGCTGCATTTGATGGCGCACAGTGGCTGCAATTGATGGCGCACAGTGGCTGCATTTGATGGCGCACAGTGGCTGCATTTGATGGCGCACAGTGGCTGCATTTGATGGCGCACAGTGGCTGCATTTGATGGCGCACAGTGGTTGCATTTGATACAATAGATTTTTTTTTTTTTAATTTTTCAGTTTACCCCCCCCCCCCAAAAAAAAACTTTGAGCACCAGCCACTACTGCCCCCAGCACATATCTAACTCTCCCCACCCCCCTGCTAGCACTAGCCCTCTCCCCAGGACATGTCTGACCCCTGCATTCCGTGGAGAACACTCATAATTCAGCCACGCGCACTGTTTGCTGCGACAAGCTATGCGCCACATTACTACTCTCTTTTAGGCCACCAAAAGTGTCCCAGGTCTTTTACAATCTTATAGCGTATACCCCCCAAAAAAAATGCCACCGCTAAAGTGTTCGGGTTGGCTTGAAGAAAAGGTGGCAACCCTACCACAGATCCTTTGACAATTCTGTTGCTTTCCCTATGCCCAGAATTCAGTGCAGCACTGGATAAAAGATGCAAGGAGTCCAGAAACTCATTGACCTTTTATACACACACACACACGCTAATTACAAGCAAACAGATCACAGGTGAGGATGGTTACCTTTAATAGCCATTCAAACCCCTTTGTGTTAACTTGTGTGCATGTTATCAGGCCTAAATCACCGGGGTATGTAAACTTTTGATCAGGGTCATTTGGGTAGTTTCTGTTGCCATTATGATTTAAAAAGAGTAAACACAGTTGATTGATAATAAATGGCTTCAGCCAAACACTAACCACGAGTGAAAGAAATGATTTTGTGTTATTCATATTCTCTGAAAAATGGCCAAGAAATCATAAATTCTGCCAGGGTATATAAACTTTTAAGCACAACTGTATATACCTTTCTGGTGTCCATAGCTTAAAAACCATCTGTGATTCTGCGCCCTGGCTTTTGCAGGTATTCAACTAGCTGAATGAGTTGAATGCTTGTTTCCCCCATCATACTAAGTGGAATAAGCCAGCGAGAGGAACCCCTGTGTGCAGGGAGAGCAGTACGAATTCACGCACCCAGAAGTGCTGAATACTTGCTGAAACCAGGGAAGAGCATTCTGACATTGTTTCAAGACACAAGCCACTGGAAATGTCTACAAGTATTATTATTTGCAATTATGAACCTGTAATGATAGGATTACTTCAGTCATAGGGATACCTATAAATATACTATTGTCCAAGAAGTATAAGTTTGTTTTCAATGTATTTCTAATAAACCTGGCCCTTTAATGAATTATTTCCCCATGGGTTCTGATGTGTTTGAAATATTTTCCCTGACTTCGCAATTTTGCCGGTCCCTGCTGTAATGGCCAAAATACAATCTATGGCCAGCTGTACACCGTATAATTTGAAGCTGGTTTCACAGCTATGATGTGGTCATTACCACAACACATGGTACCCCACTAAATGAAGTTTGGCATTTTGCAGGACCATTCATCGCCTCGCAACACACCTTGCCAGCTAACCTCAATGCATCTGCACTTTAGTTTGTTACATATTAACAAAATGTGAAAGAGACATTAGTCCCTTGGCTCATTAAGGACAGAGTAATATGGTCTTTAAAAAGACCCCTTACAGTATTGAATTCCATCCAATCTGATCAATTCTCTGCTTGGCCCCTTGCCCAGTGCCCTTATTGCTATATTGTTTTCCAGGTGGGCTCCACAGCCCAGGGCATTCCTAGTTTGAACTTTTTCCACTGGGAGGGACCAAACTAGACCCACCAAAAAATTATATTGGTTCCTTCACAACCATAGTGATCTTTTTACTTTTATGGGTACTTTCACCAAGGTCTCTAGTGAAGCCTCCACTCCATTCCATACTAGAAGAAGAAATTGCTGAAAAGGCCTTTTGAATGTTTAAGATCCAGTCTCAACTCTCCAGATGGCTGCAGATGACTCTGCCAAGAACAGAAGATCATCAAGATAAGGAATCACTGCAATGCCTTTTAGGTGCAGAGTAGCTAAAGCTTCAGCCATTATTTTAAGACACGCAGTGCTGATGAAAGGCCAAAAGGTAAAACCCTGAACTGCAGATGTAGCATGTGATCCCCTGATCTCAAAGCCAATTTTAGGGATTTCTGGAACCAATGAGCAATAGGTATGTGAAAGTAAGCATCCTTCAAGTCAATCGATACCATGTAAAAATTTTGCACTAGAAGATTCCTGATCGAAAAGTCCATCCGAAATCTTTTGTATAGTACAGTTTTGTTCAGCGGTTTTAGATTGAGATAAAGATGGAATTTCCCCATCCGCTTCCCCACCAGAAAACCAGTAGAGTAGTAGAAACTCAGATGTTCCTATTCTGATGGAACCGTATTATAACTTTCTGGTGCATTAGTTCCTGAATCAGGGACTACATAACTAGAGTTTTGACCATATCAAACATATCAAGATTAAAAATTGAGCACGCCCGTGAAATGGCTACAGTACCATGAACATGTTGAGTTAAACATGAACTCTGGCACTAGAACTATTTGCTCTAACTGCAATGTTTTACGGAGATACCTCACATGTGGTGCAATCACCATTTACCTACGTGCTGGTTTGCATTTGTGTGTGAGCACGGGGGCGGGTGTGCTTCAAATATTTAAATATTTTTATTTAACCACTTCCATACCGCCGAATGTCATAAGACGTCCTCGGCTTTCAGTGGTGATACGAAAAAAATTGCAGTCATCGTTCAGATATCATTTTTTTCATCCGGCGATTCCCTACACTATAAGAACAATCATAGCGGCTGTTCAGTTGCTTGATGGTTCTTACAGGCGGTGGGAGGGGACGCCCCCCCTCCTACTGCCCTCCTGTGCTTCTTTTGGCTCGCCCGTGCAATCGGCGAGCCGGAGAAGGAATCCGCCACCGCTGGAAGCAAGTCATAGAGAAATCCGAGGGACAGATGGTCCCCGGCAATCTCTATGATTCTCGGAGGCCCGGGCACAACGTTATGACGTCATGGCATCTTTTTTCAGGTCCTCTGTGAGTTCTTTGCCATGAGATGCCATGTTGAACTTCCAGTGACCAGTATGAGAGAGTGAGAGTGATAACACCAAATTTAACACACCGGCCCCCCATTCACACCTGAGACCTTGTAACACTAATGAGACACATGCCACCGGGAGGGAAAATGGCTAATTGGGCCCAATTTGGACATTTTTTACTTAGAGGTGTACTCACTTTTGTTGCCAGCGATTTAGACATTAATGGCTGTGTGAGTTATTTTGAGGGGACAAAAAATTTACACTGTTATACAAGCTGTACACTCACTACTTTACATTGTAGCAAAGCGTAATTTCTTCAGTGTTGTCACATGAAAAGATATAATAAAATATTTACAAAATGTGAGGGGTGTACTCACTGTTGTGAGATACTGTATGTGTGTGTATATGTGTATAAACACATATACATACACACATACACACGCTGGACAGCAAGAGGTTAAAAGGTAAGTTCACAAAGCACACTATGCCATAGTGCGCTAACCCTACCTTCCAGCAAGGGGTTCAGTTCATAGAATGTATTCCAAAACTGCATGAAAAGGAAGCCTTCTACTGCCAATGGGGACTCGGGAGCAGTTGGGGACCAGCACCCCTAGTGCTTCATGAGGGAGCACCATCCTGTCCTTTTGGACCGCACATGAGCAGTGTGTGCCAACTCCTGCCGCAGCCGCTGAGCTTACATGTGTGGCCCAAAGGAACATTCTTTAAACTGAAAAGGAGCCCTGGCTGGGTGGTAGATTTAGCACATTATGCTGCTATAGCGATATGGGGCAGAAGAGTTTGTTTTCTGGAGTAGGGAAAGTAACCATTTAACTTTCCAAAAAAAAATGGCATGGTCAGAAAATATGATTCAGTTTCTTTCCAACATACTTACATAAGTCTTAACCTGCTAACAGTACGCATATATGCAGCCTCTCGGCAGGTGGGCCTTAATGCAGAGCGGCCGCATATATGGTTTTACATCCACTTTAATTAAAGAATTGCAGCCAAAAAGCCATTCCTCCAATGTGGAAAAAGGCTAAGCGACTCAACAATGTACGAAAATATAGGAACTGGGTTGTAGAAAAATGGCAGCAGGAGCTCTGAACTGAGGAGTCAAAATTTAAAAAATATTTGGCTGTATTAGGGGTCGTGCATCTGCAGGCGTCAGTGAAGCATGGTGGGGGGTTCCTTGCAAGTTTGGGGATGCATTTTTGCAAATGGAGTGGGAGATTTGGTCAGGATCAGTGGTGTCCTTAATGCTGGGAAGTACAGGCAGATACTTATACATCATGCCATACCATCAGGGAGGCGTGTGATTGGCCCCAAATGTGTTCTGCAGCAGGACAATGACCCCAAAAGATACAGCCAATGTGATTAAAAATTATCTTCAGCATACAGAAGAACAAGGAGTCCTGGAAGTGATGATTTGGCCCTCACAGAGCCCTGCACTCAACATCATGGAGTCTGTCTGGGATTACATGAAGAGGCAGAAGGGGCAGAAGAGGCAGCCTATATCAATAGAAGATCTGTGGTTAGTTCTCCCTTATGTTTGGAACAACCTACCTGCCGAGTTCCTTCAAAAACTGTATGCAAGTGTACCTAGAAAAATGTATGCTGTTTTGAAGGAAAGGGTGGTCACACCAAATATTGATCTAAATTTCTGTTTTCTTCTGTTCATTTACTTTCCATTTTGTTAATTTTTAAAAATAGCATTCTTAATTTACAGCATTTTTTACAGTTATATATATTTATTGAGAGAAAGAGAAAGAAAGAGAAAGAAAAAGAGAAAGAGAGAGAGAGATCCATACCAGTATTTCCTTCAATGTCTCTGGTGAAGTGTACCCCTTGGCTTGATGAGCGTTGCAAAGGTGCGGACTTGCGTATATTTTTCCAGTCTATATGACTGACATCAGACCGTGACCTGTTGTGACCTGGTCTAAATTTTGAAGTGTCTTCAGCAAGGCCCACTGTGTCGTTAACTGACTGAGGTCTGTCACGTCTACGGTGACATGCACTGAATAAGTTATAAGCGGAGAAGTCTTTTTCCTGTCCTGCCAACAAAGGTAAATCAGGAAATGTTCTCCTAGTTGATGAAAAATGTTCTTTGGCATGGATCCCATTCTTTGCTTTGGCATCAAAGAGACTGCTTTTACACCTCTCCCAAATAATGCTACGTTTTGAGGTGTTTGCATTTTGCCCATCAACCTCCTGCTTGATTTTACTGGATATGTCATTTCCTAACAGTTCTGGAGCTTCATGAATTCCAAAGACTTCAGACTGATGATTACCATGCTCTAGTTTTTCAAAAGAGTTGAAGAAATCCTCTGTGACCTCTAGTGCTGGACTGATATCATCCACTTCCAGTGCTTCCATTGCTTGCCTACTTTATCATTAATGATGCATTATGAGTACGTCAGTTAGGAAGAATGCATATCAGCTGATCAAAGTGAAGAGTCAACACGAACACTCTAAAAAAAAAAAAAATATATATATATAATCACTTTGTTTTTACATTTGCTGGAAAAAAAAAACACTTTAACTTATTGTTACAGTTATATACAATGGCAATTGTCTAGATAGTCTAAAATATTTGATACTATTTCCAAGAGGTGTAACTAGCAAAATAAAGAAATGCAAATCAGTGTGCATGGCAAATGCATTTTTCGTAATTATGATTAATTTTATTTATTAGGGCTTTTGCACACCAGCAACTAAATGCATCCCTGCATACATATTAATGCTCAAACCTAAAGCTATAGAAGAGCAGCATGAATTTAAAAAGAATCTGTCATGGAAAAAATGACTGCAGCAGCTTCCCAAAATTTCCAGTCACCAGCCATTTCTGGATTGTTTGCACAGCCAAAACTCCAACACTCCACCCCACACATTCCTATAGGCCCATCACTTGATGGCCGTTCTCATCGGTCAATACGAATGTGCAGTATCAGAGAATGCAGAAGCTTTGCCAAACAAAATGGTCTGACATGCGGTTTTGATAAGGGGGTTACAGTGATCCTAAAGCCTAAACATTTAACTAATGCAGTCCTTGTATTACGGTAAAAAATGTTAAGGCATCGAATGCCATTGGCTCTCAGTGTTGTCAATCAAAGCCAGTGAGGTAATTTTGTGATATGTGTTAATGTGTTGCCCTCTGTTGTGTGCATTTTACAATCTGTGTTTACAGTACTGTACATAGAGTTACATGCAGGCTTTATGCATAGGCTGGCATGTGACTATAGCATTTAGCTGTACCAGACGTTAAGCGACATATGAATGGGGTACATTCTTTTATCCATTGAGCATAGACGCTCATTCTAGCTACTTTTGCTCCCCTTTATATCATGACTGATGATGGTAGTTGTGCTACCCAGAATAGTACAACAGTATTGTCAACAGCCATCAACACAGGTGAAACGGATTGGGTTAGGACCGCCAAAAATTCCCTTCAAAATACGTTACAGGAAAAGGGTTAGCCCCCGTTCGCACCGGTGCGACATGCAATTTACAAATCATACCAGAATTTCTACCAGTTAGATTACTAGCTAAAGTTAAAAGGTACCTCTGCTTTATAGGGAAAAAAATGTAACATATTCAATTGCGGCAGAAGTCATATTGGAATTTGATGTTAATAAAAATTACCTTTCCTTTTTAATCTGCAGCTCTGCAAATTTCTCATGCACACCGGACGTTTTTGCAGCTCCTTCTAGGGGTGTCTGGTGTTTTTTTTCCTGCCTCTAAACTCCCCTGCATGTTAGCCTATGTGTCCATGCACACACAGACTTTTAGCAGCGTTTAGCTGCAGAGACTTTTAGAGGCAGGATAAAAACCCACTGCCAGTGTGTCCAGGAGCAGCAGAGTTTTGGCAGAAAAAACGCTTGACGCTGCTAAACGTGCGTTAATGCTAGGCATGTTTAGCGTTAGAGTGTTCATTCATTTCAATGGCCAGCATAAATTATTATTCTGACCAATTAAATGTATTAAAGCCCAAGCTATTGACCCCCTGTAAACGTGCCTAAAAGCTTGTAAAAGCTTTAAACACTTTTGCAAGCGTCAGGCTTTTTGTCTGCCAAAACACTGCTGCTAAGAGGAAAGGCTTCTAGGAGAGTTTGCAAAATGTGCTGTGTGCATGAGGCCTAAATCTCAGTGCAATAGTGCAACCTGGCGTACTGTACAAAGCTGGTGTACAGAACTTCCCCAAAAATGTAATTTCCTACCTGTGTGATTGCATAGCTGAGTTGCCCAGAAGTCTGCACTAAGGTACAAGTCAGATTTTGGGCATCCTCTGCAATGAAAATGTAATTTTTAGGGAGGTACTCCAAAGAGGTTAATAACTTTTAAAAGGGATGCAGACACTGCAAGTGCATCAGCTAATCAGAATAAACATGGACACACCCTTTTAGGGATCAGCTTTCCAAGGACATAATTGAACATACAGTTTTTTTCTTAGGAATAGAAACAGGTAGGAATCTGCAACAAAATTTGGAAAAATCCTTGTGATGTACAGTACCAGTGATCACCCAGTGTTTTTATATTTTTTTCTCAAACGTGGAGTAAGGCTCCATTCACACTTGTGCGACTTGTCATGCAAATATGGACGCAAAGTCTTGTGACACATAGCAGCCCATTTGTTTTAATGGCACCCATTCAGATTGGTGTGACAAAGCTGCAGTGGCTTTGAAAAGGTGCCTGCATTTTGATGTGCCAGAGAGTGTAAAGTCACATCAAAATCACGCTCCACGCTTTGCTGGAAATCATGAGACTTTGGAGTTGTGCAAGTGTGAATGGAGCCTTGCGGCTTGTAGTTTTCAATCAGCTGCGAGGGCGCTGGTAAGCGCTGTTATAGTCCATTGATCTTCCTGCCCTCAGGTTACTGCCTGCCCGTATAAGGTTCAGGCAGACTGCTATGCTGAGAGTTTGCAAGAGTTTGGGATTGCACCCGCTATCTGCTGAGCATTGCAGGCTTCTTAGAAAAAAAATTAATAATAACAAAAAAATGTATTTAAAAAATGTGCATTTATTATTTTTGGTGAACTTATCCTTTTAAACCAATAACAAATTAAAAAAAAATAAAATTACTATACATCCATTTAATTAAATGGAGCTAATAATAGTCTCAATTTTGCATAACTCATTCTGTATTTTTTTTTAATTCATAATTAGTATGTATGAACACAGTTTTTACAGAAATTGCCACGTACAATGCAAAGAAAAAAAAAAAAAAAAAGAAGGAGGACAACTCTGCTAATGAGTTGCCACAAAACAGAAATGACTATCAGAAGGTCATGGGGCCAAATCTAGCCTCAGCTGTTTAGGAACAAAAGGGATATGCCACCACTGAACTCATGTATTCCAAAGGAAGGAATGGTTTCCCAGACTATTTTTATATTACAAAAATAAGGACAGCAAAAAGGAGTATGTATTGTAAGTCACCAAAGCATACACATGTCAACATTGCATGCAAAGGGACAATTTCATGGCTTTATGTAAATGAAAAATGTGCCGTTCCAGGTCCATGTGAGAGCATGTAAAAGTAGTATTTACACTGATTTTGTTAAAAAAAAAAAAAAGCTTTATGCTATAAGCTACCTACTGTCAAGCCAATATTAGTGTTTGCTGCCAGAATGAAAGCACCTTACAGTAGAATGAACTAGACGGTCTAGCGTGAGTAGCTCATTGTTTAAGGTGCACATGCATGAAGAGTTTGTTTAACCAGCCATACCTCATAGGAAGGAAGCAGAAGTTATATAGCATTCCAGTCACTAAAGCACAGTTTTTGTTCTTGTTGCTTATACATATACTGTACATGTATGCACCAAATATGTACACAGACTACACAAAACAAACAATGACACACAATAGGAGTCTGAAAAAAACCTGTTGTAAACATTTAGGTGGGAATGAAATCACTGCTCGGTTGTACCTATTTTTATCCTCAGAAGCGAAAATGACCAAACTTGTTTGTGTTACATGGTATTTATGTGCGATTATTAACTATACTATATTGTAAATCTTTATGAACTTTCTTTTAACCCCTTAGAGCTGGCCCCTGACGATCCTTTAAGGGTTTAGAATGCCGGGAGGTGGGTTGGGGCTTATCGTCATGTGAAGGCCGTGTTTGGCTGTCACATGATTGGAAAGCTCCCAATTGCAAGATGTGAACAGGAGCTTTCAGTTAGCCGCCGATAGGGATGCACCGATACCAATTTTTTTACAACGATACTTTTTTTTTTTTTGTATTTGCCAATACCAATTACCGATATCTACCGCAACTGTTTTGTTTTCACTTCAGCTGTCAGCAATGGTACAAAGCATTGAAAAGTTATTTGCAAATGAAATAAATTGATTTTATTTTAATTTTGCACTTTTTCAATGTGAAATGTGTAAATATATGTTACTATATATGTGTAAAATATTCACTAACAAAGCAAACAAAAAAAAGTTGTAATTGTTTACCGTTTTTAAAATAGATGTGAACAAAAAAAAAAAAAGCAGGAAAATAATTAAATGGAATAGAATAGGGAGGTAATTAAGTCTGATTAGAGTAAATTAAGGGTTAATAAGGGGTTAAACAGAGGAACATTTGCTCATCCCTTTGATCTGCAGATGAAGATACAGAAAGATTCAAAAAGAAACAATGTTTCTTTTTATTTTAGTGTTTAAGCGTCTGATCAATGTTGTTAATAAACATTGCCGGCTGCTCCATTACCGGACTTCTCTAACACTTCAGCTGTCAACAGAGGAGACCCACTGACAGCTCAAAGAACAGAGCCTGAAAGTATCGGTTTCAGGTATCGGTGCATTTGCAGGAGTACCGATAACTCAGTATCGGCACCGATACCAATACTAGTATCGGTGCAGAACCTAGCCGCCGGTAACTGTTAGGAGTGCGCAGGGCACACACTCTCAGGAGAAATCAATTGGACGTAAATATGTGGCCGCCACCAAGGCTCGGCTGCCAAGAGGCTGCATATTTGCTTGTGCTCGTGTCCAAGGAGTTATGCTATTAGAACTTTATAAGTAAGTGACACTAAACTAAAAGTTTAGAAAGAGAAAAAAAAGAAAAAAATCAATTTACGTATATACAGTCTTCCTAAAGTGGTACTAAACACACACTATTTCATTTACATTATCCCTTCTCTTTCTGTATGTGGATGATGGCACTGTAATTATTTTAATAAAAGTACCTTTCTACTAATCGATACACAGCTGCCACATGACCCAGTTCTTTCCCAGGCATGTCTGCAGGGAAATAGTGGCAGGAGGAGCTTCCAGTCCTCTGCTGCTGGTCACATGTTTAACCACTTCAATACTAGGCACTTTTACCCTCTTCCTGCCCAGACCGATCTTCAGCTTTTAGCGCTGTAACATTTTGAATGACAATTGCATGGTCATGCTACACTGCACCCATATTACATTTTTATCATTTTTTCCCACAAATAGAGCTTTCTTTTGGTGGTATTTGATCACTACTGGGTTTTTTATTTTTTGCTATACAAATTAAAAAAGATCAACATTAAAAAAAAAAAAGAAAAAGTTTTTCTTTGTTTCTGTTTTGTAAATTTTGTAAATAAGTATGTTTTCTCGTTCACTGACGTGCACTGATGGGGCGGTACTGACGGGCACTGATGAGGCGGCACTGACGGGCACTAATATGCAGCACTGATAGGTGGCACGGATAGGCAGCACTGATGAGGAGGCATTGACAGGCATTACTGTTCGGCATTTGTGATGAGCACCGATTGGCATCTGATGGGCACTGATTGGCATCTGTGTTGGACACCTCTGATGGGGGCTGCGCTGATTATCAGCACAGACCCCCCCTGTCAGGAGAGCCACTGAACGGCTCCCCTCTGACCGGGCCTTGTCAGTGTGAACTGAGGAAAGTCGATTACCGGCACATCCTGGTTACCACTGTTATAAGCTGTGATTACCACATGATCAGGTGTGACCAAAGAGCTTACGTCATAGGCTCTTTACCAAGATTGGAGATGCGGTGTGTCAGAGCGACACACCGCACCACTGATTGCTGTATATATGACACCCAGTCAGGATAACTGATCCCCCGCTCAGCCGTCATTCTGCTATAGGCCAGGCGGGATAATGGTTAAAAAGAAAAAAAAAAAAAAAAAAACAGTCTTTGGAATACAGAGTAAAAATAAAAAAAATTTTCTTGCTCACTCCCGAAATGGACTATGGATTATGGGATTTGTAGTGTGTGTGTGAGCAGTGCACATGACCAGAACTAACCTGCACTGCTCGTAAGAGGGAAGAGGAAAGGTTTGGGAGCTCACAGAGAACATTACTGCTCTCTATTGCATCGCTTACATATTTCCATAAATATCAATTTAAAGTGGTTTAAAGTGCATTCTATGCATTAAGGTGAAAAACCATCTTTCCCCAGACCCCCCTTTTTCTTACCTGATTTGATTCAGCGATTTGCACGAGCGCAGCGGCTTCGGCCGCTGTCTCTCTCCTCATTGCACAGATTGATAGCAGCAAGACCCATTGGCTTCTGCTGCTGTCAATCAAATCCTGTGACACGGGAGCGGGGTTGAGTCCCGCTGTCTGTCAATAAACGCAGCAACGGGACTCAGGAGCAAGCCCACACGGGTGCCCCCATGGAAAGCGGCTTTTCGTGGGGGCATCCGATGAAGTGGAGGAGCCTGGAGTGTCAGCAGGTGACCCCAGAATCAGAAGGATCGAGGCTGCTCTGTGCAAAACCACCAACTCCAGGAGCTTCCTGATGATGCGATTTCCGCAAAATGCATTGAGGCCGCATGCTTGCCATAGCTAACATCACTTCCGGTTTCTCCTCGAGTACACTTCCAGCTGTTGGAACGCACGCTGGTCAGAGAAACAACATACTGGTGTTTATGTTGGTGCTAAATCTAGCACCATTTATGTAAGCGCACATGGTTTTTACTGCCATTTACTTATAAAGATACTGCACTATGATCTGGTATATTTCCTTTGGGTTCACATTTTGAGAGTGTATGGGAGAGAGATCCTTGGACAGTTGAACTGGGTGATTTCTGAGTGACACCCGTTAAAAGTTGCTGGATAGAACAAAGGCTGGATTATGATTATCGGGCGTGTTTCAGATTGATAGTTGGTGTAGTGTGCATTTCTTACACACATTTTGGTGGAGCACTATATGGAGAGAAATATGAAAGGCACCTTCTTTTCTGCACAGTGAAAGGAGTTTTTCTTTGAAGATTATTCATGACATTGATGGGACTTAATGAATTATTTTTGATGTTACGTTTCAATTTGCAAGGTTCACAGAAGTAGCACCTATCTTTTGTTTGCAATCACTTTAAATATCATTTTACCTTCATTATTCTATGCAGTCACATGATGGCTCTGTTTAATGATCAGGGCTGTCAATGGGGGAGTGCCATCAAGTAGCGGCATCTCCCACTGACATCCACTGCTCTGTGCCTCTTATTGGAGGGGGAAAAAGTTCCCTCCCACCAGCTGCACATCACACAGAGGAGACTGCTCTGGGGTCATGTAACGGCATAGAAAAACCAAGAGAAAAAAGTATTTAAAGTGATTGTAAACCCTTTACATATACCCAGTGATGTGACTAGCCTTAAGGTGATAGAGTTAAAACAAATTCTCCTACATAAGTTGTACCTGTCTATCTGCAGTCTTCTCTTCTCTGCATCCGTTCAAAGTGCTGAATCGTAAAGGTTATCTGAGCATTCAGAAAAAAGGGGGTGGAGTGCTGAAATTACACTCTGCAGAGTTCATTGAGGAGAGCTCTGAGAGCTGATTGGAGGGAAGGGACACTCCCCCTCCACACAGGAGAAGAGCTGAGGCTGTCAATTTACTGGAGCTCCCTCCCCTGTCACCTTTTTTCTCTTGGTGTCAGGAAAACTTTAGAAATCAGAAGTGATTAATTCTGATAGCAGAAGAACAAAGTAGCAGACAAAAGTGACACTTATATCCTTCTATAGTATGTACTTCTCTCAGTTTAAAGCACTAAGGGGTTTATTTCCTAAAGGCAAATCCACTTTGTGCTGCAAGTGCAATTGGAAGTGCAGTCACTGTAGATCTGAGGGGGGACATGCAATGAAAATAAAAAACAGCATTTTTGCTTGCACATGATTGGGTGATAAAGAGAGCTTCCCCTCATTTCAGATCTTCTCCTCAGTTCTACAGCGACTGCACTTCCAAGTGCACTTGCAGTGCAAAGTTGATTTGCCTTTAGTAAATGAACCCCTTAGTGCTTTAAATTGAGAGAAGTACATACTATAGAAGGATATGCTTTGTTCAGATTTCATGTCTGAGGTTTACAACCGCTTTAAATGTAAGTGATTTATGCAAAAATGTATGTAGCACAATGGGGAGGAGTGGGGAAGCACCATTTAAAAGTTAGGGTGTTATATAGCCTTAAGCCCCATGTACACTGCCGCTGCTAAATGATGTTCAGAGGCAGTTGGACACTTTTTTCAACTGCCCCTGAACTCATTCAATGTTATCTTATGTGTACATGTACACAGGTTCATTTTCATTGTCCTTTTTAAGCAGCTGCGTTTATAGGCCTTTTTTTGAAGGCAAAAAAATGAGTTCAGACGCCGAAGTTTCTGACGCCAAACGCTTCTAAACACGGTAACCTGCATTTAGCAGTGTTTCATTTATAGGCGTTTTCTGTTTTTGCCCATTTAAAAAAAAAAAAAAAAAGAAAAAAAAAAAAGAATTTGTATTTTTTTTTCCCTTTTTGAAACACTTCTAAACGCTAATGCAGCAAAACTTTTAAACGTGGGTTACTATCTGTCAAGTTAAATCAATCAGGTGAGGTTGTAAAAACGTCCCGTGTACATGAAGCCTAACTGTCTACATTAATTATAAAACAAAGCTTGTGCATCTTTTTGTGATTTTAGGTGTTAGGCAATCCTTATTATTTTTGTGTGCACAGGTATTCATAATTGACATGCCTCCCAACTTTCTGAGAGAAGAAAGATGGTCACTTTTTAGCACAAAGTACACATGTAGGAAGGTATCATCTCCCTGCCCATTTGGGGTAAAATGGAATGTCTTTATAACCTTTGATGCTCCTCATGCCAGCGTTTCCTTGCCGCTCCTACCTTCAATGCAGATGGCACTATAATCTCTAGTGTGAGCTGGTTTCAGGTGCTAATGGGAGTGATAGATTCTACTATCCCAGTGATGTAACAGTGCTTGGGGCTAGCAATTGTCTGCTAGACATGAGCAGCGTTACCTAGGAGAAGGTCCCATGCCCGCCCAGGAAGCACTGGCAAGGTAAGTATCAGGCATTTGTGGGGGAAGGTAGGAGGAACATGAGCTGGCACAGACAGGAATTGACATTTTCAGAAAGTGATGGGGGATTAGAGAGGGACTATGAATTTAAAGCAGAACTTCAGTCTCTCAAGCAACATTGACTATTGGTAATCCTTATGCTGCTAGTATTAGTAAATAGATAAAGTATATCACATTTACTTGTTTTAAACTTTTTGGTTTACATTTCTTCAGTTACTTGCTGGGCTCCATGTCTAGGCAAAAGAATGATGTCATGCATCACAGGAGTCTTCAGAGGGAAGAGGGGCTTTCTCAGCTAAGTACACCATGCTGCCTGCATGTCTGAGCTAAGGGCAGATGGATTCCAGGAAGTAAATGCTACATGAATCATGTAGCATTTACTAAAGATGGCAACGGCCAGAAATTTCTTGGGGCGGGGGGGGTTTGGTGTATTTCAAAGCATGGAGACATGGATGGGCGAGTTTGTTTTGAATAATAGAAATAAAATAAAAAGCGTGTTTGGTTTGTGGTTCTCAGATGCACTGTAGTTCTGCCTTAAGCCATGTTTGTGTTCTACAGCAAACGCATGTAATTCATCCAATACATTTTTATTTGCCATTGTAAATACTGTAATTTGTCTAGTTTATCTCCAAATTTGCAAACTTTTGATAGCAACTTTACCCGAAAGATGTAAATGACATCTGTTGCTACACACTCAATGTCTTCAAAATAAAAGTACCAAAAAACTGCTGCCAGCAAAAGTGTAAATTACTGGTGTCAATGCAGAGAAAGCATTAAAAGGTGAAAAAATGTTATCTTTACAACCACTCTGTATAAAGTTTGAGGCACCTAGAGATACCAGCACATACCTGCAGTAGCTTTTAGCTGGACAAAGCTCCTGAGCCTCCTGATAGTAGTGAAGCATTCCTGTCCCATTCTGCCTTCTACTCATTCCTATTGGCTAGTGAGGCAGCCCATTACCATTATAGTAATAGGTTGATCAGAAAATTAGTGGGAAAGGAGAAAATGAGCAATTTAGACACTACCAAGAAGTTTAAGAGCTTTGCCCGATCAGCATGGCCTGGCATTTGAGGCTGAGTGGGGGCAAAAAAAAGGCTACTGCAACTATGTGCGGGCACCTTTGTCAACAGTTTTTTTTTCATTAACTCTTTGTTAAAGTGGTGTTCCGGCCGAAATGATACTTTTTAAATAAAAATACCCCTATAATACACAAGCTTAATGTATTCTAGTGAAGTTAGTCAGTAAACGAAGGTCTGTTTTGTTAGTTTATAGCAGTAGTTTGTTATTTTCTAAACTTCCAGCAGGCCGTGGCCATCTTAAGTGTGGGCATCTGAAGCCAGACTGTATTTCTTCCTGGATCTCATCCTTGCAGATCTCGCACATGCTCAGTGTAGCACAAGCAGTGTAATAAGTTTCAGGTCAGGTTTCCATAGCAACAGCAGTTTCAGAGAAAGTTGCCGCCCCTTCCCAGAAGGCATTGCAAACAGGAAATGATGCGATGGGCCGCGGCCAGGGAGGAGGAAGTGAAAAATGAATACAGCAGATATACAGTAGGTGCTGAGAAAAAAATTAAAAAATATCCAATTTGTTTACAGTGCACAGTTTAGTGAGGGATGCTGAAGAGTTGTAAAAGTGGGTGGAACTCCACTTTAAGTCACTTTAAACTGTCAACATACAGTACATAGAATATAAATAATTTGTTTCTATAAACTGCAATAAAACAATCATCATTACACCTGTTAAAAAAGCAGTGTAGGACTGTGCTCTACTTCACCACACTGATACAAACTCCTACTGTATGACTTTTCCTATGGAGGGAGAAATAAGCCAGAGACCATGGAGTATACTACTATCAATGGTACTTGTGTTCAAAGCTGATAATCACTTCTGCACTAAGGAAGGTTAAATCGGAGTTCCACCCAAAAATAGAACTTTCCCTTCTTCCCCAATTCCGGGAGACTTAGAATTTTGGCCCCCTCCTCCTTCCCCGCCCGCCGGGCCAATAATAAAGCGCAGTGTGGTTCGCACATGCGCAGTGGGATGCCAGCTGTGAAGACGAAAGGCTTCACTGCCGGTCTCCCTTACAATGAATTGCGGCGGAGGCACCCGACAGTCGATCTGAAAATCAGCTGGGGTGCCAACCTTGCGGGCTCCCTGGGCAGGTAAGTGTCTATATATTAAAAGTCAGCAGCAAGTAGGCGGGAGTGGCTGGTTCAGGCTCTCAGCAGCTTGATGAGAGGCTGAGCCAGCTGCTGGTCCAGGCATCCTGACCAAGTGGTTGGGATCTTTTCAGAGCCTGGACTGGGTCTATGATGTCAACCGATAGCGGGCTTTAGCCTGCTGGCTGAAAACGGGTCATAGGGGTGCAGAACAAACTTCACTCCTGTGATCTTTGGCTATGCTTCTCCTTTTAAGTGGTTGTAAAGGCTCAAGGTTTTTTACCTTCATGCATTCTATGCCCCCCAACCCATCTCGATCCAGCAATGTGCACAAGAGCCTCGGCTGTCCCAGGTCTCTCCCTCCTCATTGGCTGAGACAACAGCAGGAAACATTGACTCTCGCTACTGTCAATCACAGCCAGTGGGCCAACGAGGAGAGAGTGGGGGATGGGGCCGAGCCACGACTGTGTGTGAATGAACACAAAGAGCAGCGGCTCAGGAGCCAGCCTGCTCGGGTGCCCCATAGCAAACTGCTTGCTGTGGAGGCACTTGGTAGGAGGGGGGGGGTTCAGGAGTTCCGGCGGGGGACCCAAGAAGAGGAGGATTGGGGCTGCTCAGTGCAAAACCATTGCACAGAACAGGGAAGCATGACATGTTTGTTATTTGAAAAAAAAAAATATATGCCTTTACAATCACTTTACGGAAGCAAGTGGGAGTTTATGTGGAACAGTTACTGTGGCTGTACTATATATAGTAAAACCACAATACTAGTGAATCACAGCAGCAACATTTCCCAAGATTATCAGTATCATTAAGAAGTTGAATCTCTACTGGAGTTTATGTTGCCGTTCAGGTTAAAGAGACCCTGTCACTAGACTTCACTTTTTAAATGTAAAAAAAACTTGCAGCAGTAGAAATCCCCAATTTTTATGACCATGTAACATTTGTAGAATAATGACCAGTTCCTGGAAATGTCAATTCCTGTCTGGGCCAGGCCTTGCACTGAGCTCTCCTACCCCCAGTATACAACCAGATAGCAGGAGCCTGCACAGGTACAAAACATTGTCTAAAACTGGCCACACATTGACCAACTTTCTTTTGGTTCCTGAAGAACTGGCCAAAATTCTTTCAGTTGAGTGCCACATGTCTGAAAAAAACTTGTCAGACTTGTCTGAAAAAACAAAAAGGAGCTGAAATATTAATGCCCAGCAGTATCTGTAAGAGCAATCAAGATCTTAAATCCTTACATAACTACTGCTGGTCAGTAACTCTCCTGATCCAGCAATTAGCTTTCCTACATGGATTCACACAGGAACGCTCGGTTTTGAGTCCATTCAAGGTCCTTATTTTAACTAAAGCCCACTCTTTTCTCCTTTAGTCTGCCACTCCTTTCATTAGGCTCGATTCACACCTATGCATGTTGCTTTTGAGCGTTTTTGGAGGTTTTTTTTTCATGCTTGCCACGTTTTTGAGCCGCGTTTTTGCCGCGTTTTTGCCGCGATTTGCGTTTTGCGTTTTTTTTTTTTTTTTTTTTTTTTTACAGTTTTTTTTTTACAGTCTAAAAAAAAATGTAAAAAAAAAAAAAAACGGCAAAAACGCATCAAAAACGCACCAAAAACGCATCAAAAACGCTGCAAAAAATGACCAGTTACACTTACCGGTAACGGTGTTTCTGGGAAGTCTTCCAGGACGGCACCCTGAGAGATGACTGGTCCTCCTGACAGGAAACACAATCAAGAAAGAGGTTAAAAACCCCGCCCCTCCCTGCACTCCTCAGTTGTGCAAAAGTATTGACCCACACCAGTGCATGAAAGTGAAACAAAAACACCTCCAATGTACCACTATATAAAAATACAAACCGGGTGGGAAGTAGGCCTGCCGTCCTGGAAGACTTCCCAGAAACACCGTTACCGGTAAGTGTAACTGGTCATTTTCTCAAGTCGTCTTCCAGGACGGCACCCTGAGAGAGGAGCAAGTAGCTCAGGCCTACCTTAGGGCGGGACCACCGCTTGCAGGACCTTTCTGCCGAAGGCCAGATCCTGGGGTGACAGCAGTTCCACTCTGTAATGTCTCAGGAACGTGTTCTGGCTTGACCACGTTGCTGCCTTACAGATTTGATCTACCGATGCTCCGGCTCTTTCTGCCCAAGAGGTTGCCAGAGACCTTGTAGAGTGAGCTTTAAGATTAGTAGGAGCCGTCTGACCTGAATGCTCATAAGCTATGGCAATAGCCTGTCTAATCCATCTAGCAATGGTCGTTCTGGAGGCCTGTTCGCCTCTTCGAACTCCACAAAAACTAACCAACAAATGTTGAGATTTCCTAAACTCTTTAACCTTCTCTAGGTAAAGCAACAGACATCTCCTGACATCCAACGTATGGAAGGCCCTTTCCTTCTCGTTCTGTGGATTGAGACAGAAGGAGGGTAAAATAATCTCCTGTGACCTATGGAAGCGTGAAGCCACCTTGGGAAGGTACAAAGGGTCCTGCCTGAGAATAATTCGGTCTTCTAACAGGCGGAAAAAAGGCTCCTTCATAGAAAGAGCATGTAAATCGCCCACCCTTCTGGCTGTAGTAACAGCCAGAAGGAAGGCGGTTTTAAAAGAAATCAATCTGACTGAAGATTGAGCCAATGGCTCAAAAGGTGCCCTGGTCAGGGCTTCCAAGACTAAAGATAAATCCCACGGTGGAAATTCCTTCATTTGCACCGGGGAAAGTCTCTCTCTAGCCGACAAGAATCTCTTAATTAAAGGATCTAGGGCTAATCTGACATCCAGAAAACTAGACAGGGCCGCCACCTGAACCTTCAGAGTTTTGGTGGCTAAACCTCGGTCTACTCCCTCTTGTAGGAAGTCTAAAATAACAGGTATTTGCTTCTGGGGAACTTTTCTCGCTTCACACCAACGGGAAAAAGCCCCCCAGACCCTAGCATAAATGCGTCTAGTTACCGGCTTTCTACTCAGTAACAGGGTGTCAATCACCTTCTCTGAACACCCCTTGTTGCGCAGGCACTCCCTTTCAACAGCCAGGCTGTCAACCTGAAGAACCCGGGGTTCGGATGGTAAAGAGGGCCTTGAAGCAGAAGATCCTGACGTTCTGGAAGCTGAACCGGAGGCACCACCGTCCAGTTCCACAACGTGGGAAACCAGGACCTTTTGGGCCACCAGGGGGCAATCAGGATCAAATTGCCCCTGGCCCGACTCAGTCTTTGAAGGATTCTTGGAATCAGAGGTAAGGGAGGAAACGCATAAGCCAGACTGAAATCCCATTCCTGAGCCAATGCATCCACCCCCTCGGACCCTCGTTCCCTGCAGAGGGAAAAGTATCTCCTGACTCTCCTGTTTTCCCTGCGGGCAAAGAGATCTATCTCCGGTGTACCCAGCTGTTGACAGACCATGGTGAAAATTTCGGGGTTTAGCTCCCATTCTCCCTGCTGTACTGTCTGACGACTGAGGAAGTCTGCCTTTATGTTGAAAACTCCCCTTATGTGTACCGCAGAAATGGACGGGATTCTCTGCTCCGCCCATTCTAGAATCTCCTGTGTCAGAGACATTAGGGGAAGCGACTGTGTACCTCCCTGACGGTTCAGAAAGGCCACTGTTGTGGAATTGTCGGAGAGGATCTGAACTTCCTTCCCCCTGATCCTGCCCTCGAAGGCTATTAGAGCCTCCTTGACAGCTAACAATTCTCGGAAATTGGAAGACGCAATTCTCTGTCGTGTGTCCCACACACCCTGAGCTTGCAGTTCGTCTAGATGGGCCCCCCATCCCCACGAGCTCGCATCGGTCGTTATTCTGACCGGCTGAAGCTGGAACCAAAGATGGCCTGTCCCCAACCTTTGGGGGTTGAGCCACCAAAGTAAGGAATTTCTTATTCTTAGAGGGATGGTCACCAGAGTATCTAGGGATTCCTTCTTTCCATCCCATGAGGATAGAAGGAAGTTTTGCAGGGGTCTTGAATGGAACTGGGCCCAAGGTACTGCTGGGATACATGAGGTCATAAGACCAAGAATCCTCATGATCACTCTTCTGGATACTACCTTCTGGTGCCGGATTGAAGACACTGAAGCAATCAGTGCTTCTATCTTCTCCTGCGGAAGGATCAGTTTCTGCCTTACCGAGTCCACCCACAGACCCAGGTAGAGTTTGGTCTGGGAAGGAATCAGAGAGGATTTCTCCTGACTTATCAACCACCCTAGGGACTTCAAGGTGGATATTACCCTGTCCAGATCCTGGAGAAGGGTATCTCTGGAAAGGTTGTAGACCAACAGATCGTCTAAATATGGTATCAGGGAAATCCCCTGAAGGTGCAGGTAGGAGATGACCTCTGCAAGGATCTTTGTAAACACCCTTGGACTGGCTCCCAGTCCGAATGGTAGGGCCTGGAACTGCCAGTGCTGTGTACCCAGATCTGTGCGGATAGCAAAGCGAAGGAATACCTGGTGCTGCGGTAGAATGGGAATATGCAGATATGCATCTTTCAGGTCTATGGTAGCCATGAAGACCTCTTTTAACAGAAGTTTTCTGACCGTATAGACCGACTCCATGCGAAATCTTTTGTATCGCAGGAAGGTATTTAATTTCTTTAGATTCAGGATTAACCTGAATTTCCCGGACGGTTTTGGAACAACAAAGACGTGGGAATAAAAACCCCTTCCCTGCTGATCCGCCGGAACTGGGAGAATGACCCTCTGACTTGCCAACTGCTCGATATTTTCCATGAGTCCTATGGCTTTTGGCTTTTCTCTGGGTAAAAAGGTCAGTAGAAAAGTCTGTGGAGGCCTGGAAGCAAATTCTAGCCCGTAGCCCTCTCTTATCCACTGAAGGACCAGAGGGCTCTGGGCTACCTGCTCCCATTGTGGGATAAATTGTGCCAGCCTCCCTCCCACCTTGGTGCTGGCGTCACTTAGGATCCCTGTCTGCGACTTTGGGGCCGGAGAAAAGGAGAGCTCCTTTCTGTTTGGCTTTACCAACACCCCACTTCTTTCCTTCCTTACGGTCTTTAAACCGGTTGTTGACCTGGGGGCCTCGAAAAAATTTTTTGGCCTTTTTAGGTTTAACCGGAAATTTCTTTCCCTTCTCCGTAGATCTGGAGAGGGTCTGATCCAACCCTGTACCAAACAGGAGAGATCCTTCAAAAGGAAGACCGCATAACCTGGTTTTAGAGGTATGATCCCCATCCCAGGTCTTAACCCATATGGCTCTTCTGGCAGAATTGAGAAGCGCGGCTGTCTTAGCTGAAGTCCGCACCGACTCCACTGCCGCATCCGCAAGAAAGGCTACTGCCTTACCAATTACTTCCAAGGAATCCAAAAGCTCTTTGGACTTGGAAGAACTCGATACATGATCAGTCAGCTTATTCAGCCACATGTAAGTGTTCCTGGCTATACAAGCTGAAGCTAAAGCCGGACTTAAAGTAGCCGCATTGGCCTCCCAGGCCCTGCGTAAAAGGGTCTCTGACCTACGGTCCATTTGGTCCCGGATGTTACCTGCATCTTCAAAAGACAGGTCAGATTGTTTAGAAACCTGGGCCAGAGATGCATCTAGTTTGGGAAGTTTAAAAAACTTCTCCTGCTCCTCTTCCTTAAACGGACACCTGCGTTTCCAGGTTTTAAACTTCTGAAGTTTATTTTCTGGCTCTTTCCATTCTCTTAAAACAATGTCTTTCAGAGACTGGTGGATAGGTAACACTTTAGACTGAGCCTTAGACAACCCCTGATACAACCTATCTTGTACAGAAGTCTGAGCCTCCGGCTCCTGGATCTCCTCAGAAGCATAAATAGCCCCTAGGAGGCCCTCCATATCATCTGTTGAGAAGATATGTCTGCCTGGCCTGGAGTGTTCCCCTTCCTCCTGGCTATCATCTGCGTCTTCCCCTTCTTCAAGGAGACTATGGCAGGGACCTTCCACTTCCTCCGCCTCCTCCTCCGAATCGTGAGAAGATGGCGGTTTCTGAGGAGTAGTGCTCGCCTGTCTAATATTAGAAAAAGCACTTTCCTGAGAGGATGAGCCTTCTCTGCTATCCTGCCTAGCATTAAGGCTAGCCTGGAAGGCTTTAAGTGTGGATAACATCTCAGATTGAACTGAGAGAAAATCTCTCATAACCTCAGAAGTCTCCTTCCCTGATAATTTATGAATGCATTTGTAACAGAACGGCTTGGTGTGCTCTGCAGTTAGTTTATCATTGCAGTACCCACACCTCTTGGAACGGGAAGGATTTTTGGGTCTCGGTCTACTGGCAACACTCTGGGTTTCTGTATCTGCAAAAACAAGAAGCCCATTTAACTAGTAACACTTAAAACCGAGATCTCTTATGAGGGAAAAGCTAGAGGGGCATCCCCTCCCTTATCTCCTCCAGCCTGATAGACTCACCCCCGGTGGCCTCCACAACGGCTGAAAACTCCTCCTGCTCCATTGCAGTGAGTGAGTAGTGGACGCCTGCTCCTTGCCTGACGCTGCCTCTGACGCCCGGAATTACCCCTGCTGGTACCTGTGGTTCCAGCCGGCTGCTGGCTCCTCACGGCGTTCCGAACACCGCCGCCATCTTGCCGAGGCCACTTCCTCCTCTGTGGGCGGCGTGCTCTAGTAACCGGGCGGCCGTGACGTCATTTCCTCCCAGGAATGACCACCGCAAAATGGCGCCGATACTACACACAGCCGCCGGCGCTGAGGCGGCCAGGAGACCCAGGATAGAGCTCAAACAGGCAGAATGTGGCAAATCCTCTCTAGAAACCATGAGGTAAGGAGAGGTGGGAGCAGGAACATGGTCCCTGGAGTTCTGGAGACTCACAGTGCCCAGGGTCCTCCAGTTCTCATGGGGAGCTCTTCATTGCCCCCCTGAGACAAATAGGGGAACAAACCCCCCCGAGCAGGGCAAGCCCTACCAAACCCAAAGGTTTTCCAAAAACCTGCAGTCTGGCGCCCAGGGGGAGACTTCCAGCCCACGGCCTTCAGTCTATTAGAAAAAAACAAACTGTTTCGCTGTGGGGAAACACAATCAAAAACTGAGGAGTGCAGGGAGGGGCGGGGTTTTTAACCTCTTTCTTGATTGTGTTTCCTGTCAGGAGGACCAGTCATCTCTCAGGGTGCCGTCCTGGAAGACGACTTGAGAAAAGGTGCACTTGCGGTTTTGATGCTTGTCCATTGAAAACCATTACATGCAAAACGCTGCATTTTGCATGAAAAAAAGTCCCCGACCCTTTCCAAAAACGCAAAGAAACAAAAAAGCATTGATGTGAACATGTTCCATAGGAACCCATGTTAAAAAATTCCCGTGCATTTCTGCAAAATGCAAAATGCATCAAAAAACGCGCTAGTGTGAATGGGGCCTTAAAGAGGGAGTCCCGAGAAAAAAAAAAAAATTAAAAGTCAGCAGCTACAAATACAAAATAAGGACACTCACCTGTCCCAGTGTCCAGAGATGTCGGCACCCGAGACCGAATCATCCCTCGGTCCTCGGGTGCTGCCGTCGCCATTCTCTGTAAGGGAATCAGGAAGTGAAGCGCTGCGGCTTCACTTTCCGGTTCCCTACTGCGCATGCGCGAGTCTCGCTGCACTTCCTAACTGGTCCCCGCTGTCTCTGGGACCCGTGTGTGTCCCAGCAGACAGCGCGGTGGGGACGGGAGGGGGTGTAGACTCCCGTGGGAGTCTATGCCGGAAGTGGGTGCAAATACCTGTCTTAGACAGGTATCTGCACCCCCCTCCCCCCTGAAAGGTGCCAAATGTGACACTGGAGGGGGGGAGGGTTCAGAAAAGCGGAGGTTCAATTTTTGTGTGAACCTCCGCTTTAAGACAATTTTTTTTTGGTAAACTGCTGGGGTAACCACTGGAGGGTAGCCATGTCTGCTGCGGGCAGCTTAACTTGAGCCAGTGAGCTCTCCAAATGGTTTTGTTCTCTCAATACTTCATATGAACTCAGATCAAAGTCCTTGGATGCTTTTTTTCTTCTCTGCAGGCTATGTACAGATCAGTTAGGAGATCCTATTTACATGTAATATCTGAGTTTGCAAAGGCATTTGATGCACAGAAAGCAATCCTTTGCGGATATTGTAGAATATACTTACAGTGCCTTGAAAAAGTATTCATACCCCTTAAAATTTTCCACATTTTGTCATGTTATAACCAAAAATGTAAATGTATTTTATTGGGATTTTATGTGATAGACCAACACAACATGGCACATATTTGTGAAGTGGAAGGAAAATGATAAATGGTTTTCTAATCTAATTTTTTTACAAATAAATATGTGAAAAGTGTGGCATGCATTTGTATTCAGCCCCTCCGAGTCAATACTTTGTAGAACCACCTTTCACTGCAATTACAGCTGCAAGTCTTTTTTGGGTATGTCTCTACCAGCTTTGCACATTTAGAGTGACACTTTTGCCCATTCTATTTTGCAAAATAGCTCAAGCTCTGTCAAACTGGATGGAGAGCATCTGAACAGTAATTTTCAAGTCTTGGCACAGATTCTCAATTGGATTTAGGTCTGGACTTTGAATGTACCATTCTAACACATGAATATGCTTTGATCTAAACCATTCATTGTAGCTCTGGCTGTATGTTTAGGGTTGTTGTCCTGCTGAAAGTTGAACCTCCACCCCAGTCTCAAGTCTTTTGCAGACTCAAACAGGTTTTCTTCTAAGATTGCCCTGTATTTGGCTCCATCCATCTTCCCATCAACTCTGACCAGCTTCCCTGTCCCTGAAAAGAAAAAAAAGCATCCCCACAACATGATTCTGCTACCACCATGTTTCAGGATGGGGATGGTGCGTTCAGGGTGATATGCAGTGTTTGTTTTCCACCACACATAGTGTTTTGCTTTTAGGCCAAAAAGTTCAAAATTTGGTCTCATCTGACCAGAGCACCTTTTTCCACATCTTTGTTGTGTCATCCACATGGTTTCTTGCAAACAGGATTTCTTATGGCTTTCTTTAAACAATGGCTTTCCTCTTGCCACTCTTCCATAAAGGCCAGCTTTGTGGAGTGCACGACTAATAATTGTCCTGTGGACAGATTCTCCCACTTGAGGTGTGGATCTCTGCAGCTCCTCCAAAGTTACCAAGTTACCATGGGCCGCTTGGCTGCTTCTGACTAATGCTCTCCTTGCCTGGCCTGTCAGTTTAGGTGGACGGCCATGTCTTGGTAGGTTTGCAGTTGTGCCATACTCTTTCCATTTTAGGATGATGGATTGAACAGTACTCCGTGAGATGTTCAAACTTGGGATATTTTTTTTTATACCCTAACCCTGCTTTTAACTTCTACACAAATTTATCCCTGACTTGTCTGGAGTGTTCCTTGGCCTTCATGACGCAGTTTGTTCACTAAGGTTTTCTAACAAACCTCTGAGGGCTTCACAAAACAACATATTGAGATTAGAGTACACACAGGTGGACCCTATTTACTAATTAGGCGACTTCTGAAGGCAATTGGTTACACTAGATTTTCGTTAGGGGTATCAGAGTAAAGGAGGCTGAATACAAATGCACGCCACACTTTTCACATATTTATTTGTAAACAATTTTGAAAACCATTTATTATTTTCCTTCCACGTCACAATTATGTGCCACTTTGTGTTGGTCTATCACATAAAATCCCAATAAAATACATTTACATTTTTGGTTTTAACATGACAAAATGTGGAAAATGTCAAGGCTTATGAATACTTTTTCAAGGCACTGTAAATGAACATTTTTGTGCCTAGAGCTCAGCTTAAAGTGGCTTCTGACTATATTGACCTCAGGTGGTTTACAGTACAAGCGTATGACTTTTGATCACGAGACCAAAATCATATTATAGAGACAGGACCAATGTGAATGGTTTAAATGACTTTTTAGAGCCATGCATCGTGTATTATTAGCATTGTGTAAATATGGGAAATAAATAAAAAGCTTTCCGAACAATCATAACTGGAAAACAAATGTCAGCCAGAAACGATATGTTTCTGGTCATAGATCTTAGCTTCTCTCTGCTTAATTACTTCTGACAGCACCTGCCAGGAAGCCGTGCTTTGTTTGGCTTCCTTTAGCATCCCAGCAGTGTTTAGACACCCTTCATTGCTGTTTGTTGATGCATGAAGAATTGCAGACAGTGGGCAAGGTTATACTGTGCTTAATAGATGTGGGACAGGTAATAACAAGACTATACACAGTACACCTAGGGGGACCACAGGCAGCTCTGCCAGAGAATTCTAATCTGAGGATGGGTGGAGGTCTGAACAGACAATTTGTGCACGTCTCAAACACATGTGTGTGCTTAAAATAAAATATACCTTTATATATATTATTTTTTTTATATATACCATCAGCCATTAAGGGCAGCTAACAATATTTAACTGTTAAAAAAATAAAAAAATAGGGGGGGGGGGGGAAGCCAGTACCACATTTTTTGAGGGGTGGACATAGATGTATTATTGCACGTTCTGCAAAATGCGGCACAAATCTGTGAGCTCAGCTCTGCCAATCGATAGACAGGTAGAGCCATCGATTGGCTGCATCTGTTCTATATACATACAATCCCAGCACTGGAATTATAAGTTGCTCAGATGTAGTCCCACCTTTTTTCTCTTTTTTACCCGATGCAATGAAAGAGTGGCGAGTGTATTTTGTATAATTATGTGCTTTGCGTAGAGGCAGTACACTGCAGAAAACATGTTAATGCACCTACAGCTTTTTATAAAGCAGGGTTCACACCTATGCACTGCTGTGTGGTAAAACACGCGTGTATTTTAGTGTGCTGCATAGAGGTGCCAGTTAGAACGTCTGTCTTATGACAAACAGCACAATCAGAGGCATCGGAAAGCACCTGCTGTAAAAAAAAAAAAAAAGAACATTTTTAAATCATAGCAGGTTCTCTCGGGTATACAGTATTTTAAAGTGGAAATAAACCCATGAAAAAAATAAAATTAATAAAATAGGCTTATGCTGCAATAGTCAACTAAAATTCAAAGATTTCTCGAGCATTTATTCTTTTCTTCCACTAGATATCCTTTGAGCCCACGTTTTTCTGGTCCTGATCTGAATTTTGAATGGACAGTGAAAGGAGAAGAGGCACAATAATGAGCTAATTTTTCCGTCAATTGGCCTTCTCTTCCTGTCAGCATGCTTCTTGTCATGAACTGATTGGCTCCTTGTACAGCTTCTTCCTCTCATACTCTGCTATATAGATGTTGCCAATGACAGGTCAAATTCAGGTAGTTTACATTTTATTACGTATTACTTTCAAACTTTAAGCTTGACAAACAATTTACAATCTGTATGTGCAATCTATGTACTACTAATTTTAGATTTAAATTAACTAAAGCAGCTTTAGGCCAAAGCTAAAACAATAGATTACATTTTCATGCAATCGAGTGGGGGGGGGGGCATGAAATACAGAGTTGTTGGTTAAAGCCGAAGTATGACCAACAACAATTTTTGGCATTTGCACAGTAAAAATAAGTCATCTCTAATGAAGTGTGTCCCATCTCTGGCTGCTGTAGAGTTTGTTACATAGCTTACCTTTACTCAGGCAGCTGTCGATCACTTTGGATCGCTCGCTTGGCACCTCCTACATTCATCAAACGTTTTGTGATTTGAGGAGAGACTATGACATTCGTCTGCATCTCCTCCAATCACTGAATGCCTAGCATTCAATGATAATAATGCAAAGTTTTTTATGCAAGTAACACTCAAAGTTCAGTGGTCAGGATAAAGTAAAGCACAGAGATCAGGGGTCAGGATTAAGTTATGCACAGAGATCAAGGGTTAGGATTAATGCAGTTCTATGCCCCCTTCCACTAAACAGCATACAGCTCTGCATGCGTATATGAAATAAACTTACAATAAACATGTTTTGCTTTTACTTACAATTTATTTTTTTTCACTTCCTGGTTTCTTTGAAGCACTGGTGATGTAACCTTGACCTCACAGCTGCATCCTGGGAACTTCCTGTCATGTGTTCCAGGAGGCAGGTGTTTAATCAGATTATGCGACCCATCAGAATGTGTAACGGAAGTGAGGTTTCGTCGCTGCCATCTTGCTACACCCCGCACTCCTCCACAGTAAGGATACACTGAGAAGGGGGCAAGCAGACATCTTGTTACTCCCACCGGAGTTTTGCATTTTACTCTTTTTTTTTTTTTTTTTTTTTAACTGTAAACTGAAATTATATAGTGAAATACAGTACTTAGAACTCTGTCTGACTGTTTAGATGTTGAATCTTAAAAGCAGCGGAAAGCCTGCTGATCTCACAGGTTTGTTAATCAGACAGAAGTTCGCTGCTTTTAAAATTCAACATCTAAACAGTCAGACGGAGTTCTAAATACTGTATTTCACTATATAAACTCAGTTTACTGTAAAAAATAAGTGTAGAATGCAAAACTCCGGTGGGTGTAACAATATGTCCGCAGTGTATCCTTTCTGTGGGGGTGTAGCAAGATGGCGGCGACAAAACTTCACTTCCGTTACACATTCTGATGGGTCGCCTAATCTGACGAAACACAGGCCTAGAGTTCTAGGCAGAGATCCAGGAAGAACAGGGAGATAGATTCATCTGCCCTTAGTAAAAATGCCCACTGTGAGAATAAAGGATGTGACACGTTGGGGAATTTATAGCTCATTGGTAGCGCCAAACAGTAAGTTTACTCCACCTCAGAAGTGCGTTTTAGGGCTTTTTCTGCCCACTTTTATTTTTAAAAAAGCAAAAAGTTCATGATTGAATAGTTTCCTACGCAGGGGGTTCTCACCATAAATGCAACAAAACATAGAATTCAGCTTCATGGCTCTCTTTGAAGCTTCACTGCTCAGGCCTCATGCCTTGGTCCTCCAGACCGTCAAACACACAGTCCCAGTGCTCGTGCACAACACGCTGTACCTTTGTCAGCTTGACTATTTCTCCTGCAGCTCTTAGCTGCTACATCCTCACAGGAATATTTGTTCTGGAAAACCTAAAAACAACTTGTGATCTAGCTGACTGAGCAATACTTCATCCCAGTGGGGATACAAGCACGTTAGACCTAATTTCCTTGTAGAGGTCATATTATGAAGCGAGCAGGTTGGAGTCTGTTCTGTGAGCAGGACCTTTGTCTGTCCTGACCTGGACAGTATGGTGCAATGTACACCTGTCACGGCATCCCTCATGCACTGACCTCCCTCGGGAGGGTGGAGCCACTGAACTCTGGCTCTAACATGAACGCAGCACACACCTGCATCATTAGTGTGCTTGCTTCCAAGAAAACCTGGCCCAGACCGCTATTTTAACCACTTCCCCACCTGGCCTATAGCAGAATGACAGCCGGGCGGTGGTTCTGTTATCCCGACTGGCTGTCATATGGACGTCCGGCAGGATAACATGCTGGCTCGCGTGGGCGATCGGGAGCTGCTGTGTGTCAGTCTGACACACTGCATCTCCGATCGTGGTATGGAGCCTCTGACAGAGGCTCCTTACCACGTGATCAGCTGTGACCAATCACAGCTGATCATCACGTAAACCAGGAAGTGACGGTAAACAACATTCCTCGGTTCGCACTGACAGGGAGAGCCAATCGGTGGCTCAACCTGTCTGATAATCAGCACAGCCCCCATCATATGTGCTCATTAGCTTCCATTCAGTGCCCATCAGCTGCCAGGCAGTGCCCCATCAATAACGGCTGTTAGTGCGAACGAAAGTGCCAATCAGTGTCCACCACAATGCCAATCAGTGGCCATCACAGTAACACCTGTCAATACCTCATCAGTGCTGTCCATCAGTGCCACCTGTCAGTGCCCATCACAGCCGCCTGCCAGTTCCCATCACAGCCGCCTGCCAGTGCCCATCACAGCCACCTGTCATTACCAATCAGTACTGCCTGTCATTGCCCATCACAGCCGCCTGGCAGTGCCCATCACAGCCACCTGGCAGTGCCCATCACAGCCGCCTGCCAGCGCCAATCAGTGCCACCTGTCAGTGCCCATCAGTGCTGCATATCAGTGCCGCCTATTGGTGCCCATCGGTGCTGCATATCAGTGCCCATCAATTCTACACATCAGTGCCTCCTCATCAGTGTCCATCAGTGCCACCTTATCAGTGCAAACGCATCAGTGCCTGTCAGTGAAGGAGAAAACAACATTTTAAACACTGAAACTAAGAAAAACGTTTTTGTTTTCAAAAATGTCGGTCTTTTTTAGTTTTTTTTAGCAAAAAATAAAAACCCCAGTGGTGATCAAATACCACCAAAAGAAAGCTCTATTTTTGGGAAGAAAACGATAAAAATGTAGTTTGGGTGTAGTGTTGCATGACCGCGCAATTGTCATTCAAAGTGCGACAGCACTGAAAGCTGAAAATTGTCCTGGGCGAGAAAGGGCGAAAGTGCCCAGAATTGAAGTAGTTAAACAGTGGCACGGGCTCGACCTTACACAAGGGGAGGAAATAAAAAATAAGGTATGCAAAAAATAAAGATCGCCTGCAATTATCTGTAGCGAAGCATTTTTAAAGGTGCCTTTGTTGTAATTTTTAGAGAAGGGGGAAGTTTCTCTTTAGATAGCATACAGAGTTCAAAGTTCAGGATTAGGAAACACAGAGTTCATTGGGGCACATGATTAAATAATGCACAGAGTTCAGTGGTCAGGATTAAATAATGCACAGAGTTCAGTGGTCAGGATTAAATAATGCACAGAGTTCAGTGGTCAGGATTAAATAATGCACAGAGTTCAGTGGTCAGGATTAAATAATGCACAGAGTTCAGTGGTCAGGATTAAATAATGCACAGAGTTCAGTGGTCAGGATTAAATAATGCACAGAGTTCAGTGGTCAGGATTAAATAATGCACAGAGTTCAGTGGTCAGGATTAAATAATGCACAGAGTTTAGTGGTCAGGATTAAATAATGCACAGAGTTCAGTGGTCAGGATTAAATAACGCACAGAGTTCAGTGGTCAGGATTAACCACTTTCGGACTGCCGCGCGCCGATGTACAACCTCACTTTGAGGACGAATATCGTTGTTATGGCAGCAGCTAGCTGCCATAACCCCGGTATCGCCGTATTCCTTGTAATAGAAATAAAAGTGACACAATTTTTTTAAAGCAGTGTAAAAATAAAAAGGTAAAATAAATAATTAAAAAAAAAAAAAAATATTTTGAACTCGCCCTGTCCCACCGAGCTCTGATCAGTAAAGCGAGAACAATAATTCTAGCCCTAGACCTCCTCTGTAACGCAAAACATGCAACCTGTAGAATTTTTTAAATGTCCCCTATGGAGATTTTTAAGGGTAAACGTTTGTCACCATTCCACGAGCGAGTGCAATTTTGAAGCGTGATATGTTAGGTAATTTACTCGGCGTAACATTATCTCTCACAATATAAAAAAAAAATTGGACTAACTTTACTGTTGTCTTGTTTTTTAATTCAAAAAAGTGTATTTAAAAAAAAAAAAAAGTGCGCTTGTAAGACCGCTGCGCAAATACAGTGTGACAGAAAGTATTGCAACGACCGCAATTTTATTCTCTAGGGTGTTAGAAAAAAAATGTATAATGTTTGGGGGTTCTAAGTAATTTTCTAGCAAAAAAACTGTTTTTAAATTGTAAACAACACATCTAAAAAAGAGAAGAATAGTGAAAAAACCTTAATAGAACTAACAAAACAGCACTGTGTGAAAACCAAGGAAATAAATCATAAAAAAATAAAAGTACCGCATATACTGGGGTTCCTAGCATCAAGTGGCCCCGAGATATGGGGCCCCAAATTCGGTTCAGAAAATGTCATTCTCTGCTGCAGAAAAGTGCTTGGCATTTTCCGAACCCATTTTGGGGCCACTTGATGCTAGGAATGCCAAATCTGGTGTGCAAACCCAGTGGAAGTAGCACTACAACATTTTCAAAGCTGGGGTTCCTAGCACCAAGTGGCCCCGAGATACGGGGCCCCAAGTTCGGTTCAGAAAATGTCATTGTCTGCTGCAGAAAAGTGCTTGAAATTTTCCAAACTGACTTTGGGGCCCCGTATCTCGGGGCCACTTGGTTCTAGGAACCACAGCTTTGGATATGTTGTAGTGCTATTTCCACTGGGTTTGCACACCATATTTGGGGTTCCTAGTACCAAGTGGCCCCTGAGATACGGGGCCCCAAATTCGGTCAACTGTGTCCATCTGCAGCAATGTCATTTCAGGACCCTTTGGGTCCAGAGACCCCAAATTTTGGCTGCAGCTAGGGGGCATCTTGGAACCCTTAACTACCGAGTTTGTAGTTCAGGGGACTTATGACTGCAAATGGGTACAGTAAGGCTGCAAATGGGCATTGTTGACCCTCTTTTCCACTTACAGTAGCTGCGCATTTCTCACCCTAGGCTTATACTCGAGTCAATACGTTTTCCCAGTTTTCTGTGGTAAAATTAGGTGCCTCGGCTTATATTCGGGTCGACTTATACGGTATGTTAATGTTTAAAACACATCTCAAAGTTCACATTGTTTGTTGTTCCGAAACCAAAATACTGGATGGATTAGTTTAATTTATGTGAAATTTACTAGTCTGCTTGTGACTGTTTATTATTGCTGAATAAAACATTTAGAGAGCACTAAAAGAGTTATTTCTCTTTTATATAGATGCATATGTGCGGATGAGTATTATGCAGAGAAATATTTGCTCTGGAAGACCTAAAAACAACTCGTGATCTAGATGACTGAGTAATACTTCGTCCCAGTGGGGATACAAACGCGTTAGACCTGATTTCCCTGTAGAGGTCATATTATGAAGGTGAGCAGGTCTGAGTGACACTGGTGATCAGACTGCACTTCACCGTGTGTAATTTAAAAGAGCAACTCCACTTTTGTAGTGAAAAAAAAAAAAAAAAAAAAACCACACTCCCCTCTGGGTAATCTATGTACATTGCAAGGATTGTAACAAACATTGTTGCAGATTCCTACCTTTTGTTATTCTGAAGGAATAGCTGTTTGTCTGTGTCCATGTGTACAGTGAATCTATATAGGCGTGGTTTTATAATTATCAATTAGCTGCTGCACCTGCAGGACTCTAATGATGCAAGCTGCAAGGCCTGCATCCCTTTAGATGCGATTTCACATTGAGCGTAGCTCACCATAAATGAAATTTTTGTTGCAGGGGATGCTCAAATTCTGATTTGTATCTTAGTACAGACTTCTGGGAAAATCAGTAGGCCAATCACACAAGCAGGAAATTATGTTTCTGAGGGGCGTTCTGTACACATTCTGTCTACAGAGCACCTCCAGGTAGCCATATTGGATTTTACAGAAAATTAGAGCAAACAAAATTGATGTCCTTTTTTTCCCCTCAAATAGAGCTTTCTTTTCGTGGTATTTGATAACCTCAGCGTTTTTTATTTTTTGCACTATAAACAAAAAAAGAGGGACAATTTTGAAAAAAAACAAAAAAAACAATATTTTTTACCTTTTGCTATAATAAATATCCCCCCAAAAAATCTAAATTTCTTCATCAGTTTAGGCCAATATGTATTCTTCTACATATTTTTGGTAAAAAAATAAAAAATAAAAAAAAACGCAATAAGCATACATTGATTGTTTTGTGCAAAAGTTATAGCGTCTACAAAACAGGGGATATATTTATGGCATTTTTATAAAATCTATTTTTACTAGTAATAGCTGTGATGTGGGACACTTTGACACTTTTTTGGGACCATTGACATTTGTACAACGATCAGAGCTAAAAATAGCCACTGATTACTGTATAAATGTCACTGGCAGGGAAGGGGTTAACACTAGGGAGCGATCAAGGGGTTAAGTTTGTTCCCTGGGGAGGTGTAGCTAATCATTAGGAACAGACAATCTCTCTCTCTCCTCCTCTGACAGAACGGGGATCTGTTTGTTTACACTGACAGTTTTCCATTCTTCCTGTCTCTGGAGTGATCGTGGGTAGCTGGCGAACATGGAGTCCACAGGACCTGCTGGTTGGCTCCCCCGCTCGTAAATAGGCGCGCGTGTGCCCACAAATCACCGTGTACGCGCCCGACGTACAATGACAGCAAGTCACGCAGGGGAGCCAACTGCGGCCGGCAACTAGTTAAAAGGAGTGTACACACCTAGTGGACTCACCTGTGCTTTATTATTTTGCTGTCCATGTAGATAACTAAAATACTGTGAACAATCCACGTCTACATAACACTTGATATGTGGACTGTGAGATGTGTTTCACACAACACACTTTGTTGGATTTATTATGATTTTGCCTTGTTTTCATATAGTACTGTTTTGTTAGTAATATTTACAGGTTTTTTTTTTTTTTTTCACTATTATTTTTAGATCACCTAAATATTGCATTTTTTTTCTGTGAATTGAGTGAGGGTAGCGCTGCAGTACATATTTTGTTATTGATATTAAAGTGTACAATATAGCCAGACCTTTTTTACCCTTACTGTTTGTTCTGGTAATCAGTCTCATTGGAACAAGAGGTAAGGGGAGATATTCCAAATGAGGAATATGTTCTGGTGACACTTGTGTAAGAGGGATACCACTTTTCTTTTTAGGAGATTTCATCTTTGGCACAGAGGGTGAAAGGAGACCTCCCCCAAAAACCAAAGCTTAAAAGAAAAAAATATTTGGGATTTACCTACACTGAAGTTTTTTCAAAAGTTTATTATTTTTAATTTTCTGCATTTATTAAAATAATACCTGATGATCCTGCCATTATTGAGAAACATTACATCCCTACTTTTTAATTTTTTTTAATCATTTACTTGGGTCCCTGGGTTATCCTCAAAGTACATACACACATGTCCAGTGAATCCAGCATAGTCCTGCTGTAGTTCATTAATGCACTGCTGCAATCCAGGTCCCACACCACCATCTTCTTTACTTACAACATCAGGGGGCTGCTGTTCCTTCTGGGTTCCTGCACACGACTCCCTGAGGACGCTCTTATGCTGTGGTGCAATATTAAGGCCCAGCTGCAAGAACCAGCAAGAGACAGCCCGTCCCCTGATACCGTGCAGCGGTGCATTCACTGTAGAGTACTCCAAAGCCTCCTGGGATACATGACACAGGAGGCTGCAGGTGAATGGGATGTCATTCTCACCTAGGTGAAAATCTCAGAAGTGCCAGGCGGTATTAAGCGTAAAAGATAGCGGTGCTCCAGCTCCCCCACAGAAAAATTAAAAGTCAGCAGCTACACATACTGCATACTACTTAATATTAGGACACTTACCTGTCCTGGAATCCAGTGATGTTGGCACCCCAGCTGATGTTTCCATCGGCACTTATGTGCTGCCGCCTCCATAGCCTGTAAAGGAAACCGGCAGTGAAGCCGATTCCATACTGCGCATGCGCGAAGCGCGCTGTGCGTTCTGAATGGCCCATCGGCGGGGAAGGAGGCCGAACCTCTGACGTACCTCGCCACGGCTAGGTATGGAAGTGGGGACAGGTACCCGCACCCCCCTGAAAAGGTACCAAATGTGGCAAGGGGGGGGGGGGAGACAGATAAGCGGAACTTCCACTTTTCGTGGGACTCCGCAATGATGTTAAGTGGGTGGGGAGGGTGAAAGCCTGCTATAAGCTCCTTGTGAAAGCACTTTCGGTTATGGAGTGACAACCCTCTGTTCCTGTCTTAGATGGAGACTACAAGTGACCATACTGATATACATTGCATGCCTAGCCCATTGATGTCATCATCAGGAACAAAGTATTTACATTTTTAAAAAAATGGAAATTATTTCATTACACCATGCTTTAGCAAACTAAATACCACTCAGTTTTGGTTCCCAGTTCGAATCCCAGTCAGAACACAACCTTCATGGAATATGCATGTTCTCCCTGTGCTGACAAGGGTGTCTTCCGCATACTCTGGTTACCTCCCACACACTTAAAGGACATGCTGGTAGGTAAGGATGAGCTCAGGCGTGTTCGCAACCCACACAGGTAGAGCCCGCCAGGAAGTCGGCACTGCACATCACTAATCGCAGGCAGTGAGAGATTTTCCCAATCTGCGGTTGCAGAGATCGAAAAATGTCTCACTGCTTGTGATTAGCGCTGTGCAGTGCTGACTTCCTGGAGGGCTCTGCACGTGCGGGTTTGCGAACACGCCGGAGCTCATCCTTACGAAGGATGAGCTCTGGCGTGTTCGCACAGCCCACGTGCAGAGCCCGCCAGGAAGTCGGCACTGCGCTGCGCTAATCACAGGCAGTGAGACATTTCCCGATCGGGACAATGTCTAACTGCCTGTGATTAGCGCAGCGCCGACTTCCTGGCGAGCTCTGCACGCGGGCTGTGCGAACATGCCGGAGCTCATCCTTAATCCTTACTAATAGGTTAATTGTCTCTTGTCCAAATTGAGCACCATATGTGTGTGTATGTATGCATGTTAGATAAGGACTAGAGGTGACCTTGGGCATCCTTCAAACTCATCCTCAACCTGAGCTCCTACTTTTTTGTACTCCAATAAACTGTGGGCCGGGTCATTACCCACCCTGCAACTCATTTGAGCTGTGGTCATTGGAGTACAAAAAGCGCCAGTTCAGAGGGCACCCAAACCCATCTCTAATAATGACTGTAGATTGTATTCTCCTTAAGGGCAGAGACTTATGTAAATGTACAGTATGTCAAGTGCTGCGAAACTTGACGGCGCATTATAAATACCAGTATTAAAATAATATACTTATGGATGGAATGGGAATGTAAGAAAAGAAAACTGTATCAGTTTTGATGTAGGCAGTTGATTAAATACCTTACTTGGCAGCCTGTAAATTAAACCGAACATGGCACCAGACAGAACACAGAGCACCAGACTGAAAATTCAAGGCTGTTCCCATGTAACAAGGCATACGAAGAAAGGATGCAAAAACCACCCATTCACATCAGGCCTTTTCATATGAATCTGCACTTTTTGCCAGAGATGAGATCATCTAAAGATTGTTAACTCCTAAGTGGCCTTGACTGCACGACACAATGCGGTGACAAGACAAAGGAAATATGTTATGTGCTCTGTAATCCCCTCCCCCCTAATGTATGGACCTACACCTGCACAGGTAATGATTACACATGAACAAACCACACATATGATATATATAGTATAGAGGGGAAATGCAGTCCTTTGACATATCAATAACAAATACACAATACAGCAAAAACATTAATAATTAGACAACGTTTCAATGTCATTGCAATGCATTTCTAAGGTGAATACACACAATACAAACATGCATTAGATCAGGTTAGAATAATGACATGACAAGCTTCCCCCAGACATACCTGTACATGCATGATTAAATAGGACCTTCACCATCCCTGTAGGACTATCTTATGGTGTCCTGGTTGAGGATCTGTGAGTGTTTACATCCTCCCCAGCACGTCTTCTATATTGATGCTGTGAGCAGTCTGCATTGCTTCCCTGTTTACAATCTCCCAGCCTCAGTCCTACACTCTTCTCTGTCCCCTGTGCAACAAGGAAGCTAAAAATAGTTCCAGCACAAGCTTTGTGTTCTGTGACAGTCCAAGCACCAAGCACCAAGCTTGTCCGTGTGTTACACAAGTCCTTGTCAGGAGAAGTGGGATATTTTCTGTCTTATGACCTTGTGGGTTGTAGATCTGCTTTGAATATCAGCTAATGTAACCCATGGAGGAGCTGTGCACAGTATCCCCTATGTCAGATTACTCTAAGCAAGCTTCTTATTTATGGAGTCACTTCATTGTGTAAATTCATGTTTTAGAGATTAAAGCAGTATTTAACCCAAATGCAAACATTTATTATATTGCAGCTTACCAATGCTAAGATGTGATGGCTGCATTTGTTTCCTTTCTTACACTTTGTTTCTTCTTTTTCTTCTGGTGATCTGGCCAATCTGTTGTTTTTCAAAAGAATAAGCTGTCTCTCAAATGCATAGGTTTACAGGGATGAGGCAAACCATTTAACACTGACAAGGGTACTCACAGTGGTCAGCTTTTATATATTTATGTTAAAGAGAAGTATGGGAACTGTTTTTTTTTTGCAGAATCATACTTATCTAGGTGGATGCAGCATCGGTCCGATCAAACACTTCAGCTCATTCAGTTATCAGAGCTCCCTGAGCAGATAGCTGGTGACTCTCAGTTACTGGCTCTCTGCTCTGCCCCCCTGTCACCCGTGCACAATGGTGGAGGTGGAGGGACCAGTCCAGGCATGTGTGTGGGTCCCAACCATCGCGATCTTCCCTGAGCCTGGACCGGCTCTGTGACATCAGCCCCCTGCCTGCTGAAAACCTTTCACAGGAGTGCAAATGCACAGGAGAAGTACAGCCAAAATGAGTGTAGCACACTCATCCTAAAATAAGGCTGTTGTAACACACCTGGGTGGGATCGGAGCACACTCTCTGTGACCTCAGCCCATCCTATAATGAAGCCTATTAGAGCCTCTGACTCTAATCGGTGCTTAAAAAAACAGCCTCCCCCACATTGGAATCCATGCGCCGGTGTTCTGAAAGGGGTCAAACGCATGGACGGGGGGTGGGGGGTGCACCCGTGTGCCCTTAATGGACGGGCTGACGCTGATGCTGGGTGGTAGCCAGCCTGGCTAATTTGTAGTTTTAGTGGTGAAATGGCTTCCTTCTAATCCTGTTTTAGCTGTGGCTTCTCCATTTTGTCAGTAGGTTGCGCTGTTGCCTTTGACATTAATATGATGAGCTACAGTGAGTTCAGGTTATGAATAAACATACCTTTCTCAGCCAATCACATTCCCTGCTATGTATGCTGGGAGGAGGTATTTATTTGGAAGGAGTCAGGTGATCGGGGTCTTCCCCACCCAGGCTGCGGTCTGGGTGGGATGTGCGTGAAACAGCTCCAGGCTGCTAGGCCTGAAGTCTATCCAGGTGGTCTCCTGGCTGCTAGGCTTATCTGAGGCCTATCCGGGTGTTCAAGATTCTGCTGAAAAAGCCTGTTCAATATCCAGAAACAATTCTGAGAGGGATGGAGTTCTATAGAAGCACCAGAGGTGACTTTTCATGGCATGGGGATCCATGAGGTGGCTGGGAGAGCTTCAAGAGAGAACTCATCCAAAAGAATTCAGTATAATGCAGTGAATAAAGTTCAGTTACTATAGGAGACAGCCTATTCTACAAAGTACAGATGCATAGTTGCCAACATTGTAAAAAAATGTATAGGGACACTTTTTTGGCTGTAGGCGGAGTCTTATTATAATTAGGGGGTGGGGCATGCATTTGTAGGCGTGACATAGCAAAAAATAAAAATGTGACACACTGAAAGATGGGCGTGGTTTACATGAATAGTGGGCGTGGCTTATATGGGCGTGGTTCAAATTGGGGTGTGGTTAGAGTCTGAGATGAATGAGAGATGTAGAAAGAAAGGGGAAAAGAGGGAGGGAGGGAGAGAGAAAGAAGGAAAGAAGGAGAGAGAAGGAAAGAGGGATGCAGGGACAGCAGGCCCAGATCCTGCACCACAATAGAAATGTGTATTCCAGAGTTTAACAAATTAGCAGATAAAGATACTCCAAACACCTGGTGTTAGCGCTTCAATCATCCCCGCACCATGGTTGTTGTGGTGTCAGTATGATTGAAGTGCATTATTACTATTACTACATTGTAATATAGAATGAAATCATTCAATTCACCATAATCCAGAATCAGTGGGGCCCCTGAGCTTGTCACCTGTCGTCTGCCACCAGATGCCATCAGGTGCCCCCAAGTAGAGTCCATCCTTGCATCAGGTACCCCCAGCAGAGTCCGTCCTTTCATCAGGTGTCCCCAGCGGAGTATCTCCTTCCATCAGGCATTCCCAGCAGGAGTGCCTCCGTACATCAGGTGTCTCCAGTACAGTACCTCTTACATCAGGTATCCCCGGTGGAGTGCCTCTTACATCAGGTGTCCCCAGTACCCTACCTCTTACATCAGCTGTCCCCAGCGGAGTGCCTCTTACATCAGGTGTCCCCAGTACAGTACCTCTTACATCAGATGTCCCCAGCAGAGTGCCTCTTACATCAGGTCTCCCCAGCAGAGTGCCTCTTACATCAGGTGTCCCCAGCAGATTGGCTCATACATCAGGTGTCCCCAGCAGAGTGCCTCTTACATCAGGTGTCCCCAGCGGTCAGTGTCCCCAGTGGAGTGCCTCTTACATCAGGTGTCCCCAGCAGAGTGCCTCTTAAATCAGTGCCCCCAGCAGAGTGCTTCAAATCAGTGCCCCCAGCAGAGCGTTGGCTGCAGACGGAGGGTTGGCTGTAGACAGAGTGTTGGCTGCAGTCTAGCTACATCTCCTCAAGAGTGGTGACAAGGGGGGAGAGGTGTGTGGGTGGAGGCATGGTGACTTGGGATGTTACAGGCTGACTTGGGGAAGGGTGGAGGCATGGTGGTGATTGGGGGTGCAGGCATGATGGTGACTTGGGGGGTGCAGGCATGGTGGTGACTAGACGGCGGGGGGTGCAGGCATGGTGGTGACTTGGGGGAGGGGGTACAGGCATGGTGTTGACATGGGAAAGGGATGCAGGCATGGTGTTGACATGGGGGAGGGGGGTGGAGGCATGGTGTTGACATGTGGGGGAGGCGGGTGCAGCCATGGTGTTGACATGGGGGAGGGGGTGCAGGTATTGTGGTGACATGGGGGGAGGGGGGTGCAGGCATGGTGGTCGGACACACGGGGGCGGAGCGTTGGCGGCGGGTAGAGGCTGAACATTTCCTTGTGTTCAGTGGAGAGAGCGGAGGGGTCACCAATTCCTGCAGCCAATAGGCTTCAGTGTACAGTAGAATTTTGTACACTGAAGAGAGAAGCCGATTGGCTACCCCTCTCCTCTGCACTGAACACAAGGGGAAACAACACCCGTGGCGGTGGCCATTTTTGTGTAGCAGTTGCCGTTTTTAGCCAAAAACATTCCCGATTTTCCCAGGATAAAAACAAGATCCTGGGAAAATAATCAGGACAAGCCTAAATCGGGATGAGGGTCCCAAAATCGGGATTGTCCCGGGAAAATTGGGACTGTTGGCAACTATGCAGATGTGCTGGTTCAGCTTAAAGGCTCTTTCCCTGTACTGCTGTCTGCCTTATCTCATCCATTTTGTCTAAGGAACCTGCCTAGTAACCTGCACCCTGAGGAGAGATGTTGGCCCTCACTGTCTCTTGGGGTCACCACAAGGCCCCTGGAAATGTGGGGTAGCTTTACCTGGGGATTTTTTTCAGCCGGAACGTGGAGAAAATCCCCGCTCACCATTGTCATTTGTAAACACTGAAGCCTCGCTTGTTTACATATGATAGCTTGTCTCCCAGTAGCTCCCATTGAGTGCAGGACGGCAACAAAGGAGATGCAGGCGCCCTTGTTGTTGAGCATTAATTGGCGGGAGGAGGGCCTCAGGAGATAAGCTGCACTTTCTGTGATCCTCATCTGATGCTTGGATGGAGATGACCTCACTGCACAGTGTGCATGGAGGTGCTGGCACTACATGTTGAATATTGGTGCACTTTTTTGTGTTAAAGTGTGCTGAGTTGTTATGCAGGGGAGCTACGGGATCATAGACAGAACAAGTAATATAATAAAACACACTACTGCAGCACCTGTGGTTTAATAGGCCGTGACCTTTTATTATAGGTATATATAATATATTTTATAATAACAGTTACAAAATAATCAATCTTTTAATAATCAATTTATTAATAACCACTTCAAATCATTTACATAGAAGTACTTATAGATATATATATATATATAGCTCAACTATATACAAGCTCAAGCTAATACAGTACTTTTTTTTAAAAAAACAACATCCCAATACACACACCAATCCAAAATATCAGAAAAAACATCCCATCTCGAGGAGAGGGATTTAAAATACCTCATAACAGGGCCACAACAAAGAAAAATAGGGAGGATAGGGCGGGCAAGTTATAATAACGGTTTCTTCTCTCCTCTGCCCGTTCATGATGCCTTTTTATCTTTATATAGCCTACCTTGACTTGTGTATGACAACTTTTGATTGGTTGATTTAAAACTGCCAATCAGTTAAGTATTAGCAATTTTTTTTAACCTATCAAGTTATTTATATTGTCTGCCATGATCCCATAAGTGTTGGGATGGGGACATTCTGCCCCACCTGTCACTTTTATTACAAAATGAATGGCATCACAATGCAGTTCCCTGTGATACAATGCATGGAAAAACACACATTTTACCGCACTTGATCGCCAAGCACCAGTGTGACTCAGCCTTAGGGCTCATTTACATTTGTGCTGAGTGATCCTGCCAGTAACAGCTTCCATTTTTAGGATTACAACACTACCTTAATGTAATTCTGTACAAGCACAGTGTTGTCACATATGATACACACTCCTGGTGTAATTGGTTTTATTGCCAGACACTCTCTATTGTGGCCACAGCATCGTGACCACTCCCACAATATGAGCTTGCCATGTCATTGCGCATCAATGAGCACATGTGTTACTGCTGCGGGCACCTAAATCAGGGATCAAGCCCCAAGAGCTTTTGAATGAAAGGAAAGGCAATGTAAGTGCATTGAAATATGATTTTTGATTTCCATTTTTTATAGTTAAAGTGGTATTAAACCCAAAAGCAAACATTTATTATATTGCAGCTTACCAATTCTTATGCCCCATACACACGGTCAGATTTTCCAACGGAAAATTTCGATGGGAGCTTGTTGTTGGAAATTCCGACTGTGTGTAGGCTCCATCGGACATTTTCCATCGGAATTTCCGTCACGCAAAATTTGAGATCTGGATCTCAAATTTTTCGATAACAAAATCCGTTGTCGGAAATTCCAATCGTGTGTACACAATTCCGATGCACAAAGTTCCACGCATGCTCGGAATCAAGCAGAAGAGCCGCACTGGCTATTGAACTTCATTTTTCTCGGCTCGTTGTACGTGTTGTACGTCACCGCGTTCTTGACGCTCGGAATTTCCGACAAGATTTGCGTGACCCTGTGTATGCAAGACATGTTTGAGCCAACATCCGTTGGAAAAAATTCATGGATTTTATTGTCGGAATGTCCGTCGTGTGTATGGGGCATAAGATGTGATGGCTGAATTTGTTTTTTTTTTTAGGCTTTCTTTCTTCTATTTTCATGTGTTAATTCAGCCAGCAAATCTGTTGTTTTTCACAGCACAAACTTTCCAGCAGAAAGTATCAGTTTACATGGATCAGACAAACCACTTAGCACTGGCAGGGGTGATTAAAATGATCCGTTTTTAATTTATTTGTTAAAAACTGTTTGCTGTAACTGATTATAAAATGTGAGCAGGAGTTTGGTTTCAAATTGTTAGTGGTTCTAAATATGCTATTACACTTAATATTACCCTCACCCCCCAGACTGATAGTGGTATAGTGGATAATGGTGCTGTCTGCTGTGCGTCCTCTGCTCATTCCTCCAGAGTGGTGTCTCACTTATACAGGATGTGTGTTACTGGTCAGTTCACCAAGTGAAAATAGAGGGAAAAAGCCAAAGAAAAAGAAAACTGATGCAGCCACCACATAAAATTATTGGTAAGCTGCAATATATTACATTTTTGGATTTTGGGTTCAATAGTACTTTAGGTATATTTAGACTTTAATGTACCCCTCTCCATACTGCAGCTCCCATTTATCATAGACCCCAACTGCCTCTTTTTAGATTGAATGTTTCTCCTCTTGGAATATATGCCTCCAACTCTCGTTTCCCCCCAATATCGTCTCTCATGCCACGTACACACGGTCAAACTTTTCGCTTGTCAATAAATGCTGTAAGAAATTCTGGCTCTTTAAATTTGGCATTCATGTTTTCTGCAAAAGATAAGACACAAGACAAAAACACTTTTATGTTTTAACTAAACCCTCATCATCCTATCCCAACATAGGCCTCATCAATCTGTAAGCCATATAGGCTGCTTGCTACAAATTTTCCATAAAAAAAATTTAAAACAAAAATTACCTTTGTTTATGGCGTTCAGGTCCTCTATCATCTACGCACAGAACGTACGTACGACACATGCATAATAACTCTTTTTATACACTGCACATGCGTGAAACTCCGCCTGCGTCGCCCGCCCCTGACGTTCTATTTTAACGCATATTCTCCTCCCCCTTGTCTATACGCACAGAACGTACGTACGACACATGCGTAATAACTCTTTTTTTTACACTGCGCATGCGTGAAACTCCGCCTGTGTCGCCCACCCCTGACGTTCTTTTTTGCCGAATATTCTCTGCCCCCTTGTCTCTATGGTGCGTAGTGGAAGGAACAATGGCGGAGACACATCAGGTGTGTACTACCTCAGGTAGCAACGAGAGCCCGGAGCCTGGAACATCCCGATCCAGGAAGCAGAGATTTAAGGCCTCCAATATGGCCTTTCAAGAGATGGTGGAGATGGTGGCAATTTTGAGAAAAAATGACTATGATGGGAGGTATGGACCGTACTCCTGGTCTAATTTACGAAAAGCCAAAATAATGGCGAAGGTGGGGAAGACATTGCATCTCACTTTTGGGGTGCGGCGCTCGAAAGATCAGATTAGGAAAAGATGGTCCGACCTCAAACTCCGGGAGCCGGATCAGTACAGACAGATCCGTAAAGTGCTTAAAAAAAGTAAGTACTTGTCGTGTGTTCATATTCTGTTTATTACCTTGCATACTGTTCCATGTGCTTTTCTTTAACGTACGAGTTTAGATCATTTTAAACGATTTTAGTAAACATCGTTACATATATACACACACCTATATATATATATCTATATATATCTATCTATATCTATATTTCTATATATACATACTGTATATATGTATATATCTATATATACATATATATCTATATATATATCTATATATAGATATATATATCTATATATATCTATATATATATAGAGAGAGAGAGAGATAGATATAGATATAGGTATATATATATATATATATATATATATATATATATATATATATATATCTATATATATAGATATTTCAAAGTGAATTTTTATTATGTCTTCAATTAGGAACTCTGCACAAACAGACAATTTGTACACCACTTCACTACAATGTTTCATATTACTATTCCTGGACTTAAATATCTGTGTGCTAAGTATAGCTTTTGTTTCATTCACATAGGGGAGAAAAGACTCAGACAAGCTGAACCCAGTGACTCCCGACCGCAACACCTGAATTGGGAAATCAGCCCAAGCCCCACAGAGGATGTTGAGGAAGGAGAGGTGGGCGAGATGGGCACCCCACCACGTGAGTGTCTGACACACCATCTTACGGTAATCTATGTATGGCTGCATATTTTGACATAAATTTTGTAATATCTATTTTAGATGATCTGGTTGTGGAAGGTCAAGAAACAAGCACCAGCGCCACCCCCCAGGATGTGTATGGAGTAGAGGTGGAGAAAGTAGGTGACATGGGCACCCCACCACGTGAGTGTGTGACACACCAGCTTATGGTAAGGTAATCTATGTATGGCTGCATATTTCTAAATAAATCTTTTTTTCCTTAACATTTTAGGTCTTGTTGAACCTTTTAGCACAGACAGTGCACAACGCCTAATTGGACAGCTAATGGCCTGGAATGGGGATATTGATGTAATGCGTAATCGGCTGGATAGTATGCAGCAGGAAATGAAGAACATGATCAATGTTTTGGGGAGAATCTAAATTCCCTTTTTCACCAAAAGAAAACATCAATCATGTTCTTCATTTCCTTGTTTGCTGACCCCATTCTGGGCCTTTTCTTTTATAGTATTAAAATTCTATGTCTGTTTCCCAAAATTTTAAACAAATAAATGATGCCTGTTTGTTTAAAAAAAATAATAGAAAAATATATATATTGAGGCCTGTTTGTTTTTAAAAATAAAAAATATAAAAAATATATTGGAGGCCTGTTTGTAAAAAAAAATAAATTAAAAAAAAATAAATATATATTTATATATATATATATATATATATATATATATATTATATATATATATATATATATATATATATATATATATATACACACCGGTATATATAAATATATATATATACCGGTGTGTATATATATATATACCGGTGTATATATATATATATATATATATATATATATATATATATATTTACAAACAGGCCTCCAATATATTTTTTATATTTTTTATTTTTAAAAACAAACAGGCCTCAATATATATATATTTCTATTTTTTTTTTTAAACAAACAGGCATCATTTATTTGTTTAAAATTTTGGGAAACAGACATGGAATTTTAATACTATAAAAGAAAAGGCCCAGAATGGGATCAGCAACCAAGGAAATGAAGAACATGATTGATGTTTTTTTTTGGTGAAAAAGGGAATTTAGATTCTCCCCAAAACATTGATCATGTTCTTCATTTCCTGCTGCATACTATCCAGCCGATTACGCATTACATCAATATCCCCATTCCAGGCCATTAGCTGTCCAATTAGGCGTTGTGCACTGTCTGTGCTAAAAGGTTCAACAAGACCTAAAATGTTAAGGAAAAAAAGATTTATTTAGAAATATGCAGCCATACATAGATTACCTTACCATAAGCTGGTGTGTCACACACTCACGTGGTGGGGTGCCCATGTCACCTACTTTCTCCACCTCTACTCCATACACATCCTCGGGGGTGGCACTGGTGCTTGTTTCTTGACCCTCCACAACCAGATCATCTAAAATAGATATTACAAAATTTATGTCAAAATATGCAGTCATACATAGATTACCGTAAGATGGTGTGTCAGACACTCATGTGGTGGGGTGCCCATGTCGCCCACCTCTCCTTCCTCAACATCCTCTGTGGGGCTTGGGCTGATTTTTCACTTTGAAATATCTATATATATATATATCTATATATATACATATCTATATCTCTCTCTCTCTGTATATATATATATATATATATAGATATATATATCTATATATAGATATCTATATATAGATATATATAGATATATATGTATATATAGAGATATATATATTAGAGGCCTGTATGTAAAAACAAAACAAAACAAAAAAAACATAATATATAGAGGCCTGTTTGTTTAACCACTTCAGCCCCGGAAGGTTTTACCCCCTTCCTGACCAGAGCACTTTTTACAATTCGGCACTGCGTCGCTTTAACTGCTAATTGCGCGGTCATGCAATGCTGTACCCAAACGAAATTTGCGTCCTTTTCTTCCCACAAATAGAGCTTTCTTTTGATGGTATTTGATCACCTCTGCCGTTTTTATTTTTTGCGCTATACGCGGAAAAAGACCGAAAATTTTGAAAAAAAATGATATTTTCTACTTTTTGTTCTAAAAAAAATCCAATAAACTCAATTTTAGTCATACATTTAGGCCAAAATGTATTCGGCCACATGTCTTTGGTAAAAAAAATGTCAATAAGTGTATATTTATTGGTTTGCGCAAAAGTTATAGCGTCTACAAACTAGGGTACATTTTCTGGAATTTACACAGCCTTTAATTTATGACTGCCTATGTCGTTTCTTGAGGTGCTAAAATGGCAGGGCAGTACAAAACCCCCACAAATGACCCCATTTTGGAAAGTAGACACCCCAAGGAATTTGCTGAGAGGCATGTTGAGCCCATTGAATATTCATTTTTTTTGTCCCAAGTGATTGAATAATGACAAAAAAAAAAAAAAAAAAAAAAAAATTACAAAAAGTTGTCACTAAATGATATATTGCTCACACAGGCCATGGGCATATGTGGAATTGCACCCCAAAATACATTTAGCTGCTTCTCCTGAGTACGGGGATACCACATGTGTGGGACTTTTTGGGAGCCTAGCCGCGTACGGGGCCCCGAAAACCAAGCACCGCCTTCAGGATTTCTAAGGGCGTACATTTTTGATTTTACTCCTCACTACCTATCACAGTTTTGAAGGCCATAAAATGCCCAGATGACATAAAACCCCCCCAAATGACCCCATTTTGGAAAGTAGACACCCCAAGCTATTTGCTTTGAGGCATGTTGAGTCCATGGAATGTTTTATATTTTGACACAAGTTGCGGGAAAGTGACAAATTTTTTTTTTTTTTTTGCACAAAGTTGTCACTAAATGATATATTGCTCACACAGGCCATGGGCATATGTGGAATTGCACCCCAAAATACATTTAGCTGCTTCTCCTGAGTACGGGGATACCACATGTGTGGGACTTTTTAGGAGCCTAGCCGCGTACGGGACCCCGAAAACCAAGCACCGCCTTCAGGATTTCTAAGGGCGTACATTTTTGATTTTACTCCTCACTGCCTATCACAGTTTCGGAGGCCATGGAATGCCCAGGTGGCACAAACCCCCCCCAAATGACCCCATTTTGGAAAGTAGACACCCCAAGCTATTTGCTGAGAGGCATGGTGAGTATTTTGCAGCTCTCATTTGTTTTTGAAAATAAAGAAAGACGAGAAAAAATTTTTTTTTTTTTCTTTTTTCAATTTTCAAAACTTTGTGACAAAAAGTGAGGTCTGCAAAATACTCACTATACCTCTCATCAAAAAGCTTGGGGTGTCTACTTTCCAAAATGGGGTCATTTGGGGGGGTTTTGTGCCACCTGGGCATTCCATGGCCTCCGAAACTGTGATAGGCAGTGAAGAGTGAAATCAAAAATTTACGGCCTTAGAAAGCCTGAAGGCGGTGCTTGGTTTTCGGGGTCCCGTACGTGGCTAGGCTCCCAAAAAGTCCCACACATGTGGTATCCCCGTACTCAGGAGAAGCAGCAGAATGTATTTTGGGGTGTAATTTCACATATTCCCATGGCATGTTTGAGCAATATATCATTTAGTGACAACTTTGCGCAAAAAAAAATAAAAAAAATAAAAAATTGTCTCTTTCCCGCAACTTGTGTCACAATATAAATTATTCCATGGACTCAACATGACTCTCAGCAAATAGCTTGGGGTGTCTACTTTCCAAAATGGGGTCATTTGGGGGGGGTTTGAACTGTCCTGGCATTTTATGCACAACATCTAGAAGCTTATGTCACACATCACCCACTCTTCTAACCACTTGAAGACAAAGCCCTTTCTGACACTTATTGTTTACATAAAAAAATAATTTTTTTTTGCAAGAAAATTACTTTGAACCCCCAAACATTATATATTTTTTTTAAAGCAAATGCCCTACAGATTAAAATGGTGGGTGTTTCATTTTTTTTTTTCACACAGTATTTGCGCAGCGATTTTTCAAACGCATTTTTTGGGGAAAAAACACACTTTTTTACATTTTAATGCACTAAAACACACTATATTGCCAAAATGTTTGATGAGATAAAAAAGATGATCTTAGGCCGAGTACATGGATACCAAACATGACATGCTTTAAAATTGCGCACAAACGTGCAGTGGCGACAAACTAAATACATTTTTAAAAGCCTTTAAAAGCCTTTACAGGTTACCACTTTAGATTTACAGAGGAGGTCTACTGCTAAACTTACTGCCCTCGATCTGACCTTCGCGGCGATACCTCACATGCATGGTGCAATTGCTGTTTACATTTGACGCCAGACCAACGCTTGCGTTCACCTTAGCGCGAGAGCAGGGGGGACAGGGGTGCTTTTTTTTTTTTTTTTTTTTTTTTCTTTATTATTATTATTTTTTTATCTTATTTTTAAACTGTTCCTTTCATTTTTTTTTTTTTAAATCATTTTTATTGTTATCTCAGGGAATATAAATATCCCCTATGATAGCAATAGGTAGTGACAGGTACTCTTTTTTGCAAAAATTGGGGTCTATTAGACCCTAGATTTCTCCTCTGCCCTCAAAGCATCTGATCACACCAAGATCGGTGTGATAAAATGCTTTCCCAATTTCCCAATGGCGCTGTTTACATCCGGCGAAATCTACGTCATAAAATGCTCGTAGCTTCCGGTTTCTTAGGTCATAGAGATGTTTGGAGCCACTCTGGTCTCTGATCAGCTCTATGGTCAGCTGGCTGAATCACCGGCTGCATTTTCAGGTTCCCTGTTGAGACAGGAGAGCCAGAGAAAAACACGGAAGATGTTGGGGGGGGGGGGGCATTCCCTCCCACTGCTTGTAAAAACAGTCTAGAGGCTAATTAGCCACTAGGATTGCTTTTACATGAAAGCCGACCGCTGGCTGAAAAGAATGATACCAAGATGATACCTAAAGCTGCAGGCATCATTCTGGTATAACCACTCAAAGTCGTGAATGGCGTACCTGAAGACAAAAAAATGGTTAACAATGGTTAACAATAAAGCACAGTAAAGTGTAAATAATTACACACCTGAAAAACAAACATGATAAAACATAATAACAATAACAATAACAATAACAATAAAACATTGCAGAATAGAATACAGTAAAAAAGAGCAGAACAATAGAGAGAGAGAATAGAGAGAGAGAGAACAATAAAACAACAACTATTTTTTTAATTTCATATATTTTTTTTTTTTTTACACTTTTTTTGTAACTAACTTTTATAACGGTAACCGGTTCCAGGTTCGGGTCTCTCAAAATGCGATGGCATCTTGGGAGACCCTGTGAAAGTGCGCCTAGTCTGTGCAATGCTGTACCCTACGCTAATAGTCAACTAGTGCATGGTAGCGTTCAAAACATTCACCAATGCAAAGACCAGGATTGTCAGGACAGGAGGGACAATAATAGCGGGTGTCACGTCTATATCCGCGCTTGCTGCAGACACAACATCTTTTTTTGGGGGGTTCGCTGGGTAGGGGTACTCGGGAGGACATAAAAATGCCTCTCATGCAGCCGACTGCATTTGGTTGGGGATGTGAATGGGGGAAGTACGGGCGCTGCAGAAGCGGTGGGTTCCCAATTAGGATTGGCGAATGCAGCAGGAAGGGCACTATGGGCACGACGGGCCTGTGTTTGTCTTTTTGGTGGCAGCGGGACACTACTTGTGCTTGCCACCTCACCAGCTTGAACTGCACTTATGGGACTCGCCACGTCACCACGTGTTACTGCAGTGCTGGTTTGACTACGACCGGGGTGTACTAGGCCGCTGGCGCTTGCCAGTTCACCAAAACGCTACCAAAAAAACTGTTAGCGATCGCAGGGATCAGGCCTGACTCTGCGAACGCTGCAGTTATGCGTTTAGTATTTTGTAAGTGACAGTGATCGATCGATACTGCACTTGGGTGGGCTGGGCCGGGCTGGGCGGAGGGGCAAAACGCAGGTGCTAGCAGGTATCTGGGCTGATCCCGCTAACACTGCGTTTTTGGGAACCCTAAACTGCTGGGGACACTAGTATAGATCTAATCGGATCAGATATTGATCCGATCAGATACTATACCACTAAGGGAGGCGTACGGTGCGTGCGTGGGTGTTAGCGGTACTGGCGCTAATCTGACGCTGCCTGGGGCTGGTGCTTGCCAGTTCACCAAAACGCTACCAAAAAAACTGTTAGCGATCGCAGGGATCAGGCCTGACTCTGCGAACGCTGCAGTTATGCGTTTAGTGTTTTGTAAGTGACAGTGATCGATCGATACTGCACTTGGGTGGGCTGGGCCGGGCGGAGGGGCAAAACGCAGGTGCTAGCAGGTATCTGGGCTGATCCCGCTAACACTGCGTTTTTGGGAACCCTAAACTGCTGGGGACGCTAGTATAGATCTGATCGGATCAGATATTGATCCGATCAGATACTATACCACTAAGGGAGGTATACGGTGCGTGCGTGGGTGTTAGCGGTACTGGCGCTAACCTGACGCTGCCTGGGGCTGGTGCTTGCCAGTTCACCAAAACGCTACCAAAAAAACTGTTAGCGATCGCAGGGATCAGGCCTGACTCTGCGAACGCTGCAGTTATGCGTTTAGTGTTTTGTAAGTGACAGTGATCGATCGATACTGCACTTGGGTGGGCTGGGCGGAGGGGCAAAACGCAGGTGCTAGCGGGTATCTGGGCTGATCCCGCTAACACTGTGTTTTTGGGAACCCTAAACTGCTGGGGACGCTAGTATAGATCTGATCGGATCAGATATTGATCCGTTCAGATACTATACCACTAAGGGAGGCGTATGCTGCGTGCGTGGGTGTTAGCGGTACTGGCGCTAATCTGACGCTGCCTGGGGCGACGCATATCACCGCCGGGCGATCGGGGGGCTAAACCTTTATTCGGTAATAAACGGCGGGTGCCCTGACACTATAAAAAATAAACAAACTAACCAGCGTCACCCGTAACAGTTATACGGTGATCAGTGGTGAAAGGGTTAACTAGGGGGCAATCAAGGGGTTAAAACATTTATTAGGTAGTATATGGGGGTCCCTGTCGCTATAAAACGCTGACGGCGAACCTAAATATTTACGTTCCTAACTAGCGTCACCAGCGACACTAATACAGCGATCAGAAAAATGATCGCTTAGCGACACTGGTGACAGGGGGTGATCAAGGGGTTAAAACTTTATTAGGGGGGGTTAGGGGGGTATCCTAGACCTAAAGGGGGGTAATACTCACTGCCCTAACACTAACTGTCACAAACTGACACTATGCAGTAATCAGAAAAAAAAAAAAAAAAAAATACTGCTAATGTCAGTTTGTGACAGGGGGGGGGGGGTGATTGGGGGGGGATCGGGGGGCGATCGGGGGGGGATCGGGGGTGTAAAGTATGCCTGGCATGTTCTACTGTGTGTGTGAGTGTTGTGTGCACTTACATGTCATCTCCCCTCGGCGCTGGAACGGAAACTGCCAGACCGAGGAGAGATGACATCACATCCTCTGCCTGTGTGAAACGACACACAGGCAGAGGAGCATTCCCATTGGCTGGGAGCGATCGCGAGGGGGGGGCCACGATCGGATGGTCTCCCCCTCGCCTCCCGACGCTCCCAGTCAGATGCCGACCGCCGATGGCACCGGGGGGGGGTCCGATCGGACCCCCCGCCCGCGGGAGGCAGATCACGTATGGGTACGTGATTTTGCCTGCCCGTGCCGCTCTGCCGCAGTATATATGCGGTAGGCGGTCGGCAAGTGGTTAAAAAAAAATATTGAGGCCTGTTTGTTAAAAAAAAATAAATAAAATAATGTAAAAAAAAAACATAATTATATTATTAAAAAATTATATATATATTATTAATTAATTATATATATATATATATATATATATATATATATATATATATATATATATATATATATATATATATATATATATATATATATGTGTATATATATATATATATATATATATATATTTCACAGTCACCATTTTTTACAAACGCACAAGTGAATGTGCACAGATTAATAAAAAATCTGTTATTAATCAACAAGATGTGTGGCTTCTTCTTTCAATGCTCAATATCAGTTTTGAAAGTTATTTGTTGTTTACAGTGACAATGGTGCTTATTTACTAAAGGAAAATACACTTGGCACTACAAGTGCTCTAGGATAACCTAGGAGAAAGCCAAAAAGAAAGGCAAGCAATAAATATAATTCAAGATTTGATCTGATCCAGATTTTTTATTAACATAAATTAAAGATTCTGTGGCATTGCAATGGCCCCCCTACCCGTAAAATAATCTGCATATTGATCCCGAACTTGACGTGCACTTTGGGGGGCCAAGCCAGTACGGACAATATCCAGGCCCGTCAGAGTATTGTCACTAATAAGTCCGGCATCAGGCCCAACTGATGAAATATAATTGTTGAAATGTTTTTTTAAAAAGTTGTGCAGGATGCAGCACGCTAGAATAATGTAATTCAGTTTGTATTCCGCCATGTTTATAGCTATCTGAAACAGGCGGAACCGGCTGGCCAGAATCCCAAAAGCATTCTCCACAACTCTTCTCGCTCTGGCCAGCCAGAAATTAAAAACCCTCCTCTCCGGGGTGAGGGTCCTTTGGGGGAATGGCCTCATGAGGTGCTTGCTCGGACTGAAGGCTTCATCTGCTATGAAGACAAAGGAGAGTCCTTCCACGTTATCGGCATCAGGTGGCAATCCCAGGCCACCACTCTGGAGACGCTGGTAGAACTCCATCTGTGCAAATACTCCTCCATCCGACATCCGGCCATTCTTCCCCACATCCACATACAGAAATTCATATTGTGCCGACACCACCGCCATTAAGACAATACTATGGAACCCCTTATAATTAAAATAGTATGAACCCGAATGGGGTGGTGGCACGATGTGGACGTGTTTCCCATCTATAGCCCCTCCACAGTTGGGAAAGTCCCAACGGGTGGCAAAATGGGATGCCACAGTCTGCCATTCCTGTGGCGTTGAAGGAAACTGGGGAATCAAACAAGAAAATAAAAATCAGTAATTTTTAAAATAACATTCCAAGAACATTACACTTTTAAAACATTATTGCCCAGCAACATGCAGGGAATGCATTAAGGTAAAAAATGTTTAGTCTTTAGAACCACTTTAAAACCTCTGTCCGACCATCTTTACTGTCCGTGTCTTCTTTCTTTAGTTAAAATCTCTCCCTCTATTTCTTTTGCTGCTGTTACTGGGAGAGAAAGTAAAAATTATTTAACGGGGTCACGGATTCCAATAAAAGGGCCTAGGGTGTCAGCAAAACATGACGTGGTTGGAACAATTCTCCAAAGCTAAAAAAAAAAAAAAAAAAGAAAAGAAAAAAAGCTTAGTTAATACCTTTTAATACAGCATCCTAATCTTAATTTTCAAGGAAAAGTAATGACGATTTAACTGGCTTTTTATTTTTTTACCAGATCAGGTTATTCTGGTGTTGGGATCTTTCTGGTGTTGGGATTTCCGTATAATGCAGAGGTTCCCATCAAATGTAACATGATGATGCATATGTAGCAGAATAGGGGTTAGTTTAGTTCAGGTGGTCAGTCTGAGGTCCACTTTATGGGTCAGATGTTAAAGTGAACCTAATGCCAAAATGTTTTTTTTTTTTTGTTAGTTTTGGAGAAGGGTTGCACCCCTATCAAGTTTTTCTGATACCTGAGGCTCTGTGAGAGAGATTTCTATCACTTTCTGATCAGGGGACAATCTTTAAGGCCCCATTCACACCTCAGCGTTTTGTAGCTTGAAGCTTGAAGCTCCAAAATGCTGGAGGAGAAAGAAATCAATTATTCTCTATGGAGATGGTTCACATCTCCACTCCAAGTCGCCCGAAGCCAAATGCCTGAAGCTCAAAATAGTTCTGGAGCTTTTTTGTTGCTCGGATTGGGCAGATTTGAGAGTTTTTGGCACATTTTTATTCCCATAGAAATGATTGGAAATGCGCCATTTGCACGTTTTGTCGCGCAAGTTTTTGAGAATTGTGATAGACCAAATACAAACAACATGGGAAGGTGGTTAAAGGCAAGCATACTGGTAGACCAAGGAAGACATCAAAGTGTCAAGACAGAAATCCAATCATCCACAGTCCACGATTGCCTTTCATTAGCCCATTGTAACCTTGTTTTTTTGTGTTTAGGTGTTAGAGATGGCTTTCTTTTAGCTTTTCTGTATGTAAATCCCATTTCCTTTACAGTTCGGTCACAGACGTTGACTCCAGTTTCCTCCCATTTGTTCCTCATTTTTGTTGTTGTATATTTTCTGTTTTCAAGGCATATTGCTTTAAGTTTTCTGTCTTGACGCTTTGATGTCTTCCTTGGTCTACCAGTATGCTTGCCTTTAACCACCTTCCCATGTTGTTTGCATTTGGTCCATGTTTTAGACACAGCCGACTGTGAACAACCAACATCTTGTGCAACACTGCGTGATGATTTACCCTCTTTAAGGAGTTTGATAATCCTCTCCTTTTTTTCAATTGACATCCATCTGGTGTTGGAGCCATGCTTCATGTCAGTCCACTTGTTGCAACAGCTCTCCAAGGTGTGATCACTCCTTTTTACCTACATACTAACAAGCAGATTTAATCTGATGCAGGTGTTAGTATTTGTAATGAAAATTTACAGGGTGATTCCATCATTTTTTCCTCAGAATTGAGTGATTCCATAATTTATTCCCTGTGCTTGTTCTATAAATCTAACTGTTACTGCCCACCACAATTATTTTTCTTGATTTCTTTTAGTGTTTCTTAAAGCCAGAAAGTTGCCATTTGAAATGCCTTTGTTTTTTGGCCATGTCTGTGATCTGCTTTTTTTCTACAACATTAAACAACTGAAGGAACATCCTCAGGGACTGGTGATTCCATAATTTTTGCCAGGGGTTGTAGCAAAGGAGATCTACATCTGCTAGCCGAAGTGTCTTCTGATTAAGGCTGATTAAAGTCAAGTGGAAGTCGCGGGCATGGTGAACCCGGGCTAAGGATAGTATGGTCTATTTGCCTTTGTTACACACCCTTATTTTATCACTTAATTTGTCAGTGGTAAAGTAATTTAAAACTGCAGAACATGTGTCAGAAGACATTAAATACAGAGACACCACTATAATAAATCTGCTGCTAAAGTGGCTGTGAAGCCTAGTCATCCTGACTGCTTGTATGCCAAGTGGCTGATTCTTATTTTCCTGTCAGAAGAGCTGCCAGCTACAAGCTCCGAACAGTATCCAAGTTGCAAATTCACATGAATGAAAAACTTGAGTATGAATATAAATAGACTAAGTTGCCTAAGTCTCTAAAGGATGTCATGAAGACTAAATAGGGAGAATGCAACTAAGAGACTATTTGTGACTACATATATATCAAAACAACATATGGATCTTTTCAAAAGCTAACTACCTGGTGGATACTTTCCAAAAAAGCTTGGGAGACTAATGCTTGGTACACACTGCAAGTTTTTTTTTTTTGTTCAACCCAGCGGGTTGAACGAAAAACAAACAAACTGACAGCTCTGGTCGGAGCCGCTGTACTAACCATTCAAAGTTAGTGAAGCAATCTACCCTACTGAGCTGTTGTGTTCTGACAGGTGGGTGGCTTCTCTGCCAGAACACTCTAATCAGCACTCTCTGCCATTGGCTGAGAGTGCTGATCGGGAGTTGGTCGGCTGCTGGTTTTCCAGCATGCTCGTCTGACAGAAGCCGGCCAAATGGCCCTCAACTGTCGGACAGACCAATATACACACTGGCCCAATGTTGGCCAGTTTTTATTGAACTTTTTTATTGAACTGGCCAATGTCTCCCAACATTCGGCCCATGAGTACAGGGCCTAACCACCAGCTCACACACATTTACCTGGGCACAGTGGCTCCTTCCCACGAATCGCTGTACCTGTATGGCGGCTCCTTCAAGAGCCTTAGCAGGTGCGCACACCCGCTGTATGGCGGAGGACCAGATGCACGTGGCCAACGGGCACAATGCCCGCCGGCCATGCGTGATTGTGGGCACGAGAGCCAGAATGGGGATATGTGTGTGCAAACACACACATATCCCCATTCTGACAGGAGAGGAGAGACAGATCTGCTGTTCCTAGTGATTAGGAACAGCGATATGTCTCCTCCTCCAGTCAGTCCCATCCCCCCACAGTTAGAAACACTCATGAGGGAACACATTTACCCCTTGATGGCCCCCTAGTGTTAACCCCTTCCCTGTCAGTGACATTTACACAGTAATCAGTGCATTTTTATAGCACTGATCACTGTATAAATGTCAATGGTCCCAAAAAAGTTTCAAAAGTGTCCGATCTGTCTGCCGCAATGTCCTGTTCAAAATCGCACATCACCGCCATTACTAGTAAAAAAAAAAAAATCAATATAGGCTTATTGCAATTGGTTTTACCAAAAATATGTAGAAGAATACATATTGGCCTAAACTGGTGAAGAAATGTGTTTTGTTTTTTTTTAATTGGGGGATATTTATTATAGCAAAAAGTAAAAAACATTGTTTTTTTTTCAAAAATTGTCTATGTTTCTTTGTTTATAGCGCAAAAAATAAAATCCGCAGAGGTGATCAAATACCAACAAAAGAAAGCTCTATTGTATGTGATGCATACTAGCTCATTATGCTTTTGTCTTGCAGGTTTTATTTATTTATTTATCTTTTATGGGTTTACAACCACGTTAAAGTGTAGCTATACCCAAAACTCTCTTCTTGTTTTGGATAAACCAGGGAAAGGTTAGAACCCCTGTCTGGTTTTTCTGCTACCTTGAGCTCTGTTATAGAGACTTCTCTTCACTTTCAGTTCTGGGAACATCAGGATAGGAAGTGAGGGACAATCTGAAACAGGGAAACAAACAACAATAAAAATTTGACAGAGGTTTCAGTATTTCCCTACCTAACCTTTTTTTCATGCAGGAAAGGAAATGCTCCCCTAAAACATGACAGGAGTTCTAATCCTTTACCACTCTAATTTAAAAGATAAGTTCATCTTTTGGAACCTGTTACATGTTCCACCCATTGGAACATGTAACATGTTAATTCAAATCATTTGGAACATGCTGTAACCTCAAGTTCGAACACTTCCCCTTCTTCCCGCCCATGCCAATTTTCAGCTTTCAGCACTGTAATGCCCTGTACACACGGTCGGATTTTCTGACGGAAAATGTGTGATAGGACCTTGTTGTCGGAAATTCCGACTGTGTGTGGGCTCCATCACACATTTTCCATCGGAATTTCCGACACACAAAGTTTGAGAGCTTGCTATAAAATTTTCCGCCAACAAAATCTGTTGTCGGAAATTCCGATCGTGTGTACACAAATCCGATGCACAAAGTGCCACGCATGCTCAGAATAAATTAAGAGACGAAAGCTATTGGCTACTGCCCCGTTTATAGTCCCGACGTATGTGTTTTACCTCACCACGTTTAGAACGATCAGATTTTACGACAACTTTGTGTGACAATGTATATGCAAGACAAGTTTGAGCCAACATCCGTCGGAAAAAATCCATGGATTTTGTTGTCGGAATGTCCGATCAATGACCGACCGTGTGTCCAGGGCATAACACTTTCAATGACAATTACCCAGACATGCAACACTCGAAATGAAATTTGTATAAATTTTTTTTTGCGACAGATAGAACTTTCTTTTGGTTATTTTAGTCACCATTGTTTTTTTTTCTTTTTTGCTATATAAGGCTAGTTTCACATGGGCATTCTGTTCTTTAGTTGAGTTCAGTCACGTTTTCTTTTTTTTTTTGTAAAAAAAACTGATCAAAAACGGATACGAATGTCAATTTTCACAACCGTTTTCATGTCTGCTGACATTCGTTTTTTACAAAACAAAAAGTGACTGAACTGAACTTCAAACACTGTATATAGCTGGTTGCTAAGGATAGGGACGCAATTTCATCTGGCTCCTTTGGAAGGTGGCAAGTAACATCTTTACTTCGTATTGACTGTGTTATTGTGCATCCCAACAATGTGGAGAAGAACCAACATGTCTCATTGCTCATGGGAGAGTGTCAGCCTGGTCTTTTGTCACTTTACGCCAGTGCTGCAGGGGTTAAAACGGACTCCATTAAAGTTTTGGCACGCCGCGCCGAGAAAGAGGCAGGCCTTGCAGTTTCCAGAGAGTGTGTGGACCAATCCTTTGGCAGGGGAGGAGCTACCAATCTGCAGAGGAGGAAAAGGAAGTGCTGCCAAGTGTATCCGATTGTTGGATGGAGAAGATGACGCAGCTTGGAGAGGGGAAAATGTACGTTCCGGGTGTCGGCCCTGGTCTGAGCCGAGCTAAAGGTGTTCTGACTGACACCGGAGTGCGGTACACACCCAAGGGCAGTCTTGCCCTGTATACAACTGGAGGCTAGGAAGCTTTGGGACTGATCTGAGGGAAGTATTCCGGCTTGGCCACGCATCTGAGACCTTGGATTGTCTGTGGACGCTGCGGGGAACCCTTGCTCGAGGTAGTCACACCAACACAACTTCCGCTTGCACTACAATGAGACAAGAATGTTGCCATTCCAGCTGGGGACAGTCTTGAGAGTTCCCCTGCTATCACCCGGCTTGTGCGAGAAACTGCTCCTCTCATCTCTGTGGCTGCTCCAGGGCTCAACGCTCTAGTTATCCCTAGAAGCCGCGGTCGGGCCCAACTGCATTCCTTAATGATGGAACTCCCAGTGGGAAAGACAAGGGAGTTGGGTAAGCCTGAAATGGGTGAAAGTAGTGTGTCAGTGTGTGCCAGTGGGGGGTGATACCTGTGGCCAGTAAGGGAGATAAGGTTGCTTTGCCAGTCAAAGTTAGCAAAAGCGCAACCTGCTCCCGGCTGAAGAGTGCTTTACTATATCTGATTCAGATATACCATCGTATTTCTGAACTGTTCTCAAACACTTTGTCATGGACTGGAAAGTGGACTGATAGTGAAGAAGAGCAGGCATGTGATTTAGGGGAAGATGAGATTCTTCCTATGCAAGCTACTAGCGTGAAGATTGAACTGTCTGCCAGTGCAGCGCCACGCTTGTGTCCTACTAATTCTTTTGAGGAAGATCGAAGGGCAAGTTGGGTTCCTAAAGTCCTTGTTACTAATACTAAGCCAACTCAAGTGACCAAGTTCGATTGTAAACCTGATGTTGATGGGCATCCAGTCCAATGTGCTCCTGATGCACGGATTCTACCTGGGTGTGGGAACCCTAAAACACTGCCTAGGCTGTCCAAGTTATGCCCCGTACACACGGTAGGATTTTCCGACGGAAAATGTGTGATAGGACCTTGTTGTCGGAAATTCCGACCGTGTGTAGGCTCCATCACACATTTTCCATCGGATTTTCCAACACACAAAGTTTGAGAGCAGAATATAAAATTTTCCGACAACAAAATCCGTTGTCGGAAATTCCGATCGTGTGTACACAAATCCGACAAAGTGCCACGCATGCTCAGAATAAATAAAGAGATGAAAGCTATTGGCCACTGCCCCGTTTATAGTCCCGACGTACGTGTTTTACGTCACCACGTTTAGAACGATCGGATTTTCTGACAACTTTGTGTGACCGTGTGTATGCAAGACAAGTTTGAGCCAACATCCGTCTGAAAAAATCCTAGGATTTTGTTGTCGGAATCTCCGAACAAAGTCCGACCGTGTGTACGGGGCATTACAGTGCATCATTATCAAAAAAGTGGCTGAAAATGATGGCTATTTGTATCCATATGTTTTGGTTCAGTTGGAGGAGGATATCCAGGAGAAGAAGGCACAGTGGGCGGATGTGGCAGTTCGAATCTTTCTCAAAATCCTCCTGAATAGGGATGAGCCGAACACCCCCCGGTTCGGTTCGCACCAGAACCTGCGAACGGTCCGAAAATTTGCACGAACGTTAGAACCCCATTGACGTCTATGGGACTCGAACGTTCAAAATCAAAAGTGCTCATTTTAAAGGCTAATTTGCATGGTATTGTCCTAAAAAGGGTTTGGGGACCCGGGTCCTGCCCCAGGGGACATGTATCAATGCAAAAAAACTTTTAAAAACGGCCGTTTTTTCGGGAGCAGTGATTTTAATGATGCTTAAAGTAAAAAAAAAAAAAGTGAAATATTCAATTAAATATCGTACCTGGGAGGTGACTATAGTATGCCTGTAAAGTGGCGCGTATTTCCCGTGCTTAGAACAGTCCCTGCACAAAATGTCATTTTTAAAGGAAAAAAAGTCATTTAAAACTGCTTGCGGCTTTAATGTAATGTCGGGTCCTGGCAATATGGATGAAAATCAGTGAGACAAACGGCATGGGTACCCCCCAGTCCATTACCAGGCCCTTTGGGTCTTGTATGGATATTAAGGGGAACCCGACACCCAAATTAAAAAAGGAAAGGTGTGGGGCCACCAGGCCCTATATACTCTGAACAGCAGTATACAGGCGGTGCAAACAAGACAGGAACTGTAGGTTTGTTGTTAAGTAGAATCTGTTTGTAATTTTGAACTGGTACATTTTTAACGTGTTTATCTCCAGCCAAAAAATCTTTTTTAAGCTTTTTGGAAAACATATGGAAGGGTTATCACCCCTGTGACATTTGTTTTGCTGTCTGTGCTCCTCTTCAGAAGATTGAACCTCACTTTTTGTCCCAATGACAAATGCTTTTTGAAAATTTGGGTTTTTTTGTGAAACAAGGATTGGTGATAAAGCATCAGTGGAAAGGAGAAATGTTTTTCCCATATTAACTCTTACAGGAGAGAATCTCCCTTCCTAGTGGTAGATTTCATCTCACTTCCTGTTGTCTCCTTCCATTTGCAAGTAGGAGTCGTTTGTAAATTGGATGTTTGAAAGTAGGGGCCTGCCCTATATACTCAGCAGAAATTTGGGCCTTAGGTGTTGTTGTGGCCACAACACTGTAAGCCCTCACAGGGCCTTGCTGTGAAATATTAGATCAAGAATTGTAATTACATGCCCCTGTTGAACAGGGGCAGAAAAATTAGGCTTTTGGTGGTGGTGCTGGTGCCACAACACTGTAAGTCCTCACTCGCTCTTGGTGGGCGCAGAAACGGGCCCTGCTGTGAAATATTAGATCAAGAATTGTAATTACATGCCCCTGTTAAACAGGGGCTGAAAAATTAGGCCTTAGGCACTGGTGCTGGTGCCACAACACTGCAACCCCTCACAGATACTCTAGTTGGAACGCAGGAACGAGCCCTGCTGCAAAATATTGCAACAAAAATTGTAATTACATGCTCCTGTTAAACAGGGGCTGAAAAATTAGGCCTTAGGCACTGGTGCTGGTGCAACAACACTGCAGCCCCTCACAGATACTCTAGTTGGAACGCAAAGTATTGCATCTAGTTGGAACGCAAAGTATTGCATCAAAAATTGTAAGTACACGCCCCTGTTAAACAGGGGCTGAAAAATTGGGCCTTAGGCACTGGTGGCGGCGCCCAGAACCAAAAATGTTCTTACAAGCTATCAGCGTGATCATTGAGGAGAAAGAGGATAATTACTCAGGATAGTCACTCAGCATCAGCATAGGCAGTCTTTGTAGGGATCTGAGATTTCAAAAATTTCAAAAAAAATTATTCGGTTACATCAGCATCAGGTGCTTGGTAGCTGGTTGGTGATCCAAGACTGATTCATTTTTATGAAGGTTAGTCGATCGACCTAGTCGGAAGACAGACGCACCCTGTGATCGGTTACAAAGCCTCCAGCAGCACTGAATGTGCGTTCCGAAAGAACACTGGATGCAGGACAGGCCAGTAGCTCAATTGCATACTGTGCAAGCTCTGGCCAGTGATCCATCCTCAAGACCCAGTAACCCAGAGGATTTTTGGTGGGAAAGGTGTCCAAGTCAGATCTTGCCCCTAGGTATTCCTGCACCATGTAAAACAGACGCTGGCGATGGTTGCTGAAACCGATCATACCTTGGGGCTGCGGACTAAAAAATTATCTGAATGCATCGGTCAGAGGGCCACCTTCTCCAGCACTCCTTCTTTAACTGACCGAAGCCTCAGCAACACATTGTCCAGAAACAGGAGTTTGTAACCTCCCAGTCTCTGGGAACGCGTTGCACAGACCTTTCTGCAAGGCCTCCCGAAGATGTTTCATCCTCTGCTCCCTCTGCGACGGCAAGATAAGGTCCACAACCTTACCCTTGTAACGTGGATCAAGGAGGGTTGCCAGCCAGTATTGGTCCTTCTCCCTGATACCACGAATACGAGGATCCTTACGCAGGTTTTGCAGGATCAGGGAGGCCATGCAGCGTAGGTTTGCTGAGGCATTCGGTCCGGAGTCCTTTGGGTCACTAAGGACGACATGGTCCGCAGCCACCTCCTCCCAGCCACGACGTACAAGTCCATGTGTTTCTTGGGACTGATCCCTTAAAGACTGCTGCTGATGCTGAGTGCCAGGCTCCACCTCCATACTGACACAATCCTCCTCCTCCTCGTCCTCTTTCTGTGTGATCGGCAGGCAGGCAGGAACACTGTTGAGAGCTAAGGAAGTCCTCCTCTTCCTGCCTCTGTTCTACCTCAAGTGCCCTGTCCATTATTCCACGCAGCGTGTGCTCCAACAGGTGGACAAGGGGGACAGTGTTACTGATGCATGCACTGTCACTGCTCACCATCCTCGTGGCCTCCCTGATCATGGCTCACTGGCGTGGGGAAAAAAACCAAGCTCCCCTGACCCTGTCCTGGTGCCATAGTCGCACAGGTACTCATTAAAGGCCCTCTGCTGCATGTGCAGCCGCTGCAGCATGGCCAACGTTGAGTTCCACCTGGTGGGCATGTCACAGATTAGGCAGTTCTTGGGCAGGTTAAACTCCTTTTTGGAGGTCCGCCAGCCGAGCACTGGCATTATATGACCGGCGGAAATGCACACAGACTTTCCTGGCCTGCCTCAGGACATCCTGTAAGCCCGGGTACCTGCCCAAGAACAGCTGCACCACCAAGTTAAAGACGTGAGCCAAACAGGGCACATGGGTCATTTGTCCCTGTCGGAGGGCAGAGAGGAGGTTGGTGCCATTGTCGTAAACCACCATTCCTGCCTTAATTTGGCGTGGCGTCAACCACCTCTGAACCTGCCCCTGCAGAGCTGACAGAACCTCTGCCACAGTGTGGCTCCTGTCCCCCAAGCACACCAGCTCAAGCACCGCATGGCATCTTTTGGCCTGCGTACTTGTGTAGCCCTTTGAACGCCTACGGAGAACCGCTGGTTCCGAGGACAAAGCACAGGAAGAGGCCATGGAGGAAGAAGAAGAGGAGGGGGTGGAGGAGAGAGGTGTGTCACAATTATTAGTAGTGGCATTTTGGAGGCGTGGTGGCAGAACAACCTCCAACACTACTGCACCTTGTCCTGCATCCTTCCCAGCTGCCAGCAGAGTCACCCAATGCGCGATGAAACTTAGGTAACGTCCCTGTCCATGCCTGCTGGACCATGAGTCAGCGGTAATATGCACCTTACCGCTGACCGCCCTGTCCAGCGAGGCATGGACATTGCCTTCCACATGCCGGTAGAGAGACTTCCATGAGAAAAAGTGGCGTTTGGGTACCTGCCACTGAGGAACCGCACATTCCACAAACACACGGAAGGGGACAGAGTATACCAAATGAAATGGCAGCAGTTGAAGTGCTAGCAATTTTGCCAAGCTAGCATTCAACTGCTGGGCATGTGGATGGCTGGGAGCGAACTTCTTTCGGCGATGCAGCAGCTGGGGCAGGGAAATTTGCCTGGTACAATCTGACGTTGGTGTACCGAAAGCAGATTGCCCACAAGTACTTTGCTGTGACACACCTAATTTTACACCTTCATTCCTCTCAGTGCAGGTCTCAGAGAGGACTGAAGGTATAATGGGGTTGGAGATCTCAGCTGATAAGGAACAAGGAGAGGTCCTCTTTGTTCTTTGGTGTGGGTCTTTTAGATACGCTTGCCAACGAACTGCATGGCAAGTCAACATATGTCTGGTTAAGCATGTGGTGCCCAAGCGGGAGATGTTTTGGCCATGCGAGATACGCTTGAGACATATGTTGCAAATAGCAGCGGTGCGATCTGATGCACTCGTCTCAAAAAAGGCCCACACCAAAGAACTTTTTGAATAACGCGCAGAGACTGCAGTGCCCTGCACATGCGGAGCTTTGGGGTGTGATGCAGTCAGTGTGCTGCCCTTAGGCTGGCCCCTAGAGGGCATCCTGCCTCGTTGGCGATGTGCCTCCTCCTCCTCTCTCCTATCAGGCACTCACGTTGAGTCAGTGATCTCATCATCCCCTCCCTCCTCATCACTGGAGCAAACCTGGCAGTATGCTGCAGCAGGGTGAGCATGACTGTCAGATTGCTGTCCCTCTTGGGCATCCCCTCTGTCCGTGCTCACGTTACTGCCTTCATCTAGCTCAGTATCATCATCAGAGCCTTCCAAACGCTGGACATCCTCCTGGAGCATGTACCCAACACTTTGGTCAAACAGTTCGAGGGACTCCTCAGGAGGACATGGTGGGGCTAGGGAAGGAGTCACTCATGCCATTGAGCTGAGGGAAGAGGCCGCGTTGGCAGCTGCTTTGCCAGACAAAGTACCCTGAGCATGGGTGAGAGAGGATGAGGAGGATGAGGACGGCTTGGTCATCCACTCGACCAAGTCTTCCGCATGTTGCGGCTCAACACGGCCAGCTGCCGAAAAAAAGGCCAAGCATGTCCCACGGCCACATGCTGATGAGGATGCACCATCTCCACGACCAGCACTGTTGCCTCTAGACACAGAGTCTGCCTGCCCTCTTTTATTGGCTTGTGACTGTCTGCCTCTCCTTGTTGGCCTTCCAGACATACTAATGGCCTGTAGCTGCACTAAGCTGGGATATATATATATATATATATATATATATATATATATATATATATATACTGATACTGCAGCTAGCAAAATCAACTGCCTGCCTGTAGTATAAGAACACCACCAACCTTCTACAGGTAGCTTTAGCTGAACACTGTGCAGGGCTCGCAAAAAACTAACTTGTAGCTTATTTAGTTGCCTGCGGTAGTGATAGGATCAGGAAAACACCACCAACCTTCTACAGGTAGCTTTAGGTGAACACTGTGCAGAGCTCGCCAAAAAATAACTTGTAGCTTATTTAGCTGCCTGCGGTAGTGATAGGATCAGGAAAACACCACCAACCTTCTACAGGTAGCTTTAGGTGAACAATGTGCAGAGCTCGCACTACACTAACTTGTAGCTTATTTAGCTGCCTGCGGTAGTGATAGGATCAGGAAAACACCACCAACCTTCTACAAGTAGCTTTAGATGAACACTGTACAGAGCTCGCAGAACACTAACTTGTAGCTTATTTAGCTGCCTGCGGTAGTGATAGGATCAGGAAAACACCACCAACCTTCTACAGGTAGCTTTAGGTGAATACTGTGCAGAGCTCGCACTACACTAACTTGTAGCTTATTTAGCTGCCTGCGGTAGTGATAGGATCAGGAAAACACTACCAACCTTCTACAGGTAGCTTTAGCTGAACACTGTGCAGAGCTCGCACTACACTAACTTGCAGCTTATTTAGCTGCCTGCGGTAGTGATAGGATCAGGAAAACACCACCAACCTTCTACAGGTAGCTTTAGCTGAACACTGTGCAGAGCTCGCCAAAAAATAACTTGTAGCTTTTTTAGCTGTCTGCGGTAGTGATAGGATCAGGAAAACACCACCAACCTTCTACAGGTAGCTTTAGCTGAACACTGTGCAGAGCTTGCAAAAAAATAACTTGTAGCTTATTTAGCTGCCTGCGGTAGTGATAGGATCAGGAAAACACCACCAACCTTCTACAGGTAGCTTTAGGTGACCACTGTGCAGAGCTCGCACTACACTAACTTGTAGCTTATTTAGCTGCCTGCAGTAGTGATAGGATCAGGAAAACACCACCAACCTTCTACAGGTAGCTTTAGCTGAACACTGTGCAGAGCTCGCAAAAAAATAACTTGTATGTTTAGCGAAACACTGTGAGGAGGACGCACTACACTAACTTGTAGCTTTAGCTGAACACTGTGCAGAGGTCACACTAAACTAACTTGTAGCTTTAGCTAAAGACTGTGAGGAGGACGCACAACACTAACTTGAAGCTTTAGCTGAACACTGTGCAGAGGTCGCACTACACTAACTTGTAGTTTTAGCTGAACACTGTGAGGAGGATGCACTACAATAACTTGTAGCTTTAGCTGAACACTGTGCAGAGGTCGCACTACACTAACTTGTAGTTTTAGCTGAACACTGTGAGGAGGATGCACTACACTAACTTGTAGCTTTAGCTGAACACTGTGCAGAGGTCGCACTACACTAACTTGTAGTTTTTGCTGAACACTGTGAGGAGGATGCACTACACCAACTTGTAGCTTTAGCTGAACACTGTGAGGAGGACGCACTACCCTAACTTGTAGCTTTAGCTGAACACTGTGCAGAGGTCACACTAAACTAACTTGTAGCTTTAGCTGAACACTGTGAGGAGGAGGCACTACACTAACTTGTAGCTTTAGCTGAACACTGTGCAGAGGTCTCACTACACTAACTTGTAGTTTTAGCTGAACACTGTGAGGAGGACGCACTACACTAACTTGTAGCTTTAGCTGAACACTGTGCAGAGGTCGCACTACACTAACTTGTAGTTTTTGCTGAACACTGTGAGGAGGATGCACTACACCAACTTGTAGCTTTAGCTGAACACTGTGAGGAGGATGCACTACCCTAACTTGTAGCTTTAGCTGAACACTGTGCAGAGGTCACACTAAACTAACTTGTAGCTTTAGCTGAACACTGTGAGGAGGACGCACTACACTAACTTGTGGCTTTAGCTGAACACTGTGCAGAGATCTCACTACACTAACTTGTAGTTTTAGCTGAACACTGTGAGGTGGACGCACTACATTAACTTGTAACTTTAGCTGAACACTGTGCAGAGGTCGCACTACACTAACTTGTAGTTTTAGCTGAACACTGTGAGGAGGACGCACTACCCTAACTTGTAGCTTTAGCTGAACACTGTGCACTACACTAACTTGTAGTTTTAGCTGAACACTGTGCAGAGGTCACACTAAACTAACTTGTAGCTTTAACTGAACACTGTGAGGAGGACACACTACACTAACTGTAAATAGCCTAGCTGCCTGACTGTGGTACTAATAGGATCAAAAGAATACCAGCAATTTTCTTCAGGTAGCTGTAAATACTATAACAAGACAAGCCTGCCTGTCAGTAGGAAGATAACAGGAACGGATCTAGCTAAACTGAATACAGTGTGTATATATATATATATATATATATATATATATATATATATACAACACCTGGGATGCATATATATACACAATACACTGTAAGTGCAGCTAACTCACTGACTGTCCTGCCTAATCTAGCTAACTTAAATGAAATGACACTGTCTCTCTCTCTCTCTCTCTAAGCACGCCGGAACACACTACACAGGGCCGCCGTGCAGGCGGCCTTATATAGTGTGGGGCGTGTTCTAAACCCCCTGAGCCATAATTGGCCAAAGTCACCCTGTGTGATCATTCGCAGGCCTAATAAGAAAGACCTTCAGCACTACATCAATACCACTGATACAAGTGGGAAACCTGTACAGCTGCCAGATCAAGGGTACTACTGTTTAATACTACTGAATGTGTCAGGTTACAAATAAAGTCATTGTGGATTACAAATGTGTGCTTTGTGGAGTCAGGATGCTTTACCAAAGCTACTCCGCCTTCAAAGGAAAATGTTGTGGGGACATTCCTGTTTAGCTGTACTGCTGGAACTGTGTTCTGCCGGAAGTTGCAAGGAGCGCCCACTTGAGTCATACTAGCTTGTGTTCCAGAAACGCCAGTGTGCCTCCCTCTGAGAGTGACACGTTGATTTGCAGAGAGACTTCAACGTGTGCTGTTTGCCTTCCATTGTCTAGCTGTCTACCTATAGAAGTCTCAGAGTCTGCCAATTACCGTTGCATCTACTCAAAGGTGCCCTTCTTTCTTCTTGCATCATACCCACCATGCCTGGTAACCCACTCTACAAAGAAGGATGTCAGCTCTCCCTAACTCTGGAGGTCGCCATTAGGCCTCTGGGGGCCCGGGACCTTGCTACAACTATATAGCAAGGTCAACTATAACTATATACAACTTCCGGTTTGCGGTCCACGCTGGTTGCGGGTCCCCTCCTGTTGACGTCACTTCTGGTTTCACTCTCCATGCCAATTCTGACAGCACAGTTGCTCCAATTAAGCCTCAAGAGCTGTATCCTCACCCTGCTGACCCTCTTGGGACATTCTGCTGCTGAACAGTGACCCTTGATACACACTGGGACCACTTTTATGCTGGATCACCTTCCACACTACTGATGCATTTCTTTTCACCATCAATCTTGTAATGCCGCGTATACACGACCGGACTTTCTGGCAGAAAAGGTCCGAAGTAATCATTTCATTTTCGATCATTTTCATATTCCGATCATGTGTGGGCTTCATCTGACTTTTTTTTTCAAAAATTCTGACGAACCTAGAAATAGAACATGTTTAAAATCTTTCCGACGGAATCATTTCCTATCGGGAAAACTGTTTGTCTGTATGCTATTCCGACGGACCAAAAATGACGCAAGAGCAGCTATTGGCTACTGGCTATTGAACTTCCTTCTCCTAGTCCTGTCGTACGTCATCGCGTTCTAAACGAACGGACTTTGGTGTGATCATGTGTAGGCAAGTCCGTTTCAGCAGAACTCCGTCAGAAAGACCTTCAGAGTTTATTCTGATGGAAAAACTGGTCGTGTGTACGCGGCATTAGTGTTTTTAATCCCTTTGGGGATACTTTAATAGTTTTATATACTGCATTTAGAGGCACCTTTTTTTCTGTTTTTGTTGTCATTAGAGTCTGCTCTCCTCCTTGAGTGCTGCCCTAAGTGTTTGAATTAAATTCCTTCATTTCTAATAAAGACAATAATCTGCTCAGTCCTGTTACTCAAAGCGCCCTAAAACATATTTTTCTGGACCGTGCAGTTGCATTCACATAACTTCTTTTTAACGTGAAACTGGATGTATGACTATATACCAAATATATAAGTATATCTGTGACTTCAATTAGGCTGTTAAAAGATTATCAAAAGGTATTTTGGAAAACTATGCATTACAGAAAGTAAAGTTAACATGGGCTCATAATTATATCTAACTTACTGGAGGAGTCTGGTGAAATTAGTTATCTGCTGCCTTCTTACATCAGAAGCTAGAGCTTTAGGCATAGTTTGTGGCTCTCTTTTCGTCTGCTTTAAAATGCTTGATGTTCTCACTAGCCTTGGGTGTCCCTAGCCAATTAAGTTTTGCAGGTCAGGGAACTCAAGCACACTGATCTAACTACTTGAGTCACCAAGGAATATAAGAAGCTATCAGGTAGTTTAACAATGCTGCACCTATGAGAAAACTGAAATATCAGTTTTTACATGCACTGAAACTTTATACTGTACGCTGTTTTCTTAAATAGCTTAGAAACATTATTCTTATGATAGCCAAAATTGTTTAATCTTTAACCATGCAACATGGACATTTATTTAATCTCTGATTGGAAAGAAGCATTAAAGAGTGATATAAGTAACAGGAAGCAGAGGTTGCCTGTGAACATGCATGCACATGGTTTCCAGTATTTGCGCCCATGAATACATTCATTTGTAAACATGGAAATACAAGCACATACATTGAAATCCATGCTATTATTTCCCTAATGGGATTGGCACTGCTCAAAGCAGTCTGCTAGACCATTGTCTGCAACCTCACTAAAAGAAACATTATTCAGAGTCTATTCAGGGTCCCTAAATAGGCGGGTGAGCTCAGTAATTATCTTGAATTCTATATTAAAAAGGGCATCTTTTCTTTTTGTCTTCGTTAGGTTAATAAGGCCTGCTAATGGGATGTGTGGGAGATGAGGTGCACTAATAGCACTAAACAGGACTTTCATATATAAATATATATATATATATATATATATATATATATATATATATATATATACAGTGGCTGGATGGAGACTGATGACAACATAGATAACAATATTGCAATTTTTGTTTAAACTTTGCTTATCCACAGTGTCCAACATTTTACCCTGGGCAATGTAATTTGTGAATAATGGTGTTCTTATTACCATTTCAGAAAGTTGGGAAAAGAAGTTTAAAGCATATGTTAACCCCCCCCAAAAAATGGATCCTGCTCCTTTAAAGTTTTGGACCCCTGTAAAACCTAAAAAGCCTGGCTGATCCTGCCAGTTTCTCCCCTCCCCTCTGTAAACTGACCACGGTAATCATGGCTGCTAAGCCCTTACACTGTGGTCAGTTTGCATGTCTCCGTCATCCCCAGCCCTTCTGTCTCTCCTCTCTGCTCTTGTGTCCACCCCCCTCCCTCCCTGCCTGTCGGCTCCTGCGTCAGGGTCTGCCCCCACCCCCCCCTCTGCTGTTGTAATAACCTTATTTACTTTATATAATCGACTCTGTCTTATAATATGTCCCCCTGTGTGTGTGTTGTATAAAAAGCCATATATACCTTATCTGTGAGCGCCGATCAGCGGTCACGTGATGTGCTGGCTCTCTCTGGATCTCTCCTCCTCCCCTCCAGACTGATGTCAGCGGGGTAATCTTGGCCCCTCCCACTGCATCTGTCAGACGGGGAGAGGAGAGATGCGGCGTGTCACGTGACCGCTGATCAGCGCTCACAGATAAGGTATATATTGCTTTTTTTTATACAACACACACACAGGGGGGCATATAATTATAATACAGTGGATTATATAAAGTAAATCATGTGGGTTAACAAACCCTTTAACTAAAAGTCAAAGGAAATATCATGACAACAGTTTATATTACCATTTCTCATAGTACTATATCATCGTTAGTCATCCATATTTTGAATACACCCATGTCTTATGGACTCCCAACACACGTTGATCTTCCATTATGGCTCTTTTTGATCTGAGTTGTTCACCCTACAGTAGACAATAGTTTTCTATTTTTAAAGCAACCCAACCATATTTATCCTATTATATAATATACAGTTCACCATGGTCCTTACTACACTGACACTAGAGTTGACCAAAGAGTGTGGTTAAGGTGCACTTGGACTTGGACTTCGCATGTAGATGTGGAGGATAGGTGTGTATATGCCCAAACAATATAAGAAAGAAATAAATGTTTTTTTTACAAGCATCAGTGCATCAACAAAATCCTGTTCAAGTCTGGTGGAACTTCCTAAAGCTTTGTTGGGGTTCAATAAGTAAAATAGAAACTAGAAATAAACTAGAGATGGACAAACTCACAGCATATCATATTTCCAGCCAGATGGTCAAGAATTCTTCTAAAGGATGGTTGGTACATCCAGGTCTGCTGACACATGTTGGGACCTTATAGACCAGTTTTTGTCTAAAGCCAATTCATTCACATATATTATTGTTTATTGGCTGCCTTACACTGAGCATAGTAATTTGCAAATAGCTCTATAGCTTTATCTCTTAATAATTGGATAAAATTTAAATTGATTTATTTGTTCTTTTGGAAAAGTCTTTCGACTTCTCGATTTCACCTCCTTAAGTACAACTTTCCTTTGAAATTTGTATTTTATACCTGGGTAAATTTCAGTAAGTACATTTTGTTATGATAGCCACCACAACAACATAAAAAATCAAAGAAGAAAGGCCACTAAAAGCAGCACTGAGTAGAGTAGAAAACATTTAGACAGCCTGAAAATGACACCTGGATGCCTGCTATTTTTTTTGCTGCTCTTTGTTACACTTCCACATTTCCAAGCTTCCAAGAGTACCTTTATTCTACTGATTACTAAATTAGTGTTTGAATAAATGAGTCTTCCCTTTCATTGATGTTTTTTCTCCATTCTGCCATTTTACATATCAGCATCACAAAGCCTTTGTAAATCACAGCCTCTATTTACTGTGAATATGTCTTTCATCTTTATCTTATGCCCCACATTTCTCTGTTGCTCTTACTTATGGCAGTTACTTGTTTCAGCTAAATACATTTGTGTCTCTCTGTGTTAGGGCTAAAAATATAGTTTCACATGTGTTGTGGTGCTATTAATTGTAAATGGTACACCAAGCACTAAAGCAATGCAGCTCTGATGCACATGTGTTGCATCGTACCACTAATGTGCACTGTGGTGCTCTGCATTGGAAACAGGGCCAGATTAACATAGGGGCTCTTGGAGCTGCAGCTCCAGGCCCCTTACCTTAAGAAAGGCCCATTTGACCCCCCAAAAACAAGAAAAAATACCCCATCAGGTTTTGAGGGTCGTAGAAACCCCATGTGGGGGGTAGGTAGCCGAAGACCTACCCCACCACTGGTCAAAATTGGGGGGCTCCTAAGACCTATGGTTCTGAAGATACAGAGCTCCTTGTGCAGCCTGTCAGAAGCTACATACAGAGTGGCCAGTTAAATACAAGCTGGCACACTCTGTTTGCAGCAGATTCAGAGGATGAGCTCACAGTGCCTCTCCTCACTTCTTGTCAGAGGCACTGAGCTCAATGGACAGCTTGGAGTCTTTGACCAATGGTAAATTATCATTGGCCCCAGCTGTCCAATAAAAATGCTGCTGTGCAGTGTCATAGAAGGGGGCATATATCTAAAAGACAAATGTTCCCTTTCAGCCCAGCCCTCTTAAAGGGTTTGTTAACCCATATATATATAAAACTATGCCAGCACCTCTATTAGAGGCTGGCATAGCACACTGTGTCAGTAGTTTTACAAAACGAGCACTGTAAATACCTAATGAGAGCTGTCTTCAATGACTGACGGCTGCTGGCTTCTGAGGGAGGGGCCATGATCTCTCTCTGACGTCAGCCGGGCAGATCACATGGCCGCTCGTCTCCTCCACAGAAACCACCTATCGGTGCTGGAAAGCGGCCGCGAGTCACATGAGCGGGCCTGAAGACAGCTCAAATTAGGTATTTACAACACTCGTTTTGTAAACCTAATGACATAGTGTGCTATGCCAGCCTCTAATAGAGAGGCTGGCAGTGAAAATGTTATGATTTTAATTTACAAGCAATAGCGGCGGGGGGGGGGCGGGGGGATAGACACAGAGGCAGATGACAGGGAGGAAGGAGGGGGGAGAGAGGAGACAGAGGGGACAGCGTATGAGGGAGGGCCGCAATTAGACCACGGTGATCAGGGCGGAGCATCCCTGGTTATCGTGGTATTTAGAGAGGGCATACAGAAAGTGCAATGTTCAGGGTTTTTTTTTCTTACAGTTTAGAGGGGGCAGATTATTTGTCCATTAAGCCACCTGCTTGAGTACAGTTTTTAAAAATATAGTAAATTACAAATAATATATAATAATTATTTGTATATTACTTACGTATGGTAATTAACCCCTTGCCACCCAGGCCAATTCTGACACTTCTCTCCTACATGTAAAAATCATAATTATTTTTGATAGAAAATTACACTGTCAAAAGGGCCACCGGTTCAGTAGGGGGCCCCGTGATAGGCTCCTGGTATCCTGTGATATTAAAGCGGTAGTAAACTTTAGCTAACTAACTTAGCTAAAGCTAACATTACTACTTTTTAGAGGCCCTGAGGTAGGTTATGCCATAATGTACAGTATCTCACAAAAGTGAGTACAAGTGAGTGAGTACACCCCTCACATTTTTATAAATATTTTATTATATCTTTTCATGTGACAACACTAAAGAAATGATATGTTGCTAGAATGTAAAGTAGTGAGTGTACAGCTTGTATAACAGTGTAAATTTGCTGTCCCCTTAAAATAACTCAACACGCAGCCATTAATGTCTAAACCGCTGGCAACAAATGTGAAAATGTCCAAATTGGGCCCAAAGTGTCAATCGTTTGTGTGGCCACCATTATTTTCCAGCACTGCCTTAACTCTTTTGGGCATGGTGTTCACCAGAGCTTCACAGGTTGCCACTGGAGTCCTCTTCCACTCTTCCATGGCCATATCACAGAGCTGGTTGATGTTAGGGTTTAGATCTGGAGACATGCTTGGCCAGTCCATCACCTTTACCCTTAGCTTTTTTAGAAAGACAGTGATCGTTTTGGAGGTGTGTTTGGGGTTGTTATCATGTTGTTATACTGCCCTGCGGCACAGTCTCCGAAGGGAGGGGTTCATGCTCTGCTTCAGTATGTCACAGTACATGTTGGCATTCATGGTTCCCTCAATGATTTGTAGCTCCCCAGTGCCGGCAGCACTCATGCAGCCCCAGACCATGACACTCCCACTCTAGGCAAGGCACACTTGCTTGACTCTAGGCAAGGCACACTTGTCTTTGTACTCCTCACCTTTGTACTCCTCACCTGGTTGCCGCCACACACACTTGACACCATTTGAACCAAATAAGCTTATCTTGGTCTCATCAGATCACAGGACATGGTTCCAGTAATCCATGTCCTTAGTCTGCTTGTCTTCAGCAAACTGCAGGCTTTCTTGTGCATCATCTTTAGAAGAGGCTTCCCTCTGGGACTACAGCCATGCAGACCAATTTGATGCAGTGTGCGGCGTATGGTCTGAGCACTGACAGGCTGACCCCCCACCCCATCCACCTCTGCAGCAATGCTGGCAGCACTCATACGTCTATTTCCCAAAAACAACCTCTGTATATGACTCTGAGCACGTGCACTGAACATTTTTGGTCGAACATGGCGAGGCCTGTTCTGAGTGGAACCTGTCCTGTTAAACCGCTGTATGGTCTTGGCCACCACGCTGCAGCTCAGTTTCAGGGTCTTGGCAATCTTCTTATAGCCTAAGCCATCTTTATATAGAGCAACAAATCTTTTTTTCAGATCCTCAGAGAATTCTTTGCCATGAAAAGCCATGTTGAACTTCCAGTGACAAGTATGAAAGAGTGAGAGCGATAACACCAAATTTAACACACCTGTTCCCCATTCACACCTGAGACTTTGTAACATTAACGAGTCACATGACAACGGGGAGGGAAAATGGCTAATTGGGCCCAATCTGGACATTTTCACTTGGGGGTGTACACACTTTTGTTGCCAGCGGTTTAGACATTAATGGCTGTGTGTTTATTTGAGAGGACAGCAAATTTACGCTGTTATACAAGCTGTATACTCACTACTTTACATTGTAGCAAAGTATCATTTCTTCAGTGTTGTCACATGAAAAGATATAATAAAATATTTACAAAAATGTGAAGGGTGTACTCACTTTTGTGAGATACTGTATGCACATCATATTAGCACATTAGGGTACACTTACCTGTAAGACTGAGCCCTCCAGCGCTGTGCTGTGATCAATCCGGTGGGTCTCAGGCGCTTCCATCTTCACCTGGTCTTGTTTCTGGTTTCTATGCCTTCGGTCACTTGCCTTGGCCGGGGGGGCGTTAATGTCACTCCCACGCATGCTCATGCGCATCCTCTCTCTCTCTCCCTCATCCTCCCTCTTTCTCTCTCATCCTCCCTCCCTTACCTCTCACCCCTCTCTCATCCTGTTCTCTCTCTCTCTCTCTCTCTCTCTCATCCTCCCTCTCTCTTTTTAATTTAATTTGTTATAACAAAAAATGTTTGCATTTTTATTTTTTTATTCATTTTTTAATTTTTTTAAAAGCCCCACCAAAACCCTCAGCACCAGGCCCATGATGTTCTTAATCTGGCCCTGTTTGGAAATATTACTGCATGTTCATGTTTTGGTCCATTTCTGCGTGTTGGCAGCCCTTTCACAATTAATACTAAAACATATGATTACTGTAACATATGATAACACATGAATGCTCATTAATGACCTTGTATCAACACAATGTGCAGGGATGGACAGGTGTGATCCTACTGTTTTCATTTGTTACTGTAAATTTTACCAAAAGGTGGTTTCTAATTTGACTTTTAAATGTTTTGCTTCATTGCTGAGCCATATTTGTATTGTCTTTAGATTTCCCAACTAGTTGCAGTTTTCTAGTTATCTGTTTTGGATGGTTTAATCCCTATCCCTGGGAATAATATATCTAAAACACTTTTAAATGGCTTTAGATTTATTTTAAGGCATTCTATATGTTGCTTGACATGCCAACCAGATGACTGGTTGATCTCTGAATTGGGATCAAATATTTAATACCTCTGTGCTCAGTAAAAACAATTAATACATCACTGTGTAACATAAATAAAGAAATAATAAAATTAATAAAAAATAATAAAAAATTAATAAAAAATGTATAAGAAAATAATTAATAGGGAGGGGGAAGCTGCACTCCTTTATTCCTGAATACAAGAAAATAAACAGAAGAAAAAATGAATGTTGAGCTTCCCCTTTAAAAATTAAAATATCAGTCCCTAATGTGCAAAACAATTTAGTCATCACACCAACATCATAGTGAATGATAAATCCAAAAACCATACACACAATTATATAATCAATCACCATGTGTCAAGTGAAACATTTTTTTCTCAAATCTGCTCTTGAAACATACCAGATTCAGTGCATCACCACCAAGGGTTAAAAGCCTCTTACCGGAGTTATATGAGCCCTTACCAACTGAAGTCATAAACACATACTAAATATATAAGGAAAATGACTTGGCCAGCTTGGTACAAATCACAGATACTGAACATGCCATGAAGATGAACTTGGCCAGCTTGGTATAGATGACAGCCCAGAAAAAGCAGGGAATAAACAGTAAAAAAAAGTGACGTTCACCCTCAGCATCAGTGGACGTAATGACGGCAGCCATTGTTGTGTCATGGTTGGGATTCAAACTGATGACCATAGTTCTGTAAGACATAAGTGATGGAAAAGCATATCAACTAACTCCAATTTACTACCCCCTAGGTATTTTTCTTTTTCTTTTTTTTTGTAGCATTTTTAAATAGGGGGGAGCCTTCACTAAATAAGCAGACCTTTCATTTTTAGTGAAAGGTCCGCTTTAGGCAACACAATGCTGGCCCGTCCTGCCAGCAGCCTATGAAAGGCTGGAGATAACCAAGCAGAGGGGAGTCAACATCTTTCCAGTCACAGTGGGGCTGTATGGTTCTTGTTGAAGCTAGAGAAGGTGTGTTGTCATTAGGCATTCAGAGACAGCCAGCCATAACCAGGTTTTGTGTCCACTGAGTGCTCATTCAAAGCAAGGTTGCAGCTGTGCTGTCTGTTGAATTTGTGGGGTCTGAGTTGAGAGGGTTTTTTTAATTAGAAAGGTAATTGATATTCTTCCAGGAAAGGAACAGAAATTCTGCTAAATTTTCTAAAGGAGAATTTATATGAAAACAGTCCATTAGACAGTCCAATGCAGCTGCTAATGTTTCTTGAAATGTGCATTTTTTTTTTACTGGTGTTAAAGTGAGCTTGCTAACCAACAATTAGCAGTAGCAAGTGGATAAGCAATAGCAAGTGGATAAGATTTTACTGATTTTAGATAAAGTCTACGTAGCAAACACACCTTATATGAGATGCACTAGCAGCAGTCTGTGTCTAAATCCCAATTCAACCTTTTCTAAAATTGTTATAATTCAGGTAAGGGTCATATACAATTATAAATTAGTCTCTCAGTACAAGCAGAGTCAGACCATGGCTCTCTCACACAAAGTAGCAGTCCAGCCACCCCCCACTGCACACTACTCCAATCAACAGTGCTGCTTATGGAGTAAGAGAACTGTTGATTAGAGCAGTGCTGCAGGTGTGTTGCACTGCTGGATTTTACAGGCAGGTTTCCTTATCTATTTAGAGAAGGACAGTCTGGGAGATCGCAGGTTAAAGAAACAATAGTGGGTACTGACAGTGGAGTGTAGCAGCCCAGACAACTGCGCAGCATACCAGAGACTGTGTGGAGACACAGGTCTCAAGGAGAAGCTAAACTATGCAGTTTAAAGTAATACTAAAGGCTTGCATTTTATTTTCATTTTAAATACCAAACATGTTATACTTAACTGCTTTGTGCAATGGTTTTGTACAGAGCAGCCCCAATCCTCTTCTTTTTGCCCCCCCCCACGCACCCCAGCGGTCCTGGCTCCAATCCCAGCCGAGAACCCCCAGTAGCAACCCCATCTCCTGGAGGAATTGCCTCACCTCAAGGGTCAGTCTGATGGCAAGCAATTCTTGATTTCTGACGGAATAGTTCTTCTCTGCTGGGGAGATTTTTTGGAGAAGAAGGTGCAGGGATAGGGATACTTAGCGCCCTGTGCTACTGTAAAAGAATGGTTCTGACTCCTATTTAGGACACATTGACCTTGATGTAGAAGGGATTTGTGATGTCCGGTTTTGTTAGAGCAAGATCAGAATGGAAGGCTCGCTTCAAGATATGGAACAATTTGACTGCATTGGAAGGTCAGGGCTTGGGGTCAGCTTTTTTCCAGGTTAGGGTAGTAATAGGAGCAAAAGAACAGAGTAGTTGTTTATGAACTGCTAATAATAGTTGGTAAATTCTACAAAGCATTGTGTAGCTTTAAAACCACTACACAAGGGCCATCTGGAGATAGCAGCAACTTGATCCAGGGTCCATTAAAAGACCATCTTTAGAGACTATATAGTACAAAAAAGCAACTGAGGAAGTTCAAAGACATTTTTCAGCTTTAGTATAGAGTTTTTTTTTTTTTTTTTTTACAGAGGTGTTGCAAGATGGCATGGACATGGTGTCTATGTGTGGGCAGGTCTGAGGAGAAAATTAATATATTGCAAGGGTAGATGACAGCACGCTTGTAGAGCTGCCATTTTACTTGGGGATTAAATACCCACTGCCGCTTGCTTATTGGTTGCAGCTGTTACAGCATACTGGGACTGGTTATATTGATACGAACTGATAAAATCATAATCATCCCCTAATAACTTTACAAATACAGAGATGGAGATAAAAATGTTCCTTGAAAAAGCATATAAAAATATAAATTGACATAAACACCACATAAAAATTGTGAAACATAAAATTACATAAAATAAATACCAGTAACACCTGTTCTTGGTAATTCTTTGCACCTATTTGCACTCTTGTGGTGAGAAAACAAACTGCATCACAACTATATACTTCCTATTAAAAATCAGTTAGGAAACAGTTGAGGTCTGTGTTAAAGTTGAGTCCATGTGCATCCATCTTGTTTCATTTTGTGAGATTTGCTTTCTAAAGTTATCTACTCTTCGATGTTTTTTCACTCTATCAATACCATAAAACACCAGGCAGCTAGAGTCTCGAAAAAAAAAGGCAAAAAATAGCCTGGCCATTAAGGGGGAAAATCTTCCGGTCTGTAAGTGGTTAAAATATTTTTTTGTTTTTAACAGTTTATCTCTATCCACATTGTGAACAAGTCATTTAGTACTTTTGAGAAGCCAATTATATGTAGATTTATTAGGTACACCTTACTAGTACTGGGTTGGACCCCCTTTTGCCTTAAGACCTTTCTTAATTCTACATGGCATAGATTCCACAAGGTGTTAGAAACATTCCTCAGAGATTTTGCTCCATATTGACATGATAGCATCACAAAGTTGCTGCAGATTTGTCGGCTGCACATCCATGATGTGAATCTCCTGTTCCACCACATCACAAAGGTGCTCTATTGGATTGAGATCTTGGTGACTGTGGAGGCCATTGGAGTACAGTGAACTTAATACTCAGGTAGGCCGTGTTGTTTAAACAATGATCAATTGGTACTAATGGGCTCAAAGTGTGTTGTACGTTCAGAGATGGTATTCTGCATACCTTGGTTGCACCAAGGTTATTTGAGTTACTGTTGCCTTTGTATCATCTCAAACCAGTCTGTCTATTCTCCTCTGACCTCTGACATCAACAAGACATTTTCGTCAACACAACTGCCGCTCACTACATATTTTCTCTTTTTTTGGACCATTCTCTGTAAACCCAGAGATGGTTGTGCATGAAAATCCCTGTAGATCGGCAGCTTTTGAAATATTCAGACCAGCCCGTCTGGCACCAACAACCATGCCACGTTCAAAGTCACTTAAATCCTCTTTCTTCCTCATTCTGAACTGCAGCAAGTTGTCTTCACCATGTTTAGATGCCTAATGCATTGAGTTCCTGCAATGTGATTGGTTGATTAGTGTTTCCAAGCAATTGAACAGGTGTACCTAATAAAGTGGCCGGTGAGTGTATATCTCCAATGGTTTTATAAATGAAAAATAGCCATCTTTAAAAATAGTCATACATTTTTATTTAAACATATTAAAATATACAATTCTTATATAAAAATCAGTTAGATACCGGTTGACAAATGCTAGGGACTCGAAATGTAGGGTGCACAGAGAATATTGAATGTGGATCGACGTGTTTCACGGGGTAACCCGCTTCCTCAGGACCTCGGATCTCCAACAAAGCAATAAGGACTACAATAATATTCAAAGACACATATTAGACATTTTGCAAAGATGTATAAAACCCACATACAAATTTTCACTAATTATATAAACAAATTTTAGATTTTAACGGGATAAAGTAAATCCAACACCCTTACCCCTGCTTGAAGAAAGGAAGAAAAAAACAAAAAACAAAAGAAACACCCCACCCTTCAATATATAGCCAATAATGTGCATACATGTGTATTCAAACATTAATGCATACCCATACCTCCACATACAGGGAGCTGTGATCAGTGTCCTGTCACTAGGCAGAATGGGGAAATGCTTGTTTACATCAGCATTTCCCCGTTCTTCCTCTCTGTGAGACGATCGTGGGTATCCCTGTGGACATCGAGTCCGTGGGACCCGCAATCACACTCACAGAGGTCGCTGCGGGCACGCACACGCCCGCAAAACGCTTTTTAAAGGGAAACGTACAGGTACGTTAATCTGCCTGTACGCGCCCTTCTGGCAAAATATATCGGCGTGAGCCGGTCGGCAAGCGGTTAAGAGGGAGAATGAGAATCCTCTGCTGCTGAAAAGGCACTGTTTTAATCAAGCTAAATCATATATTATTATGCTATGTTATAGCATAATAATTTATTATTTATCTATTTACCGTGAAATTACTGGTTGGAAGTTATAACTTCAAACTTCAGTAATTTGTCCGTTAAGCCACTTGCTTGAGTACAACAATATATAATAATTATTTGTATATTACTTATGGTAATTAACCCCTTTCCACCCAGGCCAATTCTGACACTTCTCTCCTACATGTAAAAATCATCATTTTGTTACTAGAAAATTACTCAGAACCCTCAAACATTATATATATTGTTTTAGCAGACGCCCTAGGGAATAAAATAGTGGTCGTTGCAACTTTTTTTTTTTGACTTGTGTACAACCAGCTAGCCCATACATCAGGGGTCTCAAACTGGCAGCCCTCCAGCCCTCCCAAGTCCCACGAGGCATTGCAAGGCTGACAGTTGCAAGCATGACTCCCACAGACAGAGGCACGATGGGACTTGTAGTTTCGCAACAGCTGGAGGGCCGCCAGTTTGAGACCCCTGCCATACATAGATCGATTATGGCTGATCTCTTCTTAATTGGCTTCATTTCAATAAATGTATTGCCTGTTTAACCACTACGGTGTCCCTAAACATCCTTCCACAAACCTTAACATTTTTCCTTCCCAGACTCCTTCATCCTTCTGTCAGGATCATTTAGTGCTAATGCTCCTCATTCCAGCATCCGGGTGTTGGCTGTTGCATTCCTCCTGTCTGTGTTCACCTGCAAGGTGATTGATCTAGTCAGTCATCTGATATAATCTGATATAAGCAAACCGAACACTCTATCCCTTGCTTGTGATAGAGACAGAGTTACCTGCATTGTTCCTGATCAAGCCTCCCATTTGTCTGCCCTGCTTTGCTGTTGGATTCCCCTGTGTATGATCTGGATCGGATATTGGACTATTCCCTGAACTCAGCCTGCCTTTTACCTGGACTGTTATAGAACCACACTATCTGTCTGCTAAACTGCAAGTAGTCTGTTGTTTGCTCTGTTTGCGTCTGCCCTGGTGTGGTGGCCAGGCACTATAGCATTGTGTACAAGTCCTGGGGGCAACCAAGTACCGGTAGGCCTACTTGCCTTAAGGGAAAGGGGGCTGCTATAGGTGAAGCACACAGTAGCTAGCTATAGTGTCTGACCACCTGCATTGGGGTAGATTCATGACCAGGGCCGGATTAACATAGGGGCTATTGGAGCTGCAGCTCAAGGCCCCTTACCTTAAGATAGGCACATTTGCCCAAAAAAACCAAGAAAAAAAACCCATCGGGTTTCGAGGGTCGTAGAAACCCCATTTGGGGGGTAGGTAAACAAAGACCTACCCCACCAATGGTCAAAATTGGGGGGCTCCTAAGACCTAGGGTTCTGAAGATATGGGGCTCCTTGTGCAGCCTGTCAGAAGCTACATACAGAGCGGCCAGTTTAAATACAAGCTGGCACACTCTGTTTACAGCAGACTCAGCGGGTGAGATCACAGTGCCTCTTCTCACTTCTTGTCAGAGGCACTGAGCTCAATCGACAGCTTGGAGTCCTGGACCAATGGTAAATTATCATTGGCCCCAGCTGTCTAATAAAAATGCTGCAGTGCAGTGTCATAGAAGGGGGCATGTGTCTAAAAGACAAATGCTCCCTTCCAGCCCTGCCCTCTTAAAGGGTTTGTTAACACATATATATAAAACTATGCCAGCCCCTCTATTAGAGGCTGGCATAGCACACTGTGTCAGTAGTTTTAAAAACGAGCAGTGTAAATACCTAATTAGAGCTGTCTTCAGGCCGGTGACATGACTCACGGCCGCTTTCCAGCTCTGATGGATGGCTTCTGAGGGAGGGGCCGAGATCTCCCTCTGATGTCAGCCGGGGAGATCACATGGCCATTCGTCTCCTTCGCAGAAGCCACCCATCAGAGCTGGAAAGCAGCCGCGAGTCACGTGCCAGCCTCTAATAGAGAGTCTGGCGGTGAAAATGTTATGATTTTAATTTACAAGCAATAGCGGCGGGGGGGCGGGGCCGGGCCGGAGATAGACACAAAGGCAGATGACAGGGAGGAAGGAGGGGGGAGAGAGGAGACAGAGGGGACAGTGTATGAGGGAGGGCCGCAATTAGACCACGGTGATCAGGGCGGAGCATCCCTGGTTATCGTGGTCTATTTAGAGAGGGCATACAGGAAGTGTAATGTTCAGGGGTTTTTTTTCTTACAGTTTAGAGGCGGCAGATTACACAGCACAAGTGCTGTGCTGTGTAATCTGCTTTAAGGGACCAGAATCTACATATTTTTTTGGGGTTAACAAACAGTTTGATTAGAAGGAAAAAACATGTGTTTATGTGTATAAGATTTACTCATAATCCTATGTTTTTCTCACACAGTTACGATGAAGAATGAGAATCTTCTGCTGCTAAAAAGGTACAAGTTAAATCATATATTATTATGCTATATGTTATAAGATAATAATTTATTATGTATATTCTTACTGTGAATTTACTGGTTGGAAGTTACAACTTCAAACTTCAGTAATTTGTCAGTTAAGCCACCTGCTTGAGTACAGTTTTGGAAAATACAGTAAATTACCTTAAAAATAATATATAATAATTATTTGTATATGACAATTAACTCCTTGCCACCCAGGCCAATTCTGACACTTCTTTCCTACATGTAAAAATCATAATTTTTTTGCTAGAAAATTACACTGCCAAAGGGCCACCGGGTCAGTAGGGGGCCCAGTGATAGGCTCCTGGTATCCTGTGATATTAAAGCGGTAGTAAACTTCGCTAACATTGCTACTTTTTAGAGGCCCTGAATAGGGATGAGCCGAACACCCCCCGGTTCAGTTCGCACCAGAACCTGCGAACGGACCGGACCGAAAATTCGCATGAACGTTAGAACCCCATTGACGTCTATGGGACTCGAACGTTCGAAATCAAAAGTGCTCACTTTAAAGGCTAATTTGCATGGTATTGTCCTAAAAAGGGTTTGGGGACCCGGGTCCTGCCCCAGGGGACATGTATCAATGCAAAAAAAACTTTAAAAAACGGCCGTTTTTTCGGGAGCAGTGATTTTAATGATGCTTAAAGTTAAAAAAAAAAAAGTGAAAGATTCCTTTAAATGTCGTACCTGGGGGTGTCTATAGTATGCCTGTAAAGTGGCGTATGTTTCCAGTGCTTAGAACAGTCCCTGCACAAAATGTCATTTTTAAAGGAAAAAAAGTCATTTAAAACTGCTTGCGGTTTTAATGTAATGTCGGGTCCTGGCAATATGGATGAAAATCAGTGAGGCAAACGGCATGGGTACCCCCCAGTCCATTACCAGGCCCTTTGGGTCTTGTATGGATATTAAGGGGAACCCTGCACCCAAATTAAAATAGGAAACAGCAGTATACAGGCTCTGTACTCTGAACAGCAGTATACAGGCGGTGCAAACAAGACAGGGACTGTAGGTTTGTTGTTAAGTAGAATATGTTTGTAATCTTAAACTGGTACATTTTTAACGTGTTTAGCTCCAGCCAAAAAAATCTATTTTAAGCTTTTTGGAAAACATAGGGAAGGGTTATCACCCCTGTGACATTTGTTTTGCTGTCTGTGCTCCTCTTCAGAAGATTTCACCTCACTTTCTGTCACAATGACAAATGTTTTTTGAAAATTTGGGTTTTTTTGTGAAACAAAGATTGGTGATAAAGCATCAGTGGAAAGGAGAAATGTTTTTCCCATATTAACTCTTACAGGAGAGAATTTCCCTTCCTAGGTGTAGATTTCATCTCACTTCCTGTTATCTCCTTCCATTTGCAAGTAGGAGTCGTTTGTAAGTTGGATGTTTAAAAGTAGGCGCCTGCCCTATATACTCTGCAGAAATTTGGGCCTTAGGTGTTGTTGTGGCCACAACACTGTAAGCCCCCACAGGGCCCTGCTGTGAAATATTAGATCAAGAATTGTAATTACATGCCCCTGTTGAACAGGGGCAGAAAATTTGGGCCTTTCGTGGTGGTGGTGCTGGTGCCACAACACTATAAGTCCTCACTCGCTCTTGGTGGGTGCAGAAATGGGCCCTGCTGTGAAATTTTAGATCAAGAATTGTAATTACATGCCCCTGTTGAACAGGGGCTGAAAAATTGGGCCTTAGGCACTGGTGCTGGTGCCGCAAAACTGCAACCCCTCACAGATACTTTAGTTGGAACACAGGAATGAGCCCTGCTGCAAAGTATTTCATCAAAAATTGTAATTACACGCCTCTGTTAAACAGGGGCTGAAATATTGGGCCTTGGGAATAAAAAATTATTCGGTTACATTAGCATCAGGTGCTTGGTAGCTGGTGGTGATCCAAGACTGATTCATTTTTATGAAGGTCAGTCGATCGACCGAGTCGGTGGACAGACGCACCCTTCGATCGGTTACAAAGCCTCCAGCAGCACTGAATGTGCATTCCAAAAAAACGCTGGATGCAGGACAGGCCGGTAGCTCAATTGCATACTGTGCAAGCTCTGGCCAGTGATCCATCCTCAAGACCCAGTAACCCAGAGGATTTTCGGTGGGAAAGGTGTCCAAGTCAGATCTTGCCCCTAGGTATTCCTGCACTATGTAAAACAGACGCTGGCGATGGTTGCTGGAACCGATCATACCTTGGGGCGTTGTCTGAACGCATCGGTCAGACGGCCACCTTCTCCAGCGCTCCTTCTTTGACTGACCGAAGCCTCAGCAACACGTTGTCCAGAAACAGGAGTTTGTAACCTCCCAGTCTCTGGGAACGTGTTTCACAGACCTTTCTGCAAGGCCTTCCGAAAGATGTTTCATCCTCTGCTCCCTCTGTGACGGCAAGATAAGGTCCGCAACCTTACCCCTGTAATGTGGATCAAGGAGGGTTGCCGGCCAGTATTGGTCCTTCTCCTTGATACCACGAATACGAGGATCCTTACGCAGGCTTTGCAGGATCAGGGAGGCCATGCAGCGTAGGTTTGCTGAGGCATTCGGTCCGGAGTCCTCTGGGTCACTAAGGACGACATGGTCCGCAGCCACCTCCTCCCAGCCACGTACAAGTCCATGTGTTTCTTGGGACTGATCCCTTAAAGACTGCTGCTGATGCTGAGTGCCAGGCTCCACCTCCATACTGACACAATCCTCCTCCTCCTCCTCATCCTCTTCCTGTGTGATCGGCGGGCACGCAGGAACACTGGATAAAGGGGGCCTTGAGAGCTAAGGAAGTCCTCTCCTTCCTGCCTCTGTTCTGCCTCAAGTGCCCTGTGCATTATTCCACGCAGCGTGTGCTCCAACAGGTGGACAAGGGGGACAGTGTCACTGATGCATGCACTGTCACTGCTCACCATCCTCATGGCCTCCTCAAATGGTGACAGGACAGTGCATGCATCCCTGATCATGGCCCACTGGCGTGGGGAAAAAAACCAAGCTCCCCTGACCCTGTCCTGGTGCCATAGTTGCACAGGTACTCTTTGATGGCCCTCTGCTGCGTGTGCAGCCGCTGCAGCATGGCCAACATTGAGTTCCACCTGGTTGGCATGTCACAGATTAGGCAGTTCTTGGGCAGGTTAAACTCCTTTTGGAGGTCTGTCAGCCGAGCACTGGCATTATATGACCGGCGGAAATGCACACAGACTTTCCTGGCCTGCCTCAGGACATCCTGTAAGCCTGGGTACCTGCCCAAGAACAGCTGCACCACCAAGTTAAGGACGTGAGCCAAACAGGGCACATGGGTCATTTGTCCCTGTCGGAGGGCAGAGAGGAGGTTGGTGCCATTGTCGTAAACCACCATTCCTGCCTTAGGTTGGTGTGGCGTCAACCACCTCTGAACCTGCCCCTGCAGAGCTGACAGAACCTCTGCCCCAGTGTGGCTCCTGTCCCCCAAGCACACCAGCTCAAGCACCGCATGGCATCTTTTGGCCTGCATACTTGCGTAGCCCCTTGAACGGCTACGGAGCACCGCTGGTTCCGAGGACAAAGCACAGGAAGAGGCCATGGAGGAAGAAGAAGAGGAGGGGGTGGAGGAGAGAGGTGTGCCACAATCCTTAGTAGTGGCATTTTGGAGGCGTGGTGGCGGGACAACCTCCAACACTACTGCACCTTGTCCTGCATCCTTCCCAGCTGCCAGCAAAGTCACCCAATGCACAGTGAAACTTAGGTAACGTCCCTATCCATGCCTGCTGGACCATGAGTCAGTGGTAATATGCACCTTACCGCTGACCGCCCTGTCCAGCGAGGCATGGACATTGCCTTCCACATGCCGGTAGAGAGCCGGAATCGCCTTCCGTGAGAAAAAGTGGTGTTTGGGTACCTGCCACTGAGGAACCGCACATTCCACAAACTCACGGAAAGGGGCAGAGTCTACAAACTGAAAAGGCAGCAGTTGAAGTGCTAGCAATTTTACCAAGCTAGCATTCAAGCGCTGGTCATGTGGATGGCTGGGAGAGAACTTCTTTCGGCGGTGCAGCAGCTCGGGCAGGGAAATTTGCCTGGTACAATCTGACGTCGGTGTACTTGGCTGTGACACACCTAATTCTACACCTTCATTCCTCTCAGTGCAGGTCTCAGAGAGGACTGAAGGTATAGTGGGGTTGGAGATCTCAGCTGATGGGGAGCAAGGAGAGGTCCTCTTTGTTCTTTGGTGTCTTTGGAGTCTTTTAGATACGCTTGCCAATGAACTGCATGGCAGGTCAACATATGTCTGGTCAAGCATGTGGTGCCCAAGCGGGAGATGTTTTGGCCATGCGAGATACGCTTGAGACATATGTTGCAAATAGCAGCGGTGCGATCTGATGCACTCGTCTCAAAAAAGTGTGCTGCCCTTAGGCTGGCCCCTGGAGGGCATCCTGCCTCGTTGGTGATGTGCTTCCTCCTCCTCTCTCCTATCAGGCACCCACGTTGAGTCAGTGACCTCATCATCCCCTCCCTCCTCATCACTGGAGCAAACCTGGCAGTATGCTGCAGCAGGGTGAGCATGACTGCCAGATTGCTGTCCTTCTTGGGCACCCCCTCTGTCCATGCTCATGTTACTGCCTTCATCTAGCTCAGTATCATCATCAGAGCCTTCTAAATGCTGGGCATCCTCCTGGAGCATGTACCCAACACTGTCGTCAAACAGTTCGAGGGACTCCTCAGGAGGACATGGTGAGGCTAGGGAAGGAGTCACTGATGCCATTGAGCCGAGGGAAGAGGCTGCGTTGGTAGCTGCTTTGCCAGACAAAGTACCCTGAGCATGGGTGAGAGAGGATGAGGAGGATGAAGACGGCTTGGTCATCCACTCTACCAAGTCTTCCGCATGTTGCGGCTCAACATGGCCAGCTGCCGAAAAAAGGCCAAGCGTGTTGATGAGGATGCACCGTCTCCACGACCAGCACTGTTGCCTCTAGACACAGAGCCTGCTTGCCCTCTTTTATTGGCTTGTGACTGTCTGTCTCTCCTTGTTAGCCTTCCAGACATACTAATGGCCTGTAGCTGCACTAAGCTGGGATATATATATATATATATATATATATATATATATATATATATACTGATACTGCAGCTAGCAAAATCAACTGCCTGCCTGTAGTATGAGAACACCACCGACCTTCTACAGGTAGCTTTAGGTGAACACCGTGCAGAGCTCGCAAAAACCTAACTTGTAGCTTATTTAGCTGCCTGCGGTAGTGATAGGATCAGGAAAACACCACCAACCTTTTACAGGTAGCTTTAGGTGAACACTGCGCAGAGCTCGCAAAAAACTAACTTGTAGCTTTTTTAGCTGCCTGCGGTAGTGATAGAATCAGGAAAACATCCCCAACCTTCTACAGGTAGTTTTAGCTGAACACTGTGAGGAGGACGCACTACACTAACTTGTAGCTTTAGCTGAACACTGTTCAGAGGATGCACTACACTAACTTGTAGCTTTAGCTGAACATTGTGAGGAGGACACACTACCCTAACTTGTAGCTTTAGCTGAACACTGTGCAGAGGTCACACTAAACTAACTTGTAGCTTTAGCTGAACACTGTGAGGAGGACGAACTACACTAACTTGTAGCTTTAGCTGAACCCTGTGCAGAGGTCGCACTACACTAACTTGTAGTTTTAGCTGAACACAGTGAGGAGGACGCACTACACTAACTTGTAGGTTTGGCTGAACACTGTGCAGAGGTCGCACTACACTAACTTTTAGTTTTAGCTGAACACTGTTCAGAGGACGCACTACACTAACTTGTAGCTTTAGCTGAACACTGTGCAGAGGTCGCACAACACTAACTTGTAGTTTTAGCTGAACACTGTTCAGAGGACCCACTACACTAACTTGTAGCTTTAGCTGAACACTGTGAGGAGGACACACTGCCCTAACTTGTAGCTTTAGCTGAACACTGTGCAGAGGTCACACTAAACTAACTTGTAGCTTTAGCTGAACACTGTGAGGAGGACGCACTACCCTAACTTGTAGCTTTAGCTGAACACTGTGCAGAGGTCACACTAAACTAACTTGTAGCTTTATCTGAACACTGTGAGGAGGACGCACTACACTAACTTGTAGTTTTAGCTGAACACTGTGCAGAGGTCACACTAAACTAACTTGTAGCTTTAACTGAACACTGTGAGGAGGACGCACTACACTAACTGTAAATAGTCTAGCTGCCTGACTGTGGTACTAATAGGATCAAAAGAACACCAACAATTTTCTTCAGGTAGCTGTAAATACTGTAACAAGACAAGTCTGCCTGTCAGTAGGAAGATAACAGGAACTGATCTAGCTAAACTGAATACAGTGTATATATATATATATATATATATATATATATATATATATATACAACACCTGGAATGCATATATATACACAATACACTGTAAGTGCAGCTAACTCACTGACTGTCCTGCCTAATCTAGCTAACTCAAATGAAATGACACTGTCTCTCTCTCTCTCTAAGCACGCCGGAACACACTACACAGGGCCGCCGTGCAGGTGGCCTTATATAGTGTGGGGCGTGTTCTAAACCCCCTGAGCCATAATTGGTCAAAGCCACCCTGGCTTTGGCCAATTACAGCTCTCTCTACTGATGGCGCTGTGATTGGCCAAGCATGCGGGTCATAGTACATGCTTGGCCAATCATCAGCCAGCAATGCACTGCAATGCAGCAGTAAATTATGGGCCGTGACACGCCACACGAATTTGACGGCCCATATCGTTTGCAATTCGGTGAACAGGCGAACAGACGATGTTCGAGTCGAACATGGGTTCGACTCGAACACGAAGCTCATCCCTAGCCCTGAGGTAGGTTATGCCATAATGTACAAGTATGCACAGCATTTTAGCACATTAGGGTACAGTTACCTGTAAGACTGAGCCCTCCAGCGCTGTGCTGTGATCAATCCGGTGGGTCTCAGGCGCTTCCATCTTCACCTGGTCTTCTTTCCAGTTTCTGTGCCTTCGGTCACTTGCCTTGGCCGGGCTGCATTGATGTCACTCCCACGCATGCTCATGCGCATCCTCCCTCTCTCTCTCAACCCCCCTCTTTCTCTCTCATCCTCACTCCCTTACCCCTCACCCCTCTCTCATCCCGTTCTCTCTCTCTCATCCTCCCTCTCTCTTTTTAATTTAATTTGTTATAACAAAAAATTGTTTGCATTTTTATTTTTTTATTAATTTTTAATTTTTTTTAAAAGCCCCACCAAAATCCTCAGCACCAGGCCCATGATGTTCTTAATGTGGCCCTGGGCACAGTGGCTGCATTTGATTGGCAAAGTGGCTGCATTTGATGGGCACAGTGGCTGCAATTGATGGGCATAGTGGCTGCATTTGATGGGCACAGTGGCTGCAATTGATGGGCACAGTGGCTGCAATTGTTGGGCACAGTGGCGGCATTTGATGGCACAATGGCTGCATTTGATGGGCACAGTGAGGCTACAGTTGATGGTTTTTTTTCTGAATTTTTCAGTTTGTTTGCGCCCCCTCAAACATTTTGAGCACCAGCCACCACTGTTCCCATGGACACACTCCTTAACCTTGTGGACAGCCTTCCCAGAAGAGTTGAAGCCTACAGACTAATGCCGCCTACACATGGTCCCGTTTCCGACGGGAAATTTTGGATGTGAGCTTGTTGTTGGAAAGTCCGACAGTGTGTATGCGCCATCGAACATTTGCTGACGTTCTTTCCGCCAACAAATGTTTGCTAGCAGGTTCTCAAATTTTCCGCCAACAAAACTTTGTTGTCGGAAAGTCCGATCGTGTGTACACAAGTCCGCCGCACAAAAGTTTACTCATGCTAGGAATCAAGCAGAAGGAGTCGCACTGGCTATTGAACTCCCTTTTTCTCGGCTCATCGTACGTGTTGTATGTCACCGAGTTCCCACATTCGTAATTGTTGGCCAACATTTGTATGCAAGATAAGTTTGAGCCAACAAGCTTCGAACAAAAATCCACGCTTTTGTTGGCGGAAAGTCCGATCGTGTGTACAGGGCATAAGACTGGGATGCAAAAAAGTTCATGTGCGTGTAAAGGCAGGTCCCAATACTTTTGGCAATATAGTGTATATGCTATAACTTGTGTGGCTAACTCCACCTTTTGCAACTTGTTACACCCTTTTTAGGCTTCATCCACATAGGCATAATAAAATATTTCTGTGTACTCTGGATCTTCCTGCTAAGAGCTGGCAAAAATGTGAAATGTGAAAAATGCTCATTTTGGCATGTAATTACATCCATTTATTTATGTATGGTGTTTAAAAGTGTGCATGCAATTACATGCTTAAATGCAGGTTTATGTGCTTCTATGCACGTTTACACGTAAAAAGTGCAAAATCATTTTCCCTGGGAATGCAAATTTGGGGCATTTTTTATGTGCCTGAATGCAGTGCACAAATATGTGTTTAAATACTTTCATGTACATGGACACATAAGCTAACATGCAGCTGCATTCGGATGCATAACTAACCACCCCCCAGAAACCTCTGAAAGCAGTGTCTTTTTTTACTTCTGTGTGTACAGTTTTGCTCAAAAGCATACCCTGGCAAACCCGGGCAGAAGTTGTGAAATTTTGGTATTTATATTGAAAATATGACTAATCATGCCAAAAAACTGTCTTTTATTCAAGGATGGTGATCACATAAAGCCCTTTGTTATCACATAGTTCTTTGGCTCCTTTTAAAATCATAATGATAACAGAAATCACCCAAATGGCCCTGATGAAAAATTTACATACCCTGGAATGTTTGGCCCTGATAAGGCCTGTACACACGATCAGACTTTTTGACAACACACATGCAAATTAGCTGTTTTGGAGCAACATCCGACCGTGTAAAGGCTCCATCGGACAAACTTTTTCTGTTTCCATCGGACTTTTGTTGGCTGTGCGAACGACAAACTTTCTGGCAACAAAAGTCAGATGGAGCAAAGTCCAATCGTATGTACACAAAAGCATCAAACTTTTGTAAAAACTACAGTACGCGGCCGTGAGAATGTTTCCAGCGTGAACCCATCACGCTGGTTCTCGGTGACAGGGTACTGTACATCTCGTGCTGGCTTCAATAGGAAAAACACATTTTCCTATTGTGGTGAGAGTGAGAGGGAATTCCCCTCTGGGGGCATACCAGGCCCTTGGTCTGGAATGGATTTTAAGGGGAACCCCTTACGCCGAAAAAACGGCATGGGGGTCCCCCCAAAATCCATACCACACCCTTATCTGAGCACGCAGCCCAGCCGGTCAGGAAAGGGGGTGGGGACGAGCGAGCACCCCCCCCTGAGCCATACCAGGCCGCATGCCCTCAACATGGGGGGTGGGTGCTTTGGGGGAGGGGGCGCCCTGCGGCTCCCCCACCCCAAAGCACCTTGTCCCCATGTTGATGAGGACAAGGGCCTCTTCCTGACAACCCTGGCCATTGGTTGTCGGGGTCTGCGGGCGGGAGGCTTATCGAAACCCCCAGATCCCGACCCCCACCCAATGTGAATGAGTATGGGGTACATGGTACCCCTACCCATTCACCTAGGGGAAAAAAGTGTCAATAAAAAAACACACTACACAGGTTCTAAAAGTAATTTATTGGGCAGCTCCGGGGTCTTCTTCCGACTTCGGGGGTCTTCTTCTGACTTCGGGGGTCTTCTTCCAACTTCGGGGGTCTTCTGCCGACTTCGGGGGTCTCTCAGGCCTCTTCTCCCTCTCTCCAGTGTCGTCTCCGCACTCTCTGGTTCTTCTCCGGTGCCTTCTTCCTTCTGCCGGGCCCGGTCTTTTGAGACGTCTTCTTTCCTCTTCTCTTCCAGAGATGTTGACACGACGCTCTCTCCGGCTGTAATGCTGTCTGTGCGCTCTGCTATGACTTATATAGGCGGTGACCCCGCCCCACTATGACATCACAGGGCATGCTGAGACTGTGAGGTCATAAGGGGGCGTGGTCATGTCATTCTATGACCACCAAAAGACATAGGGTATTACGAGAAATAAAAAGAAATGCAGCAGAAATAATATTTCTACAAGAGACCCATATTGCACAGGAAACCAATGTTAAATTATACTTGAGGAATATCCCAATATGGTATTATGGAGGGCAAAAGGAGTAGCAATAGGCTTTGGGAAAAATGTTCATTTTATAGAAGAAAAAAGAAAAGTCGACCCAGAGGGCCACTTCCTTTTTCTGAGAGGGACCTTACAGGGAACGAAATACACGCTTGCAAACGTATACTGCCCCAATAAGAACCCCAAAAAATATTTGGTTGGAATACTGAACAATCTGGAATTTAAACAAGGCAAACTAATACTAGCTGGAGATTTTCATTTCCCCATGGATCATAAATTAGATACTACGTCTGTTGTATTGGATAGAGAATACAAACAACTAAGAAGGATTAAAAAAAAAATACATGAACATCAATTAGTTGATATCTGGAGAATCCTACATCCAAATACAAAAGACTATACATTCCACTCGGCCGTCCACGACAAATATTCAAGGCTAGATCACATCCTAGTTGAGCATAGAGCATGTAACGGAATCAACAATAGGAATAACAACAGTGTCGGACCATGCCCCAGTTGCAATGAAGATGAAATTACAAAGGGAAACCTACGGGAAAGCCCCGTGGAGATTAAATGAGGATTTAATAGATGACAAGGAAATAAAAAAGACAATAATAGAAGAGATCGATCAATATTTTCTGAGGAATGAGATGCCAGAAATAACAAAAGCAAAAATAAGGGAAACACATAAAACAGTCATAAGGGGAAAATGTATTTCTATTTGGGCAAGAAAAAAGAGGGAGAGAGAAAACACTATGGAGAAAATTGTAAAAGAAATATACGATCTGGAACAAAGACATAAAAAACAAGCGGAAGTAGAAACTCATAGTTAATTATAAAACAAGATCAACTAAAAGATCTGATGGAACAGGAAACGAGGAAGGAGTTCAACAGGAGAGATACAAATGGGGTAATAAGCCAGGGAAGCACCTTGCAAAAATTAAAAAAAAAAAGAAGACCTTAAATTATATTGAAAAGATAAAAAATGAGAAAGGAGAAATGGTAAATAAGACAACAGATATTGCATTGGCCTTCCAATCATATTATAGTGCACTTTATGCAATAAGAAATCAAGAGACACAAGAAGAAAAAGAATTAAGGAAAAGCAATATACAAGACTAATGAAGGCCAAATTACCAAAAATGCAAGTTGAACAATTGACAGAATTGGAAAAACCAATCAGGCAAGATGAAATTAAAATAGCGCTAAAAGAAACCCCTACAGGCAAAAGCCCAGGCCCAGATGGGTTCACGATCAAATATTATAAAAAATCAACTGATCCCAAAGATGTGCGACTACTTCAATAAGTTAGGGGAAGAGGAAAAAACAAGGCGAGAGTCACTACTAGCTCATATCACAATAATTCCCAAAGAGGGAAAAGACAAAACCATTTGTGCCAATTATAGGCCTATAGCCTTATTAAATGCTGATAAGAAAAATCCTGGCAATGAGATTGAAAAAATTGATACCAATGTGGGTAGACCCAGACCAAACAGGGTTTGTACCTGGCAGAGAGGACAGAGACAATAGCATTAAAATAGTGTTAATGTTGCGAAAAGGAGAAAATTAGGGATCCCCAGCTCTACTTCTGTCAATTGATGCAGAAAAAGCATTTGACAGGGTAGACTGGAGATTCATGATGAATACTCTTTAACATTTGGGACTTGGACCTAAAATCATGCGATGGATCAAAAATCTGTACAATCGGCCAACGGCGATGGTTAAAGTCAATGTGAAGTTGTCACCTTCTTTTGAAATGTATAATGGAACAAGACAGGGCTGTCCATTCTCGTCCCTCCTATATGTAATATCAATGGAATCATTCCTAGTGACTTTACGGAATAACCAGGATATAGGAGGGGCAAAGGTGGGGGAAGAGGAATATAAAACCTGCGACATACACAGATGATATCCTTATGTATGTAACCAACCCAAGGGTGACGCTGTCAAATATAATTAAAGAGATAAAAAATATGGTGAACTTTCGAATTTTAAAATAAACCCCATTAAAACAGAAGTATTAAATATAGGAGTAGGGAAAAATGAAGAACTTGCACTACAAAGGGAATTCCCATTCACATGGGTGAAAAGAGAGATACCTAGGAATTAAATTGACACCTACCGCCGATAAGTTATACCTGGCAAATTATAATTACCGAATGAGATCAAAGTGGAACTAAAGAAGGGCTCATTGCAATCTATATCATGGATAGGAAGGATAAATACGTTTAAAATGGTGATCCTTCCTAAAATAATATATAAATTCCAAATGTTACCAATAGCTATACCACAGAGTTTTTTTCAGAAAAATAAAAACAATGATAATAAAATACATATGGCAAAATAAAAAAACCTAGACTAAAATTTGCACAAATTGCCAGAAAAAAAACAGGGAGGTCTAACAACCCCAGATATAAATAGATAATTTAAGTCAGTAATTATTTCACAAATGGTAGAATGGGTTAATGAAAACAGTGAAAAAAAGTGGATTAACCACTTCAATACAGGGCACTTATACACCTTCCTGCCCAGACCAATTTACAGCTTTCAGCGCTGTCACAGTTTGAATGACAATTGCGCTTTCATACAACACTGTACCCAAACTATTTTATAATTTTGTTCCCACAAATAGAGCTTTCTTTTGGTGGTATTTGATCACCTCTGTGGTTTTTATTTTTTGCTAAACAAATAAAAAAAGACCGCAAATTTTGAAAAAAATAAAAGTTTTGCTTTTGTTTCTGTTAAAATTTTTTGTAAATAAGTAAGTTTTCTCTTTCACTGATGGGCACTGATAAGGCAGCACTGACAGGCACTGATAAGGTGGCACCAATGAGCGGGCACTGACGGGCACTGACGATGGGCACTGATATGCGGCACTGATGGGCACTGGTAGGCGGCACTGATGGGTGGCACTGATATGCAGCACTGATGAGCATTGATAGGCGGCACTGATGGTCACTCATGGGTGGCACTGGGTGGCACTGGTGGGCACTGATGGGCACTGATAGGCTACACTGATGGGCACGGAAAGGCTGCAAAGATGGGTTCTTATGGGTGGCACTGATGGGCACTGATAGGCGGCACTGCTGGGCACTGATGGGCACTTATACATGGCACTGCTGGGCACTGATACGCGGCACTGATACGCAGCACTGATAGGTATCCTTGGTGGCACTGGCAGTGGTAGGCATTGTGAGTGGGCAGTGATTGGCAGCTGCCTGGGCATTGATTGGCAGCTGCCAGGGCACAGATTGGTATTTCCCTGGGGGTCTAGGGGGCATACCTGATGGTCCAGTGTGGATGTCTTCCCTGGTGGTCCTGGGCGGCTTCCCTGGTGGTCCTGGGCGGCTTCCCTGGTGGTCCTGGGTGGGATCCGAGGGGGGGCTGTGCTGATAATCAATCAGCACAGACCCCCCCTGTCAGGAGAGCAGCCGATCGGCTCTCCTCTACTCGTGTCTGTCAGACGCGAGTGAGGAATAGCCGATCACCGGCTCTACCTATATACATCGTGATCAGCCGTGATTGGACACGGCTGATCACGTGGTAAAGAGTCTCCGTCAGAGACTCTTTAAATAGATCGGAGCTGTGGTGTGTCAGACTGACACACCGCAACAACAATCGCCGTGAGGCGCGCCCCCGGAGGCGCGCAGCGGCTTCAATATCCTGCGGACGTCATATGACGCCCAGTCAGGATATTGAAACCACTTTGCCGCTGTCATTCTGCTATATGGCGGGCGGCAAGTGGTTAAGATTGAAAATATGTTAAGTAAAACAACATTGCACAAAAACATTTGGATATCACGTAAGCACAGAACATTAGACTCGGAGGTACACGATTTGACCACAAATGTATTTAAAATCTGGGATACACTATACAGACCAAAAAATTGGGCATATAATTCACCATTAATTGCACTCACCGGAACAAATTTTTTTGCCCAGGAAAGGGAACACTTCTAGGGGAGAGAATGGTGAAAGTACAAATAAGAGATATCACTATACATGGGAAGATGAGAACACTAGCGAAATTAAAGGAAATAAATAGATCGAAGATAAGTGACTGGGAATACCTTCAATTAAAACATTTGGTAAATACATTACCCCAACCAGTCAGAGATGGTAAGAATTTAGCCCCATTGGAAAAACTCTGTGGGGTACAAACCCCATTGAAACATGGTATATCTAAAGTATTTGGAATATTGACAGAACTGGAAGGACAAGAGTCGCCCCCCTATATAGAGAAATGGGAAAAAGAAATAGGGACAAAATTAGAGGACCAACAAGTTGTGAAAATGATAGGAGCAGTATATAGGTATGCAACAGACATAAACAAAATAGGAATGAACTATGAACTATTGGCAAGATGGTACCTGACACTGGACAAAATACATAAATATCAACCGGACAAGTCCCCACTGTGTTGGAGAGAATATAACCAAAGGGCCACAATGACACATATCTGGTGGGAATGCCCGAAAATTAAGCAATATTGGCAGGAAATCTTGGAATACATAAAAGAGATAACTGGAGAAAATAAAACCAACAGCCTACAGACGTGTCTATTTCATGAATCAAAAACTCCAAATAAACAATATGGGAAAACATTAACCCCAATATTGTTGAATGCTGCAAAAGGTTTAATTCCAAATAAGTGGTTAAGTACAGAAAAACCGGATGTAAGAGAATGGTTTGAACAAATAGAATACTACAGCAAAATAGAATACCTATGCAGCAGAGAATAAGGGGCAACCAGGAAGATACAACCGTATCTGGGGAAAATGGAAGACTTTTAAAACCTCTTAGAAATACTTAGAAAACATGACTGAGTCTGGTAGGGCTTGAGTAGGCCTAGAAATAAGAAATTGGACCGAGAGCAGACCAAAGGGGAGGGGGGAGGGGGGTTGGTGGGTGAAAGGGAGAGAAGTAGCCAGGAGGAAGAGAATAAGGGAAATTAAAGAATAGACTTTATAGTAGATGGATATAACACATGTTAGTGAATAAAATGTTCATATTTATATTTTGAATACATTTCATATTAGAAGAAAACTCCTGGGAAAATACCACAATGATGTGAAACTGAGGAGACACTGAATGAATGCAAAGTTGAATAAGTCTCTCGAAAGTACCGTATTTGCTGAAGTGGTAAAAAAAAAAAAAAGACCATAAAATCCTCCGCTGATTGTTTTTTAAAAGAAAACGCAATCATTTATATTCTTGTTACATAATCTGATTGTAAAAAGAAACTGACTTCAATGCAGGCCCAATGCAACAAGTAACAACATTATTTTCAATAAGCTTAATTCACATCAATGCACTGCATTGGTGAGTGCTAGACAAAAGTAGAATATGCTATGTTGCAATGCAGCACAATGTGCTTCAACAGGTATTAAAGAATAGTATTTAGGTCCTTCCATAAAAAAAGCATAACCATGTACGTTGATGCAAGTGCTTTTAAAGGCATCAACCTAAAGGTTTGAACGCAAAATCACTGTTTGGTTTTACTAAATGACAGCTATCTACTACCATCTAGTGTTAAAACCTAAAAATGCATAGGGTTATCTGATTTTACTTCTCTTATCATGTTTAGAGTACAACTAGCATTGTATTGTCCACAATCTATGAGGCATCGTTCATAAGGGCACTAAGGCGCATAAAGTCTATTTTGATGCAGCGGCTGCACAGTCACAGAAAGGTTTGCCGGTGCAGATGAGTGGACCCAAACATACACTGTCTGTGTTTGGGGCCGTGAACTCACACTTCTGTCATATTAAGATAAGCCACTACTTCTTAATAAACTTCAATAGACTGTCTACACAAGCACCTGGAGTCTAATGCTATTAAAAACAATCAATTCACAGAGTATAGTCCTTAGCGTCTGGGAGAATGCAGCTGACCGCAATATATATATATATATATATATATATATATATATATATATATATATATATATATATATATATATACATATATATATATATAGTGGGGACAGAAAGTATTCAGACCCCCTTAAATTTTCCATTCTTTGTTATATTGCAGCCATTTGCTAAAATCATTTAAATTCATTTTTTTTCCTCACTAATGTACACACAGCACCCCATATTGACAGAAAAACACAGAATTGTTTACATTTTTGCAGATTTATTAAAAAAGAAAAACTGAAATATCACATGGTCGTAAGTATTCAGACCCTTTGCTGTGACACTCATATATTTAACTCAGGTGCTGTCCATTTCTTCTGATCATCCTTGAGATGGTTCTACACCTTCATTTGGGGAAAAAATAAGACCCCTAAGTTAGGGAACTTATATACCCCCCAGTATAATGGGACTTTATAGGCGAACCATACATGGATTACATAAAAAATGTTTTATTTATTTGAAAAATCATAAAAACAAGATACATTTAGTAATAGATCTTAACAGGAGTATTTATACAATAAAATTTGCTATCCTGTAATAATTTTTGTATACTTCCATTCATAATAGAATATTTTCTCTAGAAGCCTGACATGTTTCAGGACGATGTACCTTCTTCAGAGGCGTATTGCAGAGAGAAAAGTCGCATATATAGGAGATACATTCAACAAGAAGTTTTCAAGAATGAAAGATACATATATGACTGCACCCCAACCTGCAATTTGGCATAGGGTAGCAGACTAGATCTTTTTAAATGAAAAACGCACTGGTTGTCGGCTGATCAGCCAGTGTAAGATAAAGGCTATCCGTCGGCTTCAGAAATGGCCTCGCAAAGGCCCCCCAAAAAAGGAAGGACAACCTCGTTGGATCCCAGATTGCCTTATTAGATGTAAGGATGATATTTAGGCAGCTGGAACGAAAAGCGTCCTGGGGGTTAGATGGTGGGATAGCACCTTCATTTGAGTCCAGCTGTGTTTGATTATACTGATTGAACTTGATTAGGAAAGCCACACACCTGTCTATATAAGACCTTACAGCTCACAGTGCATGTCAGAGAAAATGAGAATCATGAGGTCAAAGGAACTGCCTGAAGAGCTCAGAGACAAAATTGTGGCAAGGCACAGATCTGGCCAAGGTTACAAAAAAATTCTGCTGCACTTAAGGTTCCTAAGAGCACAGTGGCCTCCATAATCCTCAAATGGAAGACGTTTGGGATGACCAGATCCCTTCCTAGAGCTGGCCGTCCGACCAAACTGAGCTATCGGGGGAGAAGAGCCTTGCTGAGAGAGGTTAACAAGAGCCCAAAGATCACTGTGGCTGAGCTCCAGAGATGCAGTCAGGAGGTGGGAGAAAGTTGTAGAAAGTCAACCATCACTGCAGCCCTCCACCAGTTGGGGCTTTATGGCAGAGTGGCCCGACGGAAGCCTCTCCTCAGTGCAAGACACATGAAAGCCCGCATGGAGTTTGCTAAAAAACACCTGAAGGACTCCAAGATGGTGAGAAATAAGATTCTCTGGTCTGATGAAACCAAGATAGAACTTTTTGGCCCTAATTATAAGCGGTATGTGTGGAGAAAAACAGGCACTGCTCATCCCCTGTCCAATACAGTCCCAACAGTGAAGCATGGTGGTGGCAGCATCATGCTGTCGGGGTGTTTTTCAGCTGCAGGGACAGGACGACTGATTGCAATCGAGGGAAAGATGAATGCGGCCAAGTACAGGGATATCCTGGACGAAAACCTTCTCCAGAGTGCTCAGGACCTCAGACTGGGCCGAAGGTTTACCTTCCAAAAAGACAATGACAATGTATTATAAGGGGGATACTTTGAGGCATTTGCGTAGTAATGGCTTTCTTCTGCCGACTCGACCATGCAGCCCATCTTTCTTCAAGTGCCTCCTTATTGTGCATCTTGAAACAGCCACACCACATGTTTTCAGAGAGTCCTGTATTTCACCTAATGAGAGAAGAAAAGTCCCTGGGGTTGTATGGGTGAGGGGGAGATGAAATATTAAAGGGGAAGTAATAGATGATATGATTGGTATGACAAAAGTAATAAAAATATTCTTTATTTGAAATATACAAAATTAGATAGTTAAAAAACAATGAACAGGTCATACAAAATTCCTATAGCATGTTAATGGAGACTCTAAGGTAAAGGATCACGCATATACATGATATGATAGAAACCCAACATGTTTCGGATTTAAAAGTACAATTCCTTCTTCAGGGTTTTCCTGTGAGGATATATAGTATGATCTAGGAAAGTACATAGAATAAAACATACCAATCATTAATACAAACATGCAATAAGTATGTACCATAAAGTATAAATAGTGGGGATAGGAGCTTGGGAAGCAAAAGATAGAGAGCAGCCAAGAATGGTGGAAGAAACTTACTAGTTCACAAAACTGTACGCATATCCTAGATAGGTCAAATCTTGATGGTTTTTCAGATGGCACTCCGAGTTCCAGTCTCCATAATACCAGTCACGTCTACTTTTGAGAAGTGAAGCGATATGTGGGCTTGTGTGTTTAGAGCTACAGATTAGAGATTATCTGAAATTCCTTCAGTGTATCTAAATGGAATCCAGCACTACCTCACAGATGCGTCGGTTATGCCAGGCCACAAGAGTCCACAAGGAACAGCAGAGGAGGAGAGGGGTGTGGGTCCCTAGATATAAATATGCGATATAGTGTAAGTATCAACTCAATATATAAGGTAAAACTAAAACAAAACTCAAAATCATGAAAAGGGGAGTCCTCAAGATTTCAAGTATATGTAATCGCATGTGCGGTTGGGCGATATTGCAATGCCAAAAACTACAAACAAATATATGCTACATTTATATATATATATATATGAGTTGTTTTAAGAAAAAAATGGAGCATGAAGAGGTAATTAAATGGCAGCTTACAATGTATCCAAAAAAAAAAGAAGTCAAATGACTTGAGCAAGGGCCCTGTACAAATCTTGCCAGAAGTTTATTCTGTGACATATACAATGTGACCGAAAGCTACACTCACAGGCTAAACCAATTATCATGTCCGTAGTGTAGGTAAAATGTAAGAGTTTAAGTAAACCGTAAAGATGTAAAAATATATCAGGACAAGGTAGAGTAACAAAGCCAGGTACTTACTTTACAGGTTAGATCTGCAATAGAAGTCACCCTCCTCCTAGATGTGCAGTCTAGGTGTGCAGCACAGAAGTGTTAGCACCTGGGAGTTGAAGTAGCAGCTGAACAGGGGCAACCCCTCTAATGATGGGCGGGGAATACCACAATCACAGTGTTATGTATTGGGAAGGGGACCGGACCAAGTTCGGCGTCACATCTCCAACAGCTGACTGGAGTGTCAGCAAGGAGATACTGTGCGCCGAAAATTTCACCTAAAGTCATTTGTGAGTTTTTCTTTGCATCCCAAACAATTTTCCTGGCAGATGTGGCTGAAATTTTAGTTGGTCTACCTGACCGTGGTTTGGTTACAACAGAACCCCTCATTTTCCATTTCTTGATTAAGAGTTTGAACAATGCTGATTGGCATTCTCAATTCCTTGGATATCTTTTTATATCCCTTTCCTGTTTTATACAGTTCAACTACCTTTTCCCGCAGATCCTTTGACAATTCTTTCGCTTTCCCCATGACTCAGAATCCAAAAACGTCAGAGCAGCACTGGATGTAAATGCAAGGGTCTGTCAGGAGTCCAGAAACTCATTGACCTTTTATACACACACACTAATTACAAGCAAACAGATCACAGGTTAGGATGGTTACCTTTAATAGCCATTCAAACCCCTTTGTGTCAACTTGTGTGCATGTAATCAGGCCAAAATCACCAGGGTATGTACATTTTTGATCAGGGTCATTTGGGTAGTTTCTGTTGCCATTATGATTTAAAAAGAGTAAACACAGTTGATTGATAATAAATAGCTTCAGCCAAACACTAACCATGAGTGAAAGAAATGTTTTTGTGTTATCATTCATATTCTCTGAAAAATGGCCAAGAAATCATACATTTTGCCAGGGTATGTAAACTTATGAGCACAACTGTATATATATAATGTATGTATACAGTCTGCAAGTGGTTTATAGGGATTTTGACTGAAGACATCAGCCATAGCCCAAGTATTGTTTTTTTGCAGTTGATGGCTTTCTCATGAAACCGTGGCTAATGAGCCGCTGGAAAGCTTTCAGAAGTGACGCGAAGGGACGCCCCCCACCCCCCACCCCCCAGTGCTGTTTGCCGTTTTTTCTCGGGCTTACTGTTTCCGTTGGTTCCCCCGGGAAACGATCAGTGCGGCCAGCTGTTCCCATAGGCGATCAAAGGGTAGATGCTGGAGGACAGGAGCAATGTCATGACATCACTTCCCATCCAAGCTGGAAGTAAATGTTTTTTGTTTTTTTTTAAAGCAAAAGATCAAATATATATATATATTTTTGATATATATTAGGGTCTTTTTGACCCCAGGTCTCACTATCAAGAGGACATGTCATCCTTATTTCTTTATTATGTCATAATATTTCTATTATTATTAAGGGATGTTTCCATTCCTTGTAATAGAAATAAAAGTGATCGAAAATAAAATTAAAGGGACAGTGTAAAAATGAAAAATAAAAAGTAAAATCAATAAGAAAAACATTTTTTTTTTAAAGCACACCCCATCCCAAATAAAATTGCGTTTGCAAAACCACTGCACAAATACCGTGTGACATAAAAAGATGCAACACTTACCTTTTTATTTCCTAGGATCTCTGCTAAAAAAAAAAGTATATTGTTTGGGGGTCATAAAGTAATTTTCTAGCAAATAATACTGGTTCAGACTTAAAGTGCCGAAAAAAACCTGGTCGGCAAGTGGTTAATGAATTAATAAATATAAACCAAAACATAATATATACCCCAATTTTTTTGTATAATATGAAAGATGATGTTACACCGAGTAAATAGATATGTAACATATCATGCTCTAAAATTATGCCTGCTCGTGGAATAGCGCCAAACTACGGTACTTAAAAATCTCCATAGGTGATTATTTAAAAATTCTACAGGTTACCAGTTTAGAGTTAGAGGAGATTTAGTGCTAGAATTATTGCTCTCGCTCAGACGTTTGAGGCAATACCCCACATGTGTGGTGCAAATACCTTTTACATATGTGGGCGTGACCTATGTATGGATTCACTACTGCACATGAGCACGTGGGGACGGGGGCGCATTACATTTTTTTGTATTTTTAAAATTTATTTTATGACATTTTTTATTTTATTTTACACTGTTCCTTTAAAAAAAAGTTTTTGATCACATTTATATGACATCGCTCCAGTCCTCTAAGGGCATACAGATGAGCGTTGGACATCTTGCCATCACTCATCTCTATAGAAAAACACTGCCAACGCTGGATGTTTCCTGATCATTAACGTGGCTCACGATTGTTCACGTAAGTCGGGAACCACCAGGAAGTGGAGGGGGGGGGGGGTGTTGTGCACCTCTCCCATCGCTTCTAAAAGTAATCCCATGGTGAATCCACCTCTAGGATCACTTTTATCGGAAAGCCGGCCACCTAAGGGAAAAAAAACTGCTGCGCAAAAACTGTTTGACATAAAAAATTACAATGACCACCATTTTATTCTCTAGGGTCTCTGCTAAAGAAAAAGGTATATAATGTTTAGGGGTTCTAAGTAATATTCTAGCAAAGAATACAAATTTTGCTTGTAAACAACAAATGTCAGAAAAAGGCTGGGTCCTTAAAGAGGTTGTAAACCCTAAAAAAACAAACAAAAAAAAAACAAAACAAAAAACCTGTAATACAAAGGCATAATAAGCAAATATGCATCGCTAGCTCATTATGAAATACTTATCTTAGAACAAAGCCCTGCAGCGGCACCTGCACACCACTGAAATGCCTGATATCTTCCCTGGTGTTTCTTTCGGGTTCACGGGCTCCGGCAATGTGATTGGTTGGAGCTGCGATGACGTCACTCCTGCGCATGCCTGGTCACAGCACGGGTCCTGAAGAAACTGCATGAAACACTGATGATGTCATCAGTGGCGTATACATTAACGATGCAAGTTTAGAGATATTTACCGTACCTACAGGTAAGCCTTATTATAGGCTTACCCAGCGCTGTATTTTGGCCTAGGCTGACAAGGCCTAGGCCTAGGGCCCAGGCCCAGGCCCCCCACATGAAAAAAGGCCTTTTCCCGAATCCCTGCTCGGCCTCCCACACTAACAGTCCCCGGTGGCCGGCGGCTTGCTGTAGAGCCAGTATTATGGGGCTTACTTGGCAGCGACAGGTTGCATTTCAGACCAGCTGCACTTCATTCAACGGGTGGAGGCGGAGCCTACTGCTCCGCCTACCATCTTCCGCGGCATCCTAACTTCCTCCCGGCTCGCCTGTAGTAGGAGAGAAGAGGGCGAGCGGAACCCCCAGGCCTGAAACTTACCATCAAACAGTCAGCAATTGTCATCGTGCAGCCAGTGTTGTGTTCTCTTCCTGGGCCTCTATGGTGTCTGGAGCACAGAGCAATGCTAAGGGTGATTGGGAATTTGTTCTTTAGTCACTTTGCATCCTCAGCAAAAGTAAATCCTTTATGTCTCAGCCAGTGGGTATACTGGAGAGGTGCATGTAAGTGATCCAAAAAGAGTTTTTTTTTACCACTTGTCGACCAGCCGCCGCAGTTACACTACGGCAGAATGGCACGGGCAGGCGAAACACCATCATGTTTTACATCAGCTCCAAAGGCGGGCACTAGGGGCCCACTGCTTGCCCCCCGAGCCGATGCGAGTGCCTGGCGGTCTAGATGACCCCAGGGCTCCCGCGATTGCTTGTAACACGATGAGAGCTCCCGGTTCTCTGAGGGGAGAAGTGACAGATCATCTGTTCGTACAATGTATGAACAACGATCTGTCATCTCCCCTGGTCAGTCCCCTCCCCCCTTCAGTTAGAACACACATTAGGGAACACAGTTAACCCCTTGATCGCCCCCTAGTGTTAACCCCTTCACTGCCAGCGACATTTTTACAATAATCAATGCATTTTTATTGCACTGATCGCTGTATTAATGCCAATTGTCCCAAAAATGTGATTTTTTTAACCAAAAATATGTAGAAGAATACATATCTGCCTAAACTGAGAAAATGTTTTTTTTTTTTTTTTTTTTTTTAAATGGGGATATTTATTGTAGCAAAAAGTACAAAATATTGTGTTTTTTTCAAAATTGTCGCTCTTTTTTTGTTTATAGCGCAAAAAATAAAAACCGCAGAGATGACCAAAAGAAAGCTCTATTTGTGGGAAAAAAAGGACGTCAATTTTGTTTGGGTGCAGCGTCACATGACATCGCAATTGTCAGTTAACCAGTTGCCGACCGCCTAACTCAGATATACTGCGGCAGAATGGCACGGGCAGGCAAAATCACGTACCTGGTATGTGATCTGCCTCCTGCGGGCGGGGGTATAATCGGACCCCCCCGGTGCCCGAGGCGGTCGGCTTGTGTCTGGGAGCGATGAGAGGTGAGGGGGAGACCATCCATTCGTGGCCCCCCCCTCGCGATCGCTCCCAGCCAATCAGATTCTTCCTCTGCTGCTGTATAGTAAACAGCAACAGAGGAAATGATGTCATCTCTCCTCGGCTCGGTATTTTCCGTTCCGGCGCCGAGGAGAGAAGACATCCGAGTGAGTGCACAAACACTACACACACAGTAGAACATGCCAGGCATACATTACACACCTGAGCACCCCCCGATCACCCCCTGATCACCCCCCAATCAACCCCCCGTCACACTGACACCAAGCAGTTTTTTTTTTTTCTGATTTCTGCATTGGTGTCAGTTTGTGACAGTTAGTGGACCCTTAGTAGACCCTTTAGGTCTAGGGTACCCCCCAACTCCCCCTAATAAAGTTTTAACCCCTTGAACACCCCCTGTCGCCAGTGTCACTAAGCGATCATTTTTCTGATCGCTGTATTAGTGTCACTGGTGACGCTAGTTAGGGAGGTAAATATTTAGGGTCACCGTCAGCGTTTTATAGCGTCAGGGACCCCCATATACTACCTATTAAAGGTTTTAACCCCTTCATTGCCCCCTAGTTACCCTTTCACCAGTGATCACCGTATAACTGTTACGGGTGACGCGGGTTAGTTTGTTTATTTTTTTATATTGTCATCGCACCCGCCGTTTATTACCGAATAAAGGTTTAGCCCCCTAATCGCCCGACGGTGATTTACCTTAGGTTTTAGGGTCAGATAGGGTCTGCGTCGCCCCCGGCAGCGTCAGGTTAGTCCCTTAGTGGTATAGTATCTGAACGGATCAATATCTGATCTGATCAGATCTATACTAGCGTCCCCAGCAGTTTAGGGTTCCCAAAAACGCAGTGTTAGCGGGATCAGCCCAGATACCTGCTAGCACCTGTGTTTTGCCCCTCCGCCCGGCCCTGCCCAGCCCACCCAAGTGCAGTATCGATGGATCACTGTCCCTTAAAAAACACTAAATGCATAACTGCAGCATTCGCAGAGTCAGGCCTGATCCCTGCGATCGCTAACAGTTTTTTTGGTAGCGTTTTGGTGAACTGGTAAGAACCAGCCCAGGGCAGTGTCAGGTTAGTGCCAGTAGCGCTAACACCCACGCACGCACCACACACCTCCCTTAGTGACATAGTATCTGAACGGATCAATATCTGATCCGATCGGATCTATACTAGCGTCCCCAGCAGTTTAGGGTTCCCAAAAACGCAGTGTTAATCAAAACGAAAAACATGGACACTCACATGAGTGTAGACGGGTAGGCCGCACACCCCATAAAGTGCAAAAAATTGTACTGGAACCCCCTAACGGGGCTTTAAAGCAGCCAATGAAATACAATATTGATCGTTGAAAAAATTCAATTTTATTAGTACAAAAAGTATATGGATAGAATATTAAAAAGTCACAAAAGATAAATACTGACTATTCGAGTCAAGACATGATCTAAATGTGATCTATCTTAAAGATAGATCACATTTAGATCATGTCTTGACTCGAATAGTCAGTATTTATCTTTTGTGACTTTTTAATATTCTATCCATATACTTTTTGTACTAATAAAATTGAATTTTTTCAACGATCAATATTGTATTTCATTGGCTGCTTTAAAGCCCCGTTAGGGGGTTCCAGTACAAAAACGCAGTGTTAGTGGGATCAGTCCAGATACCTGCTAGCACCTGCGTTTTGCCCCTCCGCCCGGCCCAGCCCAGCCCACCCAAGTGCAGTATCGATTGATCACTGTCACTTACAAAACACTAAACACACATAACTGCAGCGATCGCAGAGTCAGGCGTGATCCCTGCGATCACTAACAGTTTTTTTGGTAGCGTTTTGGTGAACTGGCAAGCACCAGCCCCAGGCAGCGTCAGGTTAGCGATAACACCCACGCACGCACCGTACACCTCCCTTAGTGGTATAGTATCTGAATGGATCAATATCTGATCCGATCAGATCTATACTAGTATCCCCAGCAGTTTAGGGTTCCCAAAAACGCAGTGTTAGCGGGATCAGCCCACATACCTGCTGTTTTGCCCGGCCCAGCCCAGCCCAGCCCACCCAAGTGCAGTATCAATCGATCACTGTCACTTAAAAAAACACTAAACGCATAACTGCAGTGTTCGCAGGATCAGGCCTGATCCCTGCGATCGCTAATGCCGCGTACACACGAGCGGACTTTACGGCGGACTTTGCCCGGCGGACTGGATTTCGTCGGACAATTCGATGTGTGTGGGCTCCAGCGGACTTTGTTTTCTCAAAAGTTGGACGGAATTAGATTTGAAACTTGTTTAAAATTTATCCGTTGAAATCGAGTCCGGTCGAAAAGTCCGCCGTCTGTATGCTAGTTCGACGGACAAAAAGCCACGCTAGGGCAGCTATTGGCTACTGGCTATGAACTTCCTTGTTTTAGTCCGGTCGTACGTCATCACGTACGAATTCGACGGACTTTGGTGGATTGTGTGTAGGTAAGTCCGTTCGTTCACAAAGTCCGTCGGAAAGTACGTCGAAAAGTCCGCCGGGCAAAGTCCGCCGTAAAGTCCGCTCGTGTGTACGCGGCATAACAGTTTTTTTGGTAGCGTTTTGGTGAACTGGCAAGCACCGGCGGCCTAGTACACCCCAGTCGTAGTCAAACCAGCACTGCAGTAACACTTGGTGATGTGGCGAGTCCCATAAGTGCAGTTCAAGCTGGTGAGGTGGCAAGCACAAGTAGTGTCCCGCTGCCACCAAGAAGAAGACAAACACAGGCCCGTCGTGCCCATAATGCCCTTCCTGCTGCATTCGCCAATCCTAATAATTGGGAACCCACCACTTCTGCAGCACCCGTACTTCCCCAAATGCAGTCGGCTGCATGAGAGGCATTTTCTTTATGTCCTCCCGAGCACCCCTACCCAACGAACCCCCCAAAAAAGATGTCGTGTCTGCAGCAAGCACGAATATAGGCGTGACACCCGCTATTATTTTCCCTCCTGTCCTGGCAATCCTGGCCTTTGCATTGGTGAATGTTTTGAACGCTACCATTCACTAGTTGAGTATTAGCGTAGGGTACAGCATTGCACAGACTAGGCACACTTTCACAGGGTCTCGCAAGATGCCATCGCATTTTGTGAGACCCGAACCTGGAACCGGTTACAGTTATAAAAGTTACAGTTACAAAAAAAAGTGTAAAAAAAAAAAAATATATATATATAAAATACAAAAAAAAAAATAGTTGTTTTATTGTTCTCTCTCTCTCACTATTCTCTCTCTATTGTTCTGCCCTTTTTTACTGTATTCTATTCTTCAATGTTTTATTGTTATGTTTTATCATGTTTTCTTTTCAGGTATGCAATTTTTTATACTTTACCGTTTACTGTGTTTTATTGTTAACCATTTTTTTGTCTTCAGGTACGCCATTCACGACTTGAGTGGTTATACCAGAATGCCTGCAGGTTTAGGTATCATCTTGGTATCATTCTTTTCAGCCAGCGGTCGGCTTTCATGTAAAAGCAATCCTAGTTTCTAATTAGCCTCTAGACTGCTTTTACAAGCAGTGGGAGGGAATGCCCCCCCACCGTCTTTCGTGTTTTTCTCTGGCTCTCCTGTCTCAACAGGGAACCTGAGAATGCAGCCGGTGATTCAGCCAGCTGACCATAGAGCTGATCAGAGACCAGAGTGGCTCCAAACATCTCTATGGCCTAAGAAACCGGAAGCTACGAGCTTTTCATGACTTAGATTTTGCCAGATGTAAACAGCGCCATTGGGAAATTGGGAAAGCATTTTTTCACACCGATCTTGGTGTGATCAGATGCTTTAAGGGCAGAGGAGAGATCTAGGGTCTAATAGACCCCAATTTTTTCAAAAAAAGAGTACCTGTCACTACCTATTGCTATCATAGAGGATATTTACATTCCCTGAAATGACAATAAAAATGATTAAAAAAAAAATGAAAGGAACAGTTTAAAAATAAGATAAAAAAGCAAAAAAAAAAAAAATTAAAAAAAAAAAAAAAAAAGCACCCCTGTCCCCCCCTGCTCTCGCGCTAAGGCGAACACAAGCGTCGGTCTGGCGTCAAATGTAAACAACAATTGCACCATGCATGTGAGGTATCACCACGAAGGTCAGATCGAGTGCAGTAATTTTAGCAGTGGACCTCCTCTGTAAATCTAAAGTGGTAACGTGTAAAGGCTTTTAATGGCCTTTAAAAATGTATTTAGTTTGTCGCCACTGCACGTTTGTGCGCAATTTTAAAGCATGTCATGTTTGGTATCCCTGTACTCGGCCTTAGATCATCTTTTTTATTTCATCAAACATTTGGGCAATATAGTGTGTTTTAGTGCATTAAAATTTTAAAAAGTGTGTTTTTTCCAAAAAAAAATGCATTTGAAAAATCGCTGCACAAATACTGTGTGAAAAAAAAAAAAGGAAACACCCACCATTTTAATCTGTAGGGCATTTGCTTTCAAAAAATATATAATGTTTGGGGGTTCAAAGTAATTTTCTTGCAAAAAAAGAAGAGTGGGTGATGTGTGACATAAGCTTCTAAATGTTGTGCATAAAATGCCAGGACAGTTCAAAACCCCCCCAAATGACCCCATTTTGGAAAGTAGACACCCCAAGCTATTTGCTGAGAGGCATGTCGAGTCTATGGAATATTTTATATTGTGACACAAGTTGCGTGAAAAAGACAAATTTTTTTTTTTTTTTTGCACAAAGTTGTCACTAAATGATATATTGCTCAAACATGCCATGGGAATATGTGAAATTACACCCCAAAATACATTTTGTTGCTTCTCCTGAGTACGGGGATACCACATGTGTGAGACTTGTTGGGAGCCTAGCCGTATACGGGACCCCGAAAACCAAGCACCACCTTCAGGCTTTCTAAGGGCATAAATTTTTGATTTCACTCTTCACTGCCTATCACAGTTTCGGAGGCCATGGAATGCCCAGGTGGCACAAAACTCCCCCAAATGACCCTATTCTGGAAAGTAGACACCCCAAGCTATTTGCTGAGAGGTATAGTGAGTATTTTGAAGACCTCACTTTTTGTCACAAAGTTTTGAAAATTGAAAAAAGAAAAAAAACATTTTTTTTCTTGTCTTTCTTCATTTTCAAAAACAAATGAGAGCTGCAAAATACTCACCATGCCTCTTGGTAAATAGCTTGGGGTGTCTACTTTACAAAATGGGGTCATTTGGGGGGGGGGGGGGTTGTGCCATCTGGGCATTTTATGGCCTTCAAAACTGTGATAGCTAGTGAGGAGTGAAATAAAAAATTTACGCCCTTAGAAATCCTGAAGGCAGTGATTGGTTTTCAGGGCCCCGTACGCGGCTAGGCTCCCAAAAGTCCCACACATGTGGTATCCCCGTACTTAGGAGAAGCAGCTGAATGTATTTTGGGGTGCAATTCCACATATGCCCATGGCCTGTGTGAGCAATACATCATTTAGTGACAACTTTTTGTAAATTTTTTTTTTTTGTCATTATTCAATCACTTGGGACAAAAAAATTAAAATTCAATGGGCTCAACATGCCTCTCAGCAATTTCCTTGGGGTGTCTACTTTCCAAAATGGGTTCATTTGGGGGGGGTTTGTACTGCCCAGCCATCTTAGCACCTCAAGAAATGACATAGGCAGTCATAAACTAAAAGCTGTGTAAATTCCAGAAAATGTACCCTAGTTTGTAGACGCTATAACTTTTTCACAAACCAATAAATATACGCTTATTGACATTTTTTTTTACCAAAGACATGTGGCCGAATACATTTTGGCCTAAATGTATGACTAAGATTGAGTTTATTGGATTTTTTTTAATAACAAAAAGTAGAAAATATAATGTTTTTCAAAATTTTCGGTCTTTTTCCGTTTATAGCGCAAAAAATAAAAACCGCAGAGGTCATCAAATACCATCAAAAGAAAGCTCTATTTGTGGGAAGAAAAGGACACAAATTTTGTTTGGGTACAGCATTGCATGACCGCGCAATTAGCAGTTAAAGTGACACAGTGCCAAATTGTAAAAAGTGCTCTGGTCAGGAAGGGGGTAAATCCTTCCGGGGCTGAAGTGGTTAAAGCGACGCAGTGCCGAATCGCAAAAAGTGCTCTGGTCAGAAAGGGGGTAAAATCTTCTGGGGCTGAAGTGGTTAAGTCTGCTTTTAAAAAAAGTTGATAATCTGTATAATGTAATGACTTTTACGAAGTTGTGCTGTTTTTTTCCCCTACTAATCATATAGGCTTCCATGCATTTAGTTAGTTATGAAAAAGTGAATGAGCTCATAAGATGGCAAATACCCCTCAAAAAATGTTATTTTACAAAAGTGAAGGCCTGCAAGTGCCAGCATGAACCCCTCAGAGCTGAGGACGTGACCCCCCCCTCTTGTGAAGGACTACAAGTTCAAGCATGAACTCCTGAGATCTAAGGATGTGACCCCCTTAGATCTCAGGGCCCAGCATAGCCACCAGAGACACCACACAGCCACCAGAGACCCCGCACAGCCACTTGAGAAAGAAGGGGTGGGACAAATTTAGATGGGGGGTGCCCGATTTTAGTCTTTCCTAGGACAGCACAAAACCAAAATACACCACTGGGCATACCTGTAGGTACAATTAAAAAAGAAGACTTTACTTCTCTCTCCATCCTTCCTGAGGATCGGTGCCCAGAACTGGACAGCATACTCCGCGTAAGGCCAGACCTGAGTCTTGTAGAGTGGGAGAATTGTCGCTTTATCTCTGGAATTAATCCCCTTTTTAATGCATGCCAATATTCTGTTTGCTTTGATAGCAGCAGCTTGGCATCGCATGCCATTGCTGAGCCTATCATCTACTAGGACCCCCAGGTCCTTTTCCATCCTAGATTCCCCCAGAGGTTCTCCCCCTAGTGAGTAGACCGCATTCATATTTTTGCCACCCAAGTGCATTATTTTACATTTTTCCACATGAAACCTCATTTGCCATGTAGTTGCCCACCCCATTCATTTGTTCAGATCTACTTGCAAGTTTTCCACATCTTGTGGAGAGGTTATTGCCCTGCTTAGCTTAGTATTGTCCGCAAAAACAGAGATTGAACTGTTTACCCCATCCTCCAGGTCGTTTATGAACAAATGAAATAGGATTGTTCCGGGACAGAACCCTGGGGGATCCCACTTTCCACCCCTGACCATTCTGAGTACTCCCCATTTATCACTACCCTCTGAACTCGCCCTTGTAGCCAGTTTTCAACAATAGTTAAAATGTTGTTTCACAACTCGTATTTATCAATGATGCAGAGTGAGGTTCCACCTAAACATAATTTAAATGGCTTGCTTAGGTTGTCTTCACAACACATAGTTTTTAGTAAATTGTGGTTCTCTGCATATTTGCTGATGATATTTTGCATATGTGTTCTCCTCTGCTATATACTCTGGGCACTCTTTTGGGGAAGCCTGTGTTTAAAGGATACGTTCACCTCTCTGAACATGTTACATGTTACACCTGTCCTTAGGGTGCAATGTGTAACATGTTCAGCATCCTCCCCCTGCACTCCCTACACCCCCTCTTCTCCACTGACAGTGAGTGGAATATCTTCTTCCTGCAGCCACTATCACTTTGGTGTCATTCATTCACAGAGTTCAGTGAATGAATGAACTCAAATACCATCTCTCAACGTGGCAGATGACTTGTAGTTCTCAATAAAAAGCAAGGGCACTGGTGATCGTCCTCGTAGTTCATTGATTCTTAACCACTTGGCGCCCATGCTATAGCTGAAAGACAGCTACAGCACAGGCTTAAAATGCTGGGAGGGTGTACATGGACATCCTCCCGTTCTGTGATCACACGCTCTGTGATCACAGAGTCTTTGGGACTCGGCTGTTCGCTGTTTGAGGTAAAGGGCCAATCAAAGTCACCACTTAACCATGTGATCAGCTGTTAGCCAATGACATCTGATTGTGGAATTAAACAAAAGCCGGTTCTCAGCATTTTTTTTCCCTAACGCTGTCAGCGTGAAGAAAAGAAGAAAGCCGTTAACTGGCTTCTTTTAGAGGGACATCGGGCCTCTTAGTACCCTCCAGTGCTGCTAATTAGTGCCCTCCAGTGCTGCTAATCAGTGCCCTCACAGTGCTGCTTATCAGTGCCCACCAGTGCCCTCTATCACTGCCCATCAATACGGATAATCAGTGCCCACCAGTGCCGCCTATCAGTGCCCATCGCGGCCGCCTATCAGTGCCCATCAGTGCCACCTATCAGTGCCGCCTATCAGTGCCACCTCTCTGTGCTGCCTTTCAGTGCCACCTATCAGTGGCCATCGGTGCACCCATCAGTACAGCCCCACCAGTGCCCATCAGTGCAGCCTATCAGTGCCCATCAGTGCCACCTCATCAGTGCCCATCAGTGAAGGAGAAAAATTACTTGTTTGCAAAATTTTATAACAAAATATGAAAAAAAATCTTTTGTTTTTTTTTCAAAATTTTCATTTTTTTTGTTTACAAAAAAATAAAAAACTCAGTGGCTCTTTTTGTGTGAAAAAATGATAAAAATGTCATATCGGCACACAGTGTTGCATGACTACACAATTGTCATTCAAAGTTTGACAGTGCTGAAAGCTGAAAATTGGCCTGGGCAGGAAGGGGGTATAAGTGCCCAGTAAACAAGTGGTTAATGCACGTCAATACCTGTCTGCCCATACAGGAGGTACGCACAGACAGCTGTACTGAGAGTCTGCAGGAGTCTGATATTGTACCCGTGATCTGCTGATCATGGGTGCAATACACTGCAGACTTCTGAAAACACAGGAGACAGATGGGAAGAAAATGAGACTCCCCAACATGGGCCAGAAAGGGTCTGTATCCTGCTCTGTGAATATTTTAGTGAGAAAAGATGCCTCTGCTAAAAAAGAGTGTGGCATTTAGAGAGAAATATAATGGCGATTTTTCTCTTTTTTTTAACACTATCTGCTCATTTTGTGTTATTTTATAAAGGCATGGGACAATAATTATCAATTTAGAAAATATTTTTACAAACTTTGGATTTTTTATTGGATTGTAAGACATGTATAGGCTATTCTTTACCATGGGGTAAGAAAATTCATAGCTCATATTTTTCTGCTTATGTGATTGGCGTAATTATTTTCCTAGATGTCTGCATTAAAATGAAAGTAAGATTTTGGGCATCCCCTGCAACAAAAATGTAGTTTTTGGTGAGATACTCCCAAAGGCAAATCAAGACTAAAGGAATGCAGACCCTGCCACCCTTCCTCATTGGAATCCTGCAAGTGCAGCAGCTGATTGATAATTATACAATCACTCTCATTAGATTTTGAACATAGACACAGGCAACGGCTATTTCTTCAGAATAACAAAAAGTAGGAATCTGCAACAATGTTTGTTAAAATCTTTGCAATGTACATATATCACCCAGAGGGAAATGTTTTATTCCTCAACAAAAGGGAAGTTACATTTTAAGTGACTAATTCAGCACTTGGAAAGTTAGAAGATCCTTTCTTAAATGCACAAACTATAACTGGATTTTAATATATATATATATATAGGTAATGTTGATGCAGGGAATATCGCATTGCCTCTGGGGGGTTAAGGAAGGATTTTTTTTCCCTGCTGAAGCAAATTAGATCATGCTTTATTTTTTTTTTTTTTTGCCTTCCTCTGGATCAACTGTGGTTAAAAGATTATGTATATGGAGGTTTTTGTGTGTGTGTGTTTTTTTTTTTGCTCTTCGAGTTTAACTGGATGGACTTATGTCTTTTTTCAACCAAACTATGTACAGTAACTATTGTGGCAGGGTGATGACCCAGTGCCACTGTTTAACCACTTGCCGCCTGCCCACCATCAAAAGACGGAGGGATGGTGCGGCTCTCGTTCTGGGTGGACGTCACTGCACAGTGATCGCGGTTGTGCCATGTTGCTAGGACATGGCACGACCCTGATCTCTGTAAAGAGCCGTTGACGCGGCTCTTTAACCATGTGATCTGTAATGATCAGTGCCCTGATCCCATTAGGGTGCCAGAAATGCCACTAATCAGTGCCCACCAGTGCCAGCAATCAGTGCCCATCAGTGCCAGCAATCAGTGCCCATTAGTAATGCCAGTCAGTGCTGGCTTTCAGTGCCCATCAGTGCTGCCTATCAGTGCTGCCCATTAGAGCAGCCCATCAATGCCCATCAGTTCCGCCCATCAGTGCCAATCAGTGACGGCCATCAGTGCTGCCTATCCATGCCGCCTATCAGTGCCCACCAGTTCCGGCTATCAGTGCTCGTCAGTGTCACCTATCAGTGCCCACTAGTGCCACCTATCAGTGCCACCTATCAGTGCCCATAAGTGCAGAATGTTAGTGCTCCTCATCAGTGCCCCTTTTCGCACCAGAACCTGTGAACGGACCGAAAATTCGCACATTCGAACCCCATTGACGTCTATGGGACTCGAACGTTCGAAATCAAAAGTGCTCATTTTAAAGGCTAATTTGCATGGTATTGTCCTAAAAAGGGCTTGGGGACCCGGGTCCTGCCCCAGGGGACATGTATCAATGCAAAAAAAACTTTTAAAAATTGACGTTTTTTCGGGAGCAGTGATTTTAATGATGCTTCAAGTAAAAAAAAAAAAGTGAAATATTCCTTTGAATATCGTACCTGGGGGGTGTTTATAGTATGCCTGTAAAGTGGCGCGTGTTTCCCGTGCTTAGTACAGTCCCTGCACAAAATGTAATTTTTAAAGGAAAAAAGGCATTTAAAACTGCTTGCAGCTTTAATGTAATGTCGGGTCCTGGCAATATGGATGAAAATCAGTGAGACAAACGGCATGGGTACCCCCCAGTCCATTACCAGGCCCTTTGGGTCTTGTATGGATATTAAGGGGAACTCCGCACCCAAATTAAAAAAGGAAACAGCAGTATACAGGCTCTGTACTCTGAACAGCAGTATACAGGCGGTGCAAACAAAACAGGGACTGTAGGTTTGTTGTTAAGTAGAATCTGTTTGTAATTTTGAACTGGTACATTTTTAACGTGTTTAGCTCCAGTCAAAAAATCTATTTTAAGCTTTTTGTAAAACATAGGGAAGGGTTATCACCCCTGCGACATTTGTTTTGCTGTCTGTGCTCCTCTTCAGAAGATTTCACCTTACTTTTTTGTCCCAATGACAAATGTTTTTTGAAAATTTGATTTTTTTGGTGAAACAAGGATTGGTGATAAAGCATCAGTGGAAAGGAGAAATGTTTTTCCCATATTAACTCTTACAGGAGATAATTTCCCTTCCTAGGGGTAGATTTCATCTCACTTCCTGTTGTCTCCTTCCGTTTGCAAGTAGGAGTCATTTGTAAGTTGGATGTTTGAAAGTAGGGGCCTGTCCTATATACTCAGCATAAATTTGGGCCTTAGGTGTTGATGTGGCCACAACACTGAAAGCCCTCACAGTGCCCTGCTGTGAAATATTAGATCAAGAATTATAATTACATGCCCCTGTTGAACAGGGGCAGAAAAATTGGGCCTTTGGTGGTGGTGGTGGTGCTTGTGCCACAACACTGTAAGTCCTCACTCGCTCTTGGTGGGCACAGAAACGGGCCCTGCTGTGAAATATTAGATCAAGAATTGTAATTACATGCCCCTGTTGAACAGGGGCTGAAAAATTGGGCCTTGGGCACTGGTGCTGGTGCCACAACACTGCAACCCCTCACAGATACTCTAGTTGAAACGCAGGAACGAGCCCTGCTGCAAAGTATTGCATCAAAAATTGTAATTACACGCCCCTGTTAAACAGGGGCAGAAAAATTGGGCCTTAGGCACTGGTGGCTGCGCCCAGAACCAAAAATGTTCTTACAAGCTATCAGCATGATCATTGAGGAGGAAGAGGATAATTACTCAGGATAGTCACTCAGCATCAGCAAAGGCAGTCTTTGAAGGGATCTGAGATTTTAAAAAAAATTATTCGGTTATATCAGCATCAGGTGCTTGGTAGCTGGTGGTGATCCAAGACTGATTCATTTTTATGAAGCAAAACATAACCAAAAGAGAAACTCTCTCCTGCGCTCAAGTGTCTAGATAACCAGTGTGTGATAAGGCCAGAAAGCTTCAGTGGTATCTGCCGTCTTGCAGCCCTCTTCAGAATGTTGGGCATTCATAAACTACAAACAGAAACAAAAAGATGGTGTTACTATGGGGATATGGTGACACCAGAGAGAGTCCTTTCAGCTTGGAGGGTTGTGCTTCCAGTACAAGTGGGAGTGGCCATGGTGGGCTGGTGCTGGTGATTACTGGGATGCTTAGACATACGCATACACACATATATAGAGGAGCTCCTACTTGTGAGCAGTCACCACCCGCTTAGGCTCTGGGGAAAGGGGCTCGCCCCCGAAACGCGTTAGCCATTGCCGTATCTACCCGATGTCCGGTCCCGGTTTCATTCTGATGTCTGTTACTGCATACCTGCAGTCAATGTCCATGCCTGTAATTCATGCTCGTTTGTGAGTATTTACTTGTTATTTTACTTTGTAATAAACGCTATTAGTGGTAATGCGCTAGGTCGGTGCGCTCTCTCTTCTTTTTGTTTCATTTTTATGAAGGTCAGTCGACCGACCAAGTCGGTGGACAGACCGACCCTGTGATCTGTTAGAAAGCCTCCAGTAGCACTGAATGTGCGTTCCGAAAGAACGCTGGATGTAGGACAGGCCAGATCCCTCCTCAAGACCCAGTAACCCAGAGAATTTTCGGTGGGAAAGGTGTCCAAGTCAGATCTTGCCCCTAGGTATTTCTGCACTATGTAAAACAGACTCTGGCGATGGTTACTGGAACCGATCATACCTTGGGGCTGCGGACTAAAAAATTGTCTGAATGCATCGTTCAGATGGCCACCTTCTCCACCGCTCCTTCTTTGACTGACCGATGCCTCAGCAACACGTTGTCCAGAAACAGGAATTTGTAACCTCCCAGTCTCTGGGAACGCATTGCACAGACCTTTCTGCAAGGCCTCCCGAAGATGTTTCATCCTCTGCTCCTTCTGCAACGGCAAGATAAGGTCCACAGCCTTACCCTTGTAACGTGGATCAAGGAGGGTTGCCAGCCAGTATTGGTCCTTCTTGATACCACGAATACGAGGATCCTTACGTAGGCTTTGCAGGATCAGGGAGGCCATGCAGCGTAGGTTTTCTGAGGCATTCGGTCCGGAGTCCTCTGGGTCACTAAGGACGACATGGTCCGCAGCCACCTCCTCCCAGCCACGTACAAGTCCATGTGTTTCTTGGGACTGATCCCTTAAAGACTGCTGCTGATGCTGAGTGCCAGGCTCCACCTCCATACTGACATAATCCTCCTCCTCCTCCTCCTCCTCTTCCTGTGTGATCGGCGGGCACGCAGGAACACTGTCTGGATAAAGGGGGCCTTGAGAGCTAAGGAAGTCCTCCTCTTCCTGCCTCTGTTCTGCCTCAAGTGCCCTGTCCATTATTCCACGCAGCGTGTGCTCCAACAGGTGGACAAGGGGGACAGTATCACTGATGCATGCACTGTCACTGCTCACCATCCTCGTGGCCTCCTCAAATGGTGACATGACAGTGCATGCATCCCTGATCATGGCCCACTGGCGTGGGGAAAAAAAAACAAGCTCCCCTGACCCTGTCCTGGTGCTATAGTCACACAGGTACTCATTGATGGCCCTCTGCTGCGTGTGCAGCTGCTGCAGCATGGCCAACGTGCAGCATGGTGGGCATGTCACAGATTAGGCGGTTCTTGGGCAGGTTAAACTCCTTTTGGAGGTCTGCCAGCCAAGCACTGGCATTATATGACCGGCGGAAGGCAGAGAGGAGGATGGTGCCATTGTCGCAAACCACCATTCCTGCCTTAAGTTGGCGTGGTGTCAACCACCTCTGAACCTGCCCCTACAGAGCTGACAGAACCTCTGCCCCCGTGTGGCTCCTGTCCCCCAAGCACACCAGCTCAAGCACCGCATGGCATCTTTTGGCCTGCATACTTGCATAGCCCCTTGAATGGCTACGGAGCACCGCTGGTTCCGAGGACAAAGCACAGGAAGAGGCCATGGAGGAAGAAGAAGAGGAGGGGGTGGAGGAGAGAGGTGTGTCACAATCATTATTAGTGGCATTTTAAAGGCGTGGTGGCGGAACAACCTCCAACATGACTGCACCTTGTCCTGCATCCTTCCCAGCTGCCAGAAGAGTCACCCAATGCGCGATGAAACTTAGGTAACGTCCCTGTCCATGCCTGCTAGACCATGAGTCAGCGGTAATATGCACCTTACCGCTGACCGCCCTGTCCAGCGAGGCATGGACATTGCCTTCCACATGCCGGTAGAGAGCCGGAATCGCCTTCGTGAGAAAAAGTGGCGTTTGGGTACCTGCCACTGAGGAACTGCACATTCCACAAACTCATGGAAGGGGGCAGAGTCTACCAACTGAAAAGGCAGCAGTTGAAGTGCTAGCAATTTTGCCAAGCTAGCATTCAACCGCTGGGTATGTGGATGGCTGGGAGCGAACTTCTTTCGGCGGTGCAGCAGCTGGAGCAGGGAAATTTGCCTGGTACAATCTGACGTTGTGTACCGAATGCAGATTGCCCACAAGTACTTGGCTGTGACACACCTAATTCTACACCTTCATTCCTCTCAGTGCAGGTCTCAGAGAGGACTGAAGGTATAGTGGGGTTGGAGATCTCAGCTGATGAGGAGCAAGGAGAGGTCCTCTTTGTTCTTTGGTGTGGGTCTTTTAGATACGCTTGCCAGCGAACTGCATGGCAGGTCAACATATGTCTGATCCAGCATGTGGTGCCCAAGCGGGAGATGTTTTGGCCACGCGAGATACGCTTGAGACTTATGTTGCAAATAGCAGCGGTGCGATCTGATGCACTCGTCTAAAAAAAGGCCCACACCAAAGAACTTTTTGAATAATGCGCAGAGACTGCAGTGCCCTGCACATGCGCAGCTTTGGGGTGTGATGCAGTCAGTGTGCTGCCCTTAGGCTGGCCCCTGGAGGGCATTCTGCCTCGTTGGTGATGTGCCTTCTCCTTCTCTCTCCTATCAGGCACTCACGTTGAGTCAGTGATCTCATCATTCCCTCCCTCCTCATCACTGGAGCAAACCTGGCAGTATGCTGCAGCAGGGGGAGCATGACTGCCAGATTGCTGTCCCTCTTGGGCATCCCCTCTATCCGTGCTCACGTTACTGCCTTCATCTAGCTCAGTATCATCATCAGAGCCTTCTAAACGCTGGGCATCCTCCTGGAGCATGTACCCAACACTGTGGTCAAACAGTTCGAGGGACTCCTCAGGAGGACTTGGTGGGGCTAGGGAAGGAGTCACTCATGCCATTGAGCTGAGGGAAGAGGCCGCGTTGGCAGCTGCTTTGCCAGACAAAGTACCCTGAGCATGGGTGAGAGAGGATGAGGAGGATGAGGACGGCTTGGTCGAGTGGACTCGACCAAGTCTTCCGCATGTTGCGGCTCAACACGGCCAGCTGCCGAAAAAAAGGCCAAGCGTGTCCCACGGCCACGTGCTGATGAGGATGCACCGCCTCCACCACCAGCACTGTTGCCTCTAGACACAGAGCCTGCTTGCCCTCTTTTATTGGCTTGTGACTGTCTGCCTCTCCTTGTTGGCCTTCCAGACATACTAATGGCCTGTAGCTGCACTAAGCTGGTATATATATATATATATATATATATATATATATATATATATATATAGTTACTGATACTGCAGCTAGCAAAATCAACTGCCTGCCTGTAGTATGAGAACACCACCAACCTTTTACAGGTAGCTTTAGCAGAACACTGTGCAAAGCTTGCAAAAAATAAACTTGTAGCTTATTTATCTGCCTGCGGTAGTGATAAGATCAGGAAAACACCACCAACCTTCTACAGGTAGCTTTAGGTGAACACTGTGCAGAGCTCGCAAAAAACTAACTTGTAGCTTATTTAGCTGCCTGCGGTAGTGATAGGATCAGGAAAACATCACTAACCTTCTACAGGTAGCTTTAGCTGAACACTGTGCAGAGCTCGCACTACACTAACTTGTAGCTTATTTAGCTGCCTGCGATAGTGATAGGATCAGGAAAACACCACCAACCTTCTACAGGTAGCTTTAGGTGAACACTGTGCAGAGCTCGCAAAAAACTAACTTGTAGCTTATTTAGCTGCCTGTGGTAGTGATAGGATCAGGAAAACACCACCAACCTTCTACAGGTAGCTTTAGGTGAACACTGTGCAGAGCTCGCAAAAAACTAACTTGTAGCTTATTTAGCTGCCTGCGGTAGTGATAGGATCAGGAAAACACCACCAACCTTCTACAGGTAGCTTTAGCTGAACACTGTGCAGAGCTCACAAAAAACTAACTTGTAGCTTATTTAGCTGCCTGCTGTAGTGATAGGATCAGGAAAACACCACCAACCTTCTACAGGTAGCTTTAGCTGAACACTGTGCAGAGCTGGCAAAAAAATAACTTGTAGCTTATTTAGCTGCCTGCGGTAGTGATAGGATCAGGAAAACACCACCAACCTTCTACAAGTAGCTTTAGCTGAACACTGTGCAGAGCTCGCACTACGCTAACTTGTAGTTTTAGCTGAACACTGTTCAGAGGACGCACTACACTAACTTGTAGTTTTAGCTGAACACTGTGAGAAGGACGCACTACCCTAACTTGTAGCTTTAGCTGAACACTGTGCAGAGGTCACACTAAACTAACTTGTAGCTTTATCTGAACACTGTGAGGAGGACGCACTACACTAACTGTAAATAGTCTAGCTGCCTGACTGTGGTACTAATAGGATCAAAAGAACACCAGCAATTTTCTTCATATATATATACAACACCTGGGATGCATATATATACATGATATACTGTAAGTGCAGCTAACTCACTGACTGTCCTGCCTAATCTATCTAACTTAAATCTATCTATCTATCTATCTATCTATCTATCTATCTATCTATCTATCTATCTATCTATCTATCTATCTATCTATCTATCTATCTATCTATCTATCTATCTCAACCCCGGAACACACACTACACAGGGCCGCTGTGCAGGGGGCCTTATATAGTGTGTACTAAATCCCCTGAGCCATAATTGGCCAAAGTCTCCTTGGCTTTGGCCAATTACGACTCTCTGTTAAGACGGCGCTTAGATTGGCCAAGCATGCGGGTCATAGTGCATGCTTGGCCAATCATCAGCCAGCAATGCACTGCGATGCCGCAGTGAATTATGGGCCGTGACGCCCCACACGAATTTGGCGCGAGCGGCACATATCGTTCGCAATTCGACGAACGGTCGAACAGAGGATGTTCGAGTCGAACATGGGTTCGACTCAAACACGAAGCTCATCCCTACCTGTCAGGTTTTAATTGCTGTCCGTACCCCTGTTGAGGAGATTCCTCTTCTCAATTTGTCAAGTTTACTATTATTACCGAGAGTGATAGTGAAAAATCCCCAAATGTTGGTTTGTCACCAGAATATGAATATATGGGAAATCTTCCAATTGGGACACTAGTTTTGGTGACACTGGTGACAACCAGGAATTTCCTCACTCTGGGGGCATTTTCCCTCACTTCCTGTCTTGACTATGGGGCAGAAAGTGAAGAGAAATCTTCCCAATGGGACACAGATGGCAAAGAAAAGAAAAACTCCCTTGTTCTATTCAAAATTAAAACATGGTTTGTCTTTAGTACATTAACTTTAACTTTAACTTTCACTCCACTTCACTTTAAATAATTAGTCTTTGCTTGTTTAGGGAGCCTTGCTTTTCCATTATCCTGTTGATCCTAAAATTTAAATAAAATTCATATAGAGAAGTAATATTGTGTTTAAATAATATATTTATTTCAGTATTCATTGTGATGTTAATAGTTATCCAGGATGGGTCTGAATGAGCCAACTTTGCCATTGACAGCACCCCAGTCACCGAATCTCCTGTACTCTCCAGGTCTTAAGAGATACTGTCTTCCTTTGTAGTTGGGCTCCTCATAGAAGATCCAGTTCCCCTGAAGGATGTTGCAAGAGTGGATGTTATTGTACTGGAATTGTTCTTGGACATTGGAACAATCGCTGGAGAATTCCTTCATCTGACCTTTAAAATCCTCTTTCTCAAAGATCTTTATTTGCTGGGAACCTTTATGCTGTAAAGAGGGCAAAAATATTTATAATCAGAAGAATAACAGCTGTAGTAATTTCCATGATACTCCTCTTACTACTGCTTACTCTTGCATGTCCCTTCAGCTCTTTTTACAGCTAAGTCAAAACTAAGTATAGACATACAAAAAAAATGAGAAACTTGGAAGTTTAAAGGAGAAGTACAGCCAAAGCTTGTTTGGCTGTACTTCTCCTATGGATCACAGGAGTGCAGATCATTCTGCACTCCTGTGAACCTTTTTCAGCAGACGGCGGGCTGAAGCCTGCTGTCGGCTGATGTCACAGAGCCGGCCCAGGCTCAGGAAAGATTGCAACAATATGGTCGGGATCCACCCACATGCCTGGACTGTTGACCCGGCTCAGCCTCTCAGCCAGCCAATGAGAGCCCAAGCCAGCCACTCCCACCCCCTCCACAGACTAATGTATCAGTGAGTGTGGGGGCAGAGCAGACAGCGGTGACTGATAGTCATCAGCTCTTTGCTCACGGAGCTCTGAGATCAGCGGTGTTTGATTGCTCAGTTCTCAGCCTTAGAGCTGGTGGGGGACAGATGCCTCATCGGAACTGATGCTGCATCCTCCTAGGTAAGTATTACAAGAAAAAAAAAATATTTCTCTTTTAACTTTATTGGTAGGTAAGTCAGGGCACTCTTCTTTCCTCCTCAAATGGTGCTTGTGGTGAAGCTGGAAGAAATCTGTTCCATCATGGCTTTAAAGTATCTCAGTGGAAATACTAAACCGGAAGTCAGCTGTGCGTAAGAAAATACTATCTCCCTATATTTAATGGCACTTTCATACTCACAGCGCCCGAGCGTCGGAGGTAAAGCGCAGCTATTTTTAGTGGTGCTTTTCGGCCACTAGCGGAGCACTTTTAACCCCCACTAGCGCCCGAAAAAGGGTTAAAAGCATTGGCAAAGTGCCACTTTGCCGGCGCTTTGGCGGCGCTGCCTATTTATTTCAATGGGCAGGGGCACTTTAGGAGCGGTGTATACACCGCTCCTAAAGCGCCTCAAAGAAGCTGCTAGCAGGACTTTTTTTGACGTCCTGCCAGAGCACACCGCTCCAGTGTGAAAGCCCTCGGGCTCTCACATTGGAGTGACAGGAGAGGTGCTTTACAGGTGCTTTGCAGGTGCTTTTTTTAGCGATATAGCGCCTGGAAAGCGCCTCAGTGTGAAAGGGGTCTAAATGTCCCTCTATCATAATTTCTGATATGCTCCAAACTCTTTTACACACAACTTTGACCATGTATTTATAGCTTGTTTAAAGTGGTATTAAAGGCAACAGATTTTTTTTAACCTTAATGCATTCCCTGCATTAAGGTAATACCACTTTAACACCTTTCACCTTAACCACCTTAACACCTACCTAAGTCCTCTCTCGATCCAGCAATGTGCCTGACTGCAGCTCTTCTCTCCCCACTTCTTGTTCTCATAGGTTACACTGGGAGCAGAGGGAGCCATTGGCTCCTGCTGCTGTTAGCCAAATCATGTGAGAAGGGAGTGGGGGGGGGCAGGGTTGAGCTGCACTGTGTGTCTATGGATGCACACAGCCCGACTCAGGATCAAGTCTGCACATGTGACCCCATGGCAAGCAGATGGGAGCACATAGAGAAGAGAAGGAGCCAAGAGTGCTGGCTAGGGACCCCAGAAGAGGAGGTTTGGGGCCACTCCTTGAAAAACCATTGCAAAAGCTGTGCATCATGTGACTAGAGCTAGGCTGCATTCTTTTAGACAACAGAGGTATTCGCTGTGGTTATCTTTGACAAATGCAATGCTTGCTCAGTGTCTTATGGTAGATATATAAACACAGATGCTATCAAGTAGGGGATGCCTGTACTGTAGCTTATCTCCTGTCATCCTAGGGTTCTTTTGGCATGGTGTTGATGATTACATGCCAATCAGTGCTTATGCTAGGGAGGTGAAGACAATTGGATGGATTGAGTTGTTTACCAAAAGAAAATTGGGCAAGGCTGATAGCACTCAGTCCACAAAAATGTTATGTGTATTAAGAGCTTAAAGTGGATGTAAACCCAATGTCATCCTTTCTAAACTACTGCCATAGGGGTTATCTATAAGGATATACATGCCTCCTACATGTATCTTTACCTATCAAATGTCTCCCCTCTGTCTGTTATGAGAGCTGAAAAACTGCAGATTTTGTGGGTGGGTCTGCTGTCTGGAGCTCGGTGGGTGGAGTCGTGATGTCAGTAGACTCCCCGCCCACCTCTACACTCCCCTTGTCAATATGCATTTTCTCCTGTGTATTTCTAACTGAACTTCTGCTATGATCTCTAACATCCAGTGAAAAGACAGGAAAGTAACCACATGACTTCAGCATGCCAAATCATGCTGAGGTGTGGAACAGCCAATGCTTGCAGAGCTGCTGAAGAAAGGAGTGGGGGAAGGAAATGAAAAAATCATGCCTGTGTCTTAGGCTGTCACTCACAGCAAGGGGGAGTATTTGACAAAGATTTTGTCAGTTTGTCAAGATTTTTCTCACTGAACAATAAAAGGGGATTGCTCAGAGATGGAGTAACTATGTGTGGCAAGACTGGGCTCAAATGATAGGAAATCTTATACTCTACAGTATGATATATATATAAAAAAAAAAATTTCGGGTTTACATGCACTTTAATGCATTTCTGGGAGAGCAACAGGTATATTTCTGTATTTGCAGGGTCTTCAAAGGGAAAAACAGACAAATGTGCATGCATTACAGAAATGAGGTACACTTTTATTTATTTTTCTTCCAGTTTTGGTGTCACCATTTGTGGAGAATTAAAAATGAAGGCAATCCGCTGCTTGTACTTACTGGCTGAATCATGCGACATGATCTGACGCAGTTATTAAATCCCATCCATCTCTGGTACTCAGGATACTCTCCCATCTTCAGGTAATACTGATACCCCATGTAGTTGGGGCACTCATAGATCATCCAGCATCCATTCTCCACACGGATGGAATTACATTGGCCTACATGTTGATGCAGATCAGAAGAGTCTGAGCTACATTCATAGGAGCGTCCCTGGAAGTCTTTGTCCTCGAAAAAGATTATCTTCCATGAAACAAACAATACATGTATTTATTATATGCACAGTATAATTTATATGTATTCTAGAATTACTGACACTAACCACATATCCAACATAAGCAGCCCATAGATTACTAGATTTTCTTCCCTTGCAGCGTTGTGAAAAGTCACTTGATTCCCCCATCAACACATTCAATTGGGGGGAATGCCTTCCACTGCGCTATTGTATTCTGCCAGCAGGGGGGAGTGGAGAGCCTTCCAGGGGGGCAGCATACAATGATTACTGCTAGCAGCTATAGCCACTGTCTGTAATCGCATGAAGAAAAATCAGACAGGCTGGTTGTACCCAAGTCGATTAACTTGGGTACAATCAGCCTGCCCATATATGGATCAAAATTCAGCCGGGCCATGCTGAACTGGCCAAATTTTGATCCATGTATGGCCAGCTTTATTTCAACTTCTCACAGCATATATCTTTATATTACTTTGTCCAAGACTTCATCTCCAAGGAGCAGATACACAAAGACCCACACGCACCTGAAATCATATTCTCATTTAGCTCTAATTCAGATTGGCACAAAATTGTTTTGTGAATACAGATGCAAACTAATATATCACATTACTCTGCATTTGCACAGTGGAAACCGGAAACAATAGGAAAATCAAAAATAGTTGTATATCACTGCCTACACTCCAGGACCTATTGTTCTTTTAGCCAAATCCAGCCATAAGGGATGGTAATTTACAAGTAAATCTTCATAAAGAGTGATAGGTATTGAGGGATTCTCCAGCACTTGTTAAAATTGCTTGGACTCAATAATACCTTTATCCTTTACTGAGACATAAAACAAAATGCTTATATTCTTCCTAGTGTTTGAAAATGCTAGTTATGTGTCAGGAAATAAATAAAGCCCTACAAACTGTCACAGGCAGGGACGTGTGGTGAGGTCAGTGGCTGCTGAGGCACTGGCTAGTATCACAGCCAGATACACACAGGTTACATACGCCGCGAACGTTAGAGTGAGAGCAATAATTCTAGCACTAGACCTCCTCTGTAACTCTAAACATGTAACCTGTAAAAAAATTTAAAGCGTTGTCTATGGAGATTCTTAAAGACTGAAGTTTGGTGCCATTCCACAAGTGTGTGCAATTTTAAAGCGTGACATGTTAGGCATCTATTTACTCGGCATAACATCATCTTTCACATTATACAAAAAAATTGGGCTAACTTTAGTGTTTTTTTTTATTCATGAAACAGTTTCTTTAGAAAAAAAATGCATTTGAAAAATTGCTGCGCAAATACTATGCAGCATAAAAAGTTGCAATGACTGCCATTTTATTCCCTAGGGTGTCTGCTAAAACAATATATATAATGTTTTGGGGTTCTGAGTAATTTTCTAGCAACAAATTATGATTTTTACATGTAGGAGAGAAATGTCAGAATTGGCCTAGGTGGCAAGGGGTTAATTACCATAAGTAAGTAATATACAAATAATTATATATTATTTTTAAGGTAATTTACTAAATGTTAAAAAACTGTACTCAAGCAGGTGGCTTAACAGACAAATTACTGAAGTTTGAAGTTATAACTTTTCACCAGTAATTTCACAGTAAATAGATAAATATTAAATTATTATCTTATAACATATAGCATAATAATATATGATTTAGCTTTTACCTTTTTAGCAGCAGCAGATTCTCATTCTGCCTCTTAACTGTGTGAGAAAAACATGGGATTGTGGGTAAATCTCATACCCATAAACCCATGATTTTTCCTTGTAGTTAAGAGGGCTGGGCTGGAAGTATTTGTCTTCTAGACACATGCACCCTTTAATGACACTGCAGTGAGAGGACAGCCTCCACTGCAACATTTTTATTGGACAGCTGGGGCCAATGGTACTTTACTAGCTTATATTTAAACTGGCCGCTCTGTATGCAGCTTCTGACAGGCTGCACAAGGAGCCCCGTATCTCTGGAACCATAGATGATAGGAGCCCCAAATTTTGAAGACCAGTGGTGAGGTAGGACTTCAGCTACCTACCCCCCAAATTTGGGGTCTCTGTGACCCCAGGTTGCCGAGCTACGACCCTCAAAATCGATCATGTTTTTTTTTTTAAATTTTTTAATGTTCATCGCTCTGCCTCACCTGCCTCCCCTGACTGCACATCCCTGGTCACAGGTGATACTTAAGTTATTTATATGATGATATCAAATATTCCTTTGCTTAAAGTGCACCTTTACCCAGACTATGGGAATTAAAATAATTACATATTCTTAACAAACAGTAAAAGATTTTTAAAACAATTCTGACTTGCCTCTCCAGCTTCAGGTACTGGGAAGGAATGAATTTATCCTCAAATATCACAGCTAAAACTCTGAAGTCACATTTCAGCTACTTGAAATGCAAAATATGATCCTTTCACATGCCCATTAACATTCCTAGGTAGTGGGTAACCTATGCATATACTCAGGACACTTAATTTAATACATGTTGTAGGATATTTACCATATAGCGTAATATCTAGGGCAACACTGAAAGAAATACACAGCATTAGTTTAAAAAAAAAAAAGTAGAAAATGTTTTTGTGGGTGCCACAAAAAGTTTACTGTCTATTAAATAATAAGTCCATTATAAAACTGCACTTTTCCCCCTGACATAACCTAGCCCACCCTCCCCTAATGCATACTTACCTTGATTTGATGGTGGTGTTTTGTTTACATCCGGTCTTCATTTTCCTGTCCAATCCTTTGTAACAGATTACCATAGAAATCTATGGGGTACTCTCTCAAATATCTCCAGCCTCCACAGAAGTCTATTAAGAGCTACCGTGCAGATGCAGCCAAGATAAACATGGGACTTGTGGTGTGTATCAGATCAAGCTATCTAAGCATTTGGGGTGAGGGTGTGCTAGGTTAAAGTGGTTCTAAAGTCTGGACCTTTTTTCCCCTAATGCATTCCCTGCTTTAAGGTAAAAAATGTACCAGTGTTTGTATCGCCCTCTCACCTGCCTCCTCTTTTTGGCATGCCACCATAGGAAATGGCTTCCAATGGTGGCACTTCAAGAAAGGGAACAGCCAATAGTGCCTGCAGGGGATCACAGAACAGGAGGTTTGGGGCTGTTCTGTGCAAAACCATTGCATAGAGCAGGTAATAATAATGTTTGTTATTCTAATTAAAAAATTACCTTTGCAAACGCTTTAAATCAGAGGAGGCAAAAAGGATAAATCCACTTTGTTTTATAGTTCGCTTAACATTTCTTTCCAAAAAGTATGTTTCATTACTTTCTAAGCATTCATTTAAAAATAAATGGCGCTTGTTTCTTTCATAACTGGAACAATTTTAATTGAGTTTTTACATTTTTTGTGAGTTAAAACCATTGTATTTAGAGCATGCTATGAAAAATAGCATACTACTATAACAATAAAAACTACAATGCACATATTATTACCCAACCATGCACAAATATGTTCATTTTTGGGGTTCCTGGCTCTCAAATTAACTAAGACAACATATTTTGATGTAATAATACTAATTGTTTAAACATTTGTCACAAAGTGTTAAATCTCAAATGAATTAATGCATACTGGAGCTGCTAATTTTGGCCTGGATATCCAAGCATCAATGGCTTCTGAATAGGTAACAAACAGGTTAAAGACAGAATTATGTTTATTATTAAATATTATGATATATATATATACACATTAAAGCTTTTTTTAATTTTGGTAGTTTTACATTGTTGACAAAACAATGGTTTTAAGTAGTTTACTGAAATATTTATGCTTAAGGAAGTTATTTAAAATATTTTTTATTTCAAGTTATATATTTTATAGCATTTTATTTCCTTTTTGTTTTTTGAACTACCTTTTATAGTAAACAAGTTAGTATTCTATATAATAGAGCAGAAAGTTATTTCTGTACAACTGTTATTAAATAATGATACTAATAATAATAATAATCATAATAAAAAACAAATACTAATAAAAAATAAACTAGCTTAGTTTTACCTTTCCCATCCTGAAACCAACTGAACAATGAATACTGCAGGAGCCACTGGAAAAATTATTTCATGCCCTTTAAATACTCTGTTTAGAAAATCCACACCCTGTCTATTTTATTATCTTATTACAATGTTTTTTATTTTATTTGGAACCACAGACTAATGAGTATAGACATGCTTTGTTCTTTTTTGCATCATTCTTTAATCACACTGTTGAAGTACTTTGTAATTTGCTGAATTTGCCTTCCTTTTATTGAAAGCGATTAATCCATCCAGTGGAATGAAAACTCATCAGCACATTTCCTGGGTATACAGAGATTGCATGTGATAGAAGGTGGAAATAGAGCAAAGAGTAGGCAACAATTTTAAAACAGCAACCTGTGATAATAACAAAGTATATTTTAAATCTGCTATCTAAACTATGGACAAAATAATTACCTAAGGTTAGTTGTGAATATTAGTGGTGACATTATTCTCTGGGTTATCATGCTGATCTGTCATAAAACTGGTGAAGTTAAGACAATTTGAAGATGGTTTACTAAAGAATATGTTTTCTTACCAAAGAAAGAGAAGGGATAGCTCATACAGCAGAGTCTGAAGCTTCTACAATAAAAGGTAGTTCGGGATCAGGATGTTCCAATATTGGTGCAAAAGTGAAAACAGTCTTTAGCTTGCTAAAAGCAGTCTGTGCCTCAATGACCACACAAAGGGCACCCTTTTCTTTTTTCAGCTGTGTGATTGGTGCTATCACCTTAGAGAAGTTTCTTATGAATTTTATCTAAAATTGGCAAACCCAACAAATCTTTGTATCTCCTTAATGTTTCTAGGGTCAGGCAAATCTACTACTGCTTTGATCTTATCGGGATCCATGCTCATTCCCTCTGGAGAAATAATATACCCCAAGAACTGGATCTTGGTTCATTCAAACTCACATTACTCTAGTTCAATGTAAGGTAATTCTTCCTTATTCTTTCGAAGACATTGCAAATATGCTTGTGATGGTCCTCCATGGTATTGAAAAAGATGATAATATCATCTAGATAAGCAATCACATAATGGTCTAACAGATCTCTAAAAACATCATTGATGAAGTGTTGAAAAGTTGGCAAAGGGCATAACCAAGAACTCGAAATGCCCATATCTGGTAAAGGCGGTTTTCCATCGATCTCCTTGACGAATGCAGACAAGGTTATATACCCGCCCTAAGTCTAGGTTTGTAAAGATTTTGGCAGAAAGGAGCCTTTCCAATATTTCAGAGATCAAGGGGAGTGGATAAACGATTTTTAATAGTGATTTTACTCAAGTCCCTGTAATCCATGCATCTGACGCAAGGTGGAGTCTTTCTTTTTAACAAAGAAAAGTGCTGCTCCTGTAGGAGATGTTAAGTGTCTGAAAGGCCTTCTCTAAATTCATATCAAGCCACTTCCTGAGCACCTTTAATTCAGGTTCTGACAGATTGAATAGGCGGTCAAAGGGCATTTCTTTCCCTGGAAGCAGCTCAATGGGACAATCATATAAGCAATGAGGTGTTAATTAATCGACATTCTTATCACAGACATCCTGGAACTCATGCTATTGTGGAGGCAACTTATCATGTGACTGGGTAGTTACCACATCAACTTTGATTCCTTGATCAGTGGAGAACTTGTTTTACAATGTTCCTCGCTAGGGATGAGCCGAACAACCCCCTGTTCGGTTCGCACCAGAACATGCGAACAGGCAAAAAATTTGTTCGAACATGCGAACACCGTTAAAGTCTATGGGACACGAACATGAATAATCAAAAGTGCTAATTTTAAAGGCTTATATGCAAGTTATTGTCATAAAAAGTGTTTGGGGACCTGGGTCCTGCCCCAGGGGACTTGGATCAATTCAAAAAAAGTTTTAAAAACGGCCGTGTTTTCGGGAGCAGTGATTTTAATAATGCTTAAAGTGAAACAATAAAAGTGTAATAATCCTTTAAAGTTCGTACCTGGGGGGTGTCTATAATATGCCTGTAAAGGGGTGCATGTTTCCCGTGTTTAGAACAGTCTGACAGCAAAATGACATTTCAAAGGAAAAAAAGTCATTTAAAACTACTCGCGGCTATTAATGAATTGCCGGTCCAACAATACACATTAAAGTTCATTGATAAAAACGGATTGGGAATTCCCTACAGGGGAACCCCGAACCAAAATTTTTAAAAACAATGACGGGGGTCCCCCTAAAGTCCATACCAGGCCCTTCAGGTCTGGTATAGATATTAAGGGGAATACCGACCAAAATAAAAAAAAATGGCGTGGGGTCCCCCTCAAAATCTATACCAGACCCTCCAGGTCTGGTATGGATTTTAAGGGGAACCCCGTGCCAAAATTTTTTTAAAAAATGGCGTGGGGTCCCCCCAAAAATCCATACCAGACCCTTATCCGAGCACGCAACCTGGCAGGCTGCAGGAAAGGAGGAGGGACGAGAGAGCACCCCCCTGAACCGTACCAGGCCACATGCCCTCAACATTGGGAGGGTGCTTTGGGGTAGCCCCCCAAAACACCTTGTCCCCATGTTGATGGGGACAAGGGCCTCATCCCCACAACCCTTGCCTGGTGGTTGTGGGGGTCTGCAGGTGGGGGGCTTATCAGAATCTGGAAGCCCTCTTTAACAAGGGGACCCCCAGATCCTGGCCCTCCCCCCTGTGTGAAATATAAGGGGGTACAAAAGTACCCCTACCATTTCACAAAAAAGTGTCAAAAATGTTAAAAATGACAAGAGACAGTTTTTGACAATTCCTTTATTTAAATGCTTCTATCTTCTATCTTCTTTCTTCTTCTTTCTTCATGGGGACAAGGTGTTTTGGGGGCTACCCCAAAGCACCCTCCCAATTTTGAGGGCATGTGGCCTGGTACGGTTCAGGAGGGGGGGCGCTCTCTCGTCCCCCCTCTTTTCCTGCAGCCTGCCAGGTTGCGTGCTCGGATAAGGGTCTGGTATGGATTTTTGGGGGGACCCCACGCAATTTAAAAAAAAAAATTGCCATGGGGTTCCCCTTAAAATCCATACCAGACCTGAAGGGTCTGGTGTAGATTTTGAGGGGGACCCCACGCAATTTTTTAAAAATTTTTGGCTGGGGTTCCCCTTAATATCCATACCAGACCTGAAGGGCCTGGTATGGAATTTAGGGGGACCCCCACATCATTTTTAAAAAAAAATTTGGTTCGAGGTTCCCCTGTGGGGAATTCCCATGCCATTTTTATCAATGAGCTTTTATGTGTATTGTCGGACCGGCAATTCATTATTAGCCACGAGTAGTTTTAAATGACTTTTTTTTCCTTTGAAAGGTCATTTTGCTGTCAAACTGTTCTAAACACGGGAAACATGTGCTCCTTTACAGGCATACTATAGACACCCCCCTTATTGTTTCACTATAAGCATTATTAAAATCACTGCTCCTGAAAAAACGGCCGTTTTTAAAACTTTTTTTTGCATTGATCCATGTCCCCTGGGGCAGGACCGAGGTCCCCAATTACTTTTTATGACAATACCATGCATATAAGCCTTTACAATTAGCACTTTTGATTTCTCCCATAGACTTTTAAAGGGTGTTCCGCGGCTTTTCGAATTTGCCGCGAACACCCCAAATTGTTCGCTGTTCGGAGAACTGCCAAACAGCCGATGTTTGAGTCAAACATGAGTTTGACTCGAACTCGAAGCTCATTTCTATTCCTCGCAACGGGGGGATGCAAAATTTATAGTCCGTGCTCCCCAATTGATGGAGAGATTGTGAATAGAAAACCAAGGAATGCCCAGGATGACAGGAAATTTAGGTGAGGTAATCAGCTGGAAGCTCTCAAAATGGTCAGCCTCAAATTGGAGTACCAGAAAAACCGTTTCACGGGTAACAGGTCCTGATGATAAAGGTGAACCATCAACAGTCTCCATATCAATAGGGGCAGATTTATTTCTTTTTTGAATATTATTGCTTTGGGCGACTCTATGACCATAAAGTTCCCCCCGGAGCCCAGCATAGCAGAGCAAGAAATTTCATGGCTCTCAGTGATAAGTTTGATAGGGATGACAAAATGAGACAGTAAAGAATCAAGTTAATGTTCTTCAAGGATTCATGGGGAGATAGACTGAGTAATGGAATTTATTTTTTCAGGCACTACAACATCAGTCGCAGCAACTGTTCTATTAAGTTTGTTGGGTTTATTAACTGCGTAATGTCCAGAGTCCCCACAATATAGACACAAGTTCTCAGAGCGCCTTCTTTCTTACTCCTGAGTGGAACTGGATCTCGTAGCCTCCTTGGCGGTTTTCCCGAGTGTGGCTCGGGGTTAAAATTCAGGACCATTAGTGGTAACCCCGAGCCACACTCGGGATTACATTGCAGGATCCTGGTGCCTCCTTACTTACCTTGTCCCCGGGATCCTGCGATGTCCCCCGCAGTGTCCAAGGGCTCTGTCCTCCTCCAAAGCCTCTCTGTGCCAGGCTCCGTTCCCTGCGAGCGTCGCGACGCACGGGGGCGGAGCCTGGCGGCAAATTAAAAAAAAAGTCAAAATCATAACACATACAGTACTGTAATCTTACAGATTACAGTACTGTATGAAATGATTTCACATCCCTTTTGTCCCCAGTGCTTTGGCCCATGCCCTGCATGCAGTTTTATGTTATATATACTGTTCATTCTGCCTGGAAACTGGAGATTGTCCATAGCAACCAAAAAGTGTCCCTTTACGTCAAAAGTGGCTTTAGACCAGCTAGAAAACAGCGATAGTAAATTAGAACACTTGCAGAATTGAGCGATAGTGAATTGTGGGGAAATTTATTTTATTACTATTTATTTTTATTTTTTTTAATTATTTATTTTTATTTATTATATTATAATTTATGTTTTTGTGTTTCAAACTTTATCATACCCGGGATATCTACTAGACTCTGGTTTGGACAGATTTAAGTGTGTTATTGTTAAGATTTACAGACCTACAATATAAAACGCCAAATTTCCATGCAAAATAATTGTACCGCTTTCAGCACCTAAAATCCGAAATAATCATACCGCCAGGGAGGTTAATAGCATCAACCTGCATGGGTTTGGGAGTGTTATGCCCCGTACACACGGTCGGATTTTCCAATGGAAAATGTCCGATCGGAGTGTGTTGTTGGAAATTCCGACTGTGTGTGGGCTCCATCGGACATTTTCCATCGGATTTTCCGACACACAAAGTTTGAGAGCAGGCTATAAAATTTTCCGACAACAAAATCCGATCACGTCAATTCCGACCGTTTGTGGCCTGTTCCGACGCACAAAGTGCCACGCATGCTCAGAAGAAATTCCGACACGGAACAGCTTGGTCTGGTAAACTTAGCGTTCGCAATGGATACAGCACTTTCGTCACGCTGCAATGTTAAAAATGGTTTAATACAGCGTACTCTCTTCTTCTTTATGATGTGAGAAGAATGAAGTAGTTTTGCTGCTCATATTCACACACACTTCTCCCAAACTTCTTTCTTTATTTTTTATTGGGATTACCTGAATATATTTTTATTTGTCACATCTGAGATAAATAATTTTTTAATTTTTTTTAAAGCCATTTTTATTTTAGATTTTATGTTTGTATTTTTTCAAAGGCTGATCTTTGTTTAATGTTATTTTTTGTTTTACTCCAGAATATTTTTGTGTGTGTTTTGTGTGTCAAGTTACCACAACACCATTGATATCTTTTATTATTGAAGCTCAAGGAGATTGTTTGGTGTTGGTGTCCCTTGTTAATTTCACATTGTATATTTGAAATGTACCTGAATCCTCACAAACAAACTGTCCTTTTTGAAGTAAAACACACATAGGCAAGTATAATTCAAACCAAAATTCCTTTATTAAGGGCTCAGAACCAAACAAAGAGGGAGGCAATGCTGGATAAACAGGAGAAATTAGCGAAGCCTTTGACCCCCAGGGCAGACATCAATTCTTGAACATCAAAATTGGTGGCCTGTGGAGTCCATATGTAAGGGAGTGCAGTCTGGTCCAGAAGTCCCAGAGATCCTGAAAGCAGCAGATGACATCTGTGTCCCCAGGCTGTGGTACCACAAGAGGCTGCATCTTTTGCCAGACCAGACTGGATGCAGGGTCCTCACTTTCTGGTCTTCCTTCCACGCTTCCTTCGACGCTGCGGCTCTGCTGTTGGAGATGTGGCAGGAGGAGGAGTAGGACCTGGAGGAGGAGGAGGACTAGTAGGACCTGGAGGAGAAGAAGGAGGAGGACCTGGAGGAGGAAGAGGAGGACCATGTGTGAGGTCACAAAGGTGTGTATCAGATGTTATTTGGGCCCTCAATCCCTTATTGAGAGCCTCCAACATTGAGGACTCATACATGAGTTGTTGTCCCTCCTCCATCCTCTGCATTTTACAGGCAATGATGGCAGCAAAGTCCTCCTCCATGGTGTGTGGTGCTCCCAGGGCCTCTGTAGCCTTCCAAAAGAGGCCTATGGTAGCCTCCTCTAGGGTACTCCTCTTCCTGCCACTTTCTCTTTCCAGGTGTAGGGGAGGGACCTGCAGATCAGGCAGACTGCTCGGCCCGGCCACCTCCTGGCTGAGACTTCCCTGTGTATGAAAAAGGGACATGGTTTTAGTTTTTGCATCATCAATCACAATCATAAATTAGTACTCCAAACTAACATCTAGTTAACATCATTGATTGGACAAGCAGAAATATTTAGAGGAATGCTATACCTGGCTCAATCTGGGCTCCTCCACATGTTGCTGTCTGGAAGGCCCAGGTTGGGCGTCAGAAGTCTCAGCTGGAGGGGAAGGAAGCATGGAAGGAAGACTGGAGAGTGATGACCCGGGTTCAGTCTGGCCTGCCAGAAAATGCAGCCTGTCATAGTACCACATCCTGGGGACATAGATGTCATCTGCTGCTCCGGATCTCCGCGAATCCTGGACTTTCTGGCGCTCCCTTACATATGTGCTCCTCAGGCCACCAATTAGGATCTTCAAATATGTGATGTCTGCCGTAGGGGTCACCTGCTTCACAATTTCCAACAATTGATCCAGCGCTGCCTTCCTCTTTGTTTGGATCCTGTAATGTGGGTGGTTGATCTCCCACAGACAAGGCAGCTCCCTGAACATGTCAATGAATATTGCCATGAAGTCAGTATCTTGAAAGATATCCATTTTCACTGCAAGACACAACACAAGACAAACCCTAATGTCAGGCCAAACTCTCCTAATCTTGTTACAGTATAGGCCTCAATGTAGAAGCAGTATAGGCACAAGTATGTCTCTTACCTTCGTTCTTACGATTGGCGCCTCCAATGCTCCTTTCTCCGCTCACAGATCGTACGTAATACGCACGTGTGGTACGCTTTATACACACTGCGCATGCATGTAACTCCGCCCGCCCCTGACATTCTTTCTAGTCTAT